>CM042322.1:32411110-32441110 GCA_023566125.1 Zingel zingel | reverse complement strand
GTTCAGATCTGAAAAGGCACATTTCACAATAAATAAATATTGCATTTTTGACTCCCTTGATATCAGAGGATATCACACTTTTAACCGCATGTTAAAGTTTTACCAGATGCTAATGCCAGTGATTTATGCGGCGTTAATCTTAACAGTAAAAATAGTTTGAATTTTAAATGAGTTATTCTTTAGCTAACACACACACAATGTGAGAATACAGGCCCGAGGGCTAACGGTAGCACTTCCACGGGTTTAGGAAACCCTGCTGTTTTCCTGTGGTGCTGCACTGTCATGTAGATGTGACCCAACGATCATCTCTTCCATTCAGCATGACACCTTTGTTTTAAGTCCCCACCCTTTATGTGTGCATGCATGTGTGTGAAAGAGTGAGTCAGTGAGTGGGTGTGCTGCATGTGTGTGTAAGTACGTAATTAAATAAGTAGGTAAGTATCCCTCCCAGCATTTCCTGTCTTATGGAGCTCAGTCGGTGTTAGCCAGGGTTAGCTGAGGCTTTAGCACCTGCTGTCACTGCTGCAGTTCCTCTCACTCATCCAGACAACAACGGCTTTAGCTTGGAGATAAGGATTACTGCAAGTAATGTGTGCTAAGAGCATTAGCTTGGGCCTGGGTGGGTAATATATTGTTAGAAAGTATCAGACAATAACCAGGAACTGCCTTTTTTTAATTGAATAAAGTTGGTAGCGCCAACCAAAAAGCCGAAAAGGGTTTGCTAAACAAAACTCACGTGTGACATGGAAAGTTTGTTTGTTAGAGCAACACGTGTATGTTTTGAACGTTACAGTCTGAGCCAGTGAAACAGGAGAGGAAGGTGGACTTGATCAGCTTATCCAAAATCCCGGAAATCATTAACAGACTCTTTCAAAAGTTTGGCACTCAAACACGCATCTCATTTTTCTTGAAAATTATGTCGCTATGCACTCACTGACCCCGAAGACTTAAAGGAAGTTGTTCATGACAATAGATTCTTAAATATAATAGTGTACAAAATACAAATTTAAAAAGTTCCTGTCAGATAGTAAAAGCTAATTGACATATTTTGCTTAGCATGGCCACATAAGAAACTGGGTTATCAATAGGCACAGGGCCACCTTTACACTCCTTTAAACTGCTGTATAAGTGAAAACTGTGTGCATCACCTTGATTTTCCTCACTTAATTAAACTCTGACCTAAAATTTAATTCAGAAAGGAGGTGGAAATGTATTGCTATCAAATCTGACAAGCCATAAGAATTGATAATTTCATTTTGTGTAACCCAGAGTTAAAAAAAATTAAATTAAAAATGTACTCCAAAATGAATACACCAGGATGTAATTGGCAAAAGGTCACAAGCTATTACCTGAAAATGTGAATACCGGGTTAGAAAATTTCAATCTTTTTCTAACATCTGTCACATTCTGATTCAAATTAAGTTGAGATAGCAGACTGATCAGGCTGCTTTGTATGATGTTAAGACCTGAAAGTATTAATTTAGCAGATTAATTATCGCATTAAATCGAACCAGAATATATATATATTTTTTTTAATTTATTTAATATTTATATATTAATATTTAAACAAATTTCACTGTATATGTGTAGTGTGTTTGCCTTATATGCTTGTCCTTTTTGACTCTAAGGAAGACACAGTAGTGTGGAATGTTAGTTTGCTAATCAGTCAGTGTGTCTCAGAAAGTCTGTGCTGTGTCAATTCTGGTAAGAGAACTAAAATTATGAAATGCCTTGCAGAGGTGAACTTTTACTTAACAAAGGACTCATTTTGATTGAAGGTCCATTATAATCCATGGTTGAATATATCCTACAACACCTTAAGCTGCCAGTCATTATATATTGGCTGACTGGCAAAAAATGTGCTTCATTTACAAAAAGGCCCAAAAGTTTGTTTACGAAATGTAGTGACACAGTACTATTTGGTGAAGGAATTGCACGTTGATGTGTTAATTAATTAGCATTTAACAAAAAACCCCAATCTTTCTCTTGCCTAAACCAAAGTGCTATTGCTGCCTAAACCTAACCACACGTCGGATTCAGGATGCAAACACCGTTCTGCCAAAATCTTGCTCTTTGTACCCCTACAATCTACCCCATCTACCTCCCTATGAGATTGGTGTGGTAAATAAATGTAGCCCTTCCCTTGATTGGACAAACGTTGCCGTGGAACATAATCCAGGCAGTGATAAGTTTTCTAATGAAACACGGCAGCATGTCAATAAATGGTTTGGTCATAGTTTTATACAGTCTATGGGTCATCTCAATGCAACCTGGAGTCACTTTGATATGTTTGAAAATATTTTTTAAACAATGCTGTACACTGTATGCTCGGAGGTCATGTTCTAAATCATCATATCACTGATCCATTCATCCGCCTCTGGTGAGAAATATTATGATCACTGGTCTTCTGGAGGCCACTGCTTTGACTGACACGCACATACGCACACACACACACACACACACACACACACACACACACACACACACACACAGACAGACAGACAGACAGACACACACACACACACACACACACACACACACACACACACACACACACACACACACACACACACACACACACACACACACACCTCTCAGTGGGTGCCAGCAACAGACCAGGTAATGATGGCTATTTCAGTTTCTCTACTCCTGATGTTCACATTGACTGGCAGCCTCACACTGAGACAGATAATCTCCCCTCCTCTTTTTTCCCGCCTTGTTGCCTTGTTTGGCAGAGAGGCAGATAGGAAGTGGGCAGAATACTCTCCTGTTGTGTATCAGCGGCATGCCACTCACATTCACCCCTAGGATCCTCACATGTGGATCAGCAAGTACGCACACACACATTTACACAAACACACCTGCACAGAGAAAGAGTTGTATGTTGAGCAACAGAGGAAAAGAGCAGAAGAAACGGTTAGGGAGAGGAACAAACATGAGTCAGAGAAAACAGAGCAACAGTTCAATCAACAGACAATCATTCATGAAGAAAGGAAAAGCTAAAGAGCAACAGCAAACAGAGTACAAAGGAAAGCTAAAAAAGACTAGACTAGAAGGGCACTCGGAGAGCGCAGACCTCTGCCAAGGCCATGCCCTATCTCACAATGTTAACGAAAGAGAAACATAATTTGTGTCTCTGCCCCGTGATTTGGATCTGCTCCAAAATATATTGAGTTACTTCTTGGCCCATGCTTCACCCTTCCACCAAGTTTCTTGAAAATTGGGCCGGTAGTTTTTTTTTTCCTTATTCTTGCTGTTAAACAGGCAAACAAACAGAACCTAAAACAAACCATCCTGGCAGAGCCAGTTAATAGAAAAGCTTCCAAAATGAAGATACCTAACAAAAGTAAATCTAAATAAATACCACAGTTAGCTGCTACAAATCTCCACAAAGGCAAACATCTAGTATTAGTCTTTGCCTCAGTAAAGTAAAAGAAGATCCTCATCAAAGGATCAGACACTGTGACTTGGTAATTGAAAAAGGTTGTCATAGAAACTCAGGTCAAGAAAGAAGCCTCTGAAAGTGTCTGACCCTGCAAGTAAAACAAAATTAAAGATGAAACTGATACATTTTATATATAAAGCAACACATATCTTCCTATCTGATCAAAATAAGGAAAACAGGCAACAGGCAACAGCTGTACAGGCAACAGCTGTACAATTTGTATCAATTCTCATTAATTCCCAAGAGGCAACCTAAGTGTACATGTCATGCTATTAAAGCAACCAACTCTCAAAATACAATTTGCTGTAGATACAGAGGCAGGGAGAGGGAATGAAGGCGGGTTTCCGTGTTTCCTGCTGAAGTGAAAAGCCTCTTGGTGTGTAAAAGACACAAGACTAATCATTCTCATTGTGGCCTATTTCCATGGTAACTCTTCACTGAGCAGTAATTTAGCCTCGCTAGCTAACGACACAGAGAGAGTCATTATCTTAGCGCCAGGCTAGGGCCTCCTATTTAAAGATTCACACCATGAATGAACAATTAGAGAACAGATTGCTGGCCTAAGTGGGGGAGAGATGGGAAAAGACAGAGGGAGAGAGGAGACATGGCCAGTATGTGGTCACTCCATCCATCCCAGGGATGCCCTCTGTAATGCTTTAAGTTACATCATTGTTAATGTTCACCCTTCAAACAGTTAAAAGGATCATTTTCATTCAAAGACAATTCATTATTCTTACTCAGGATTTTATAAAGTTAAGTAATAGCAATAGCAAGGTAGAATGAATCAACTGTCACAGACTACTAATGATAGAAAATATCAACAGATCAACAGTAGAATTATTTGTGTTGCAAAGTAATCACGTGAGCTTGTACGTATCGCACTGGCCAAATCAAAAGGGTTACCAAATGACATTGCTGGAAAAGTTTAGCAAGATTAAACGTGTTTACTGGACGACCATGTTTTTTTTTTTGTTTCCTTTAGATAGAGCCCTCTGCATTGGCAGCCCCACTGTGTCAATGCAGTGCCCTCATTGAAATGAGTGAGTGGCCTTTGAGTGTTTTTGAACTGCAAGAACAAAGGAGGGTTAGTCTTTTTCACATCTTGTTTGCATCCCATTTGCTAACAACATTCAATGTTGTTTTCTTGTTACCATGACCACAATATTTTCATAACCGTAACCAGATTTTAGTTGTTGGTACCTAATGGCAGCAGGCGATACGAGGGGGGACAGACTGATCTCAATAAGTGGCGTATGTATGACACGCCAATTAGTATGCCATTTTGTCGACGCATATCGCTTTTTAGCGTGTTTATTAACGTTGTTTGGTCTCCATTGACTTACATTACCTTGCGATTGCGTGTCAATTTACTCCGTAGTGAGTAGTATGAAAGGCCGGAAATACGCATAGGGAGGTTGGTCGGGGTGGTGGAGGGTCAAACAACACAGGACTTTCACCCAGGAGACCGGGGATCGTGTCTCGTGTGTCACGTTTCCTAAACCCTACCCCGTTATTGTTTTTCTAAACCCAACCGTCCGAAAAGCGATTATGCGTCTTGATAACACGGCAAAATGGCATTCGAATTTTATTGAGATCCATACACGCGGATAGCTCAAAATGCGTAGATAACACGCCACTTGTTACACTATGTTTACACAAAGTCATGATGTCACGTTGGGGGGGATGTCATCCTCCTTGTTATCAAAATGACCAAAATACATGGCATATGTTAACCTGCCACATTCCTTTTCCATCCCCTAGTAGCAGAAAGAGTGCAGGGGCGGAGGGGTTGTTTAGTTAAATATTCAAGTCCAGTCTGCCTGACTCATTGATGCTATATCTAACTGAGGTTCAAGTTGCAAGGTGCAAGTTAGAATCTATTGTCCCAACCATGGCT
This sequence comes from Zingel zingel, assembly GCA_023566125.1. Taxonomy (NCBI): domain Eukaryota; kingdom Metazoa; phylum Chordata; class Actinopteri; order Perciformes; family Percidae; genus Zingel; species Zingel zingel. Next base: position 32,435,768 of record CM042322.1, on the reverse strand, counting down.
CTGAAATATCAGTAGCCTAACTGTGTATTGATAAATCCATGCCGCTGTCCGTGGTGCTGAAGTAACAGACAGATTTGTAATTTCTACTTAGTGTCTCTGAGTCCCTCCCCTTCGGTCAGTTTTGTCTTGAATCTATAATATTCTCTAAACTATACTATATAGCTAAAATAGATGGGTTATTCAAAAATACAGAACCAAAGGGGAAACAAACCAAACCAAACGGTCCCCCCTGTTAAAAATAAACAAATTGCCTACTGTCTAAAGGCAATAGTTAATTTGAAACAAACTAGTTTGTGCAGGGTGTTGCATGAGCACATCTTATTGTGAATGCTGTTTCAAAAGGCGGGGGGAGGACTTGTGATTGTAGAGGGGTGTAGGGGCGATTGTAGAAGTTTTAAATCAGATAGGCTCTTCTCAAAGGCATTCACAGTGTTGCAGGTTTCAGACAATCTGACAAGCACTTTGTTTGAAGCATACTGGCAGCTTAAATCTTAAACACGGGACGAACGCTGTCATCCTGCTGATATGGAAGAAAATTACAAAACTATTTTGTTGTTTTGGAGGACTTGTTGATTTAATGAGATTAGCAACCGATGAAGAACAAGGAAGGCCCTGGTCTGAAAACACACACGTATTCTCTCAATTTACAGTTCACACCCCTCGTGTCTCCTTTTGCTCCCTGATCCCTGTTGTCCTTTGGTGTACCCCGCCAACACACACACACACACACACACACACACACACACACACACACACACACACACACACACACACACACACACACACCCCTCCCAAACCGCACTCCTCTCCAAGGTCAGTGTCTTATTCAAATGGTACTGTGTATGTGTGTGTGTGTGTGTGTGTTAAGGTTCTCTCTCTCTCTCTCTCTCTCTCTCTCTCTCTCTCTCTCTCTCTCTCTCTCTCTCTCTGGCCTTTTGTGTGTCTCCTTCTAAAGAAGCTGTCAAGCTGTACTGTTTAATGGCTCACAGGAGGGACAAAAAGCATACTTTGTTTTGTTTTGTTTGCCTGCCATAGCGTTCGGCTAAGAGTGAGTGGATAAGGGGGGGGGGGGGGTGGTGGGGGGGTGGTGGTGGGGGGGGGGGGGGTGGTGTAACATGTAATTTACTGTTTGCCCCATTCTACTGTACATTGCTTTAGTCATGCTAATGCTGCTCTTTGTCGGGCTGAGCAGATAGCCATCAATCAGCTGTCAATTGGTCAGTTGAAAAGAAAAAAGAGAGAGAAAGAGAAGGCCCCTGTTCCCTCCCTCCCTCGTCCTCCTCCTCTTCTTCTTCTTCTTCTTCTCCTCTGCTACCTAGCAGACTTGGGGGTCCTGGAAAAGCCTGGCACCTGGATCCAGATCTGGATCTGAAGTCCAGGTGGAGGTCAGGAGGAGGATCTGGGGCAAAGCAAAAATGCAAAAGCATAAAAATAAGTCTGTTGCAATCTGTTTTTGTGTCGTCATGATTAGCTGTCTGTGTCCAAAAGTCCTCAGAGTCTTTGTTTTCTTGTTATTGTTTTTAAAAGAAGTATCTAATTGTGATATGACACCTCTTGAAACTTGCAGTGCCACTCACAGCCGCCGGCCGCTGTCAGCAGAGGAACCCTTTATTATGCTAGCTAATGTTAGCACTAAGATAAGCTAACAGGCCCATTAGTGCCAGTTCATTTAGCTCGTTAGCCGAAGCCTCGGGGCTGATGACATTCATTACATATCATTAGTGCACAATTAACATGTCTCACTTAGACGTTGCTCCCAATGTTACACGACACATTTAATCATGTTTTATGAAATGTTTCCGCTGGCATGACATGATTTATGAGTTTTACATGACAGGGCGTTCATTACATTAACCAGCTGTAATCATAAAGTCTGCTGCAGACTGATTCCAGGTCCACCGTCACAATCTGGCTCTGTCCTTGTGACTGAAACTTGAGAAGTAGTTTATTTAGAAATAATTGTTTTTCTTCCATCAATTCACTTCTCATTTTATTGCTTCCTCAGCTATTAATCTTCCAGGAATGCAATTTACATTCTGCAGCACATCCCAGTGTGTCAAGGTAAAATTTCTAAAGCCGATTCAGCTCTCACATATAGTAGATTAGTACGTTGCTTGAAAAAAAACCTTCAGGATAGTAACAGTGGAGATGAGGTGTGTCAGATTTCAACTGCTTTGGAGGTTAGTTTTGTAGTCCATAGTTGCCAACCTAGTTGTTTTGTGATGACGACTCAGTTTCCATACAGAAATGGTTGATTTTGACACTAACCGTGGCAGCCAAATGCTGTGGTGGAAAGTACATTAATGCAGGTACTGTGCTTAAGTGCAATTTTGAGGTACTTGTACTTTATTTGAGTATTTCCAGTTTCCGTTACGTTACTTCTACTCCACTACATTTCAGAGGAATATGTTGTACTTTTTACTCCACTAGATGTATTTGACAACTATAGTTACTTTAGCAGATTAGGATTTTATGTATAAAATATATGATCACTTATCAATTATTTATATTTTAACATATGATGAATTGCTATAGATTAAACTCCCCAACAGTCTATACAATAGTTAAATACTACTATTTATTTTGCTGCATAATGAGCACCTTTACTTCTGAGATACATTTTGTTCTGTTATTTTAAGATTTTGAGTGCAGTTTTACTTTTAATAGAGTATTTTAATAATCACAGTTTTATGTCTTTGAGGGGGACTTTTGATGAGTTTTTAATCAGATGCGTAAAACTGACTAATACTTTGGGAGTTTTGTATGATGTCTTAGGCTACTCACACTTAACTTTAGTACATCCTCAAGTCAATTTCTTGAAGAACCTTAAATATAGACCTACATTTAGTGCTGGGAGATTTGACTGAAATTAATATCACAATCTATATATAATGAAATCACAGAGCCCTTGAAGTCCTGAGATGTGATACATTTTGGTTTATGCACACAAGTATAAGCACACATAATAACTGGTGCGCAAACTATTATAATATGTACATAAAATAAAAAATATAATCTCTTAGGACTTTGATGCTCCAAATAAAATATCAAATGTATGCAAATCACATATAAAATGATTAAAAAGACGATCACTATCACCAGAGATCACTGTTATGCATCACATTACAAACACTCTAAACTTTAAGAACTAATATGTTAGTTTTTGACTTGATAACACAACATAACATGTCGGCAGCAAACCTTAATTTAGATGGTCGCTTAAATCATCTGGATTTCATCCCAGTTTTGTTATGCATGTTTTAGAAAGTGAAAATCATAACTTCACGAGTGTTGTGCAAGGATTTTTTAAAAGCAGTTGTCGTGACGTTCCTGTTATAGAGCACCTTGAGAAATTCTTTATAAAGATCTAAAAACAAATAAGTGACAAGATAGTCCAACACACACACACACACACACACACACACACACACACACACACACACACTATTCTCTTTTTCTCCCTATCACACTCGCCCACCCACTGATCCACACAGAGACATAGAAAGAGAGAGCAGTATTGATTTTGCTGTCTCCAGGCTGTTGAGAGTGTGTATGTACTTGTGTGTGTATAAAAGGGATTAGGGCCCTCGCTCAGCTGAGATACCATCAGCCATCAACCCTGCTAGTCCGCTTCGGGCTTTCCCGGCTGCCACATTGTCTATTCTGCTCCGCTATGTGAAAAATGTTGAATATCAACAATGGCTTTCAGTGGTGTATTGTTGAGTTTTTGTATGAACTAATCTTGCCTCAGTGAAAGAGACCTAGGGCTTGGACAAAACGTCTAGAGCCACAGCATTCCTAGCTGGCTCTCCCCTTGAACACTGAGCAGAAGGCTGGGGCTGAGGGAAGCAGAGTAGAGGGGAAGGCAGCCTGGAGGAGAGGCAGGGACAGGGAGAGCCGAGGCCGGTTTAGGAGCTCCGAGGCTGGGGGTTAGGAGGATGGCGGGCCAGGGGAAAAGTGTGGAGGTGGGAGGGCGACGTGGGCACAGGAACGCGGTTAAGGTGGGAGAAAGGTGAAATACAAGGAGGCCGCGATTTAAGTGCCATAGCTGGGAGAGGAACGAGAGCTAGAGACCAGGGACAAGGTGAGGAGAAAGTGTCACACTGAGGAGGAGTAGAAGGCCAGGTAGGGAAGATTAAGTTATGGTGGAAAATAACTAGGAGTCAACTGAGACTAGGCTGGCTAGGGGTTGAAATATAAATGCATATAAATGATGTACGAGTGAGGAAGAAAAGACAGTTTTCAGTCTGAAGATGTCTAAAGCCAGTTAAGGTATGAGTGCTAGACTATTTTGGAGGTGAGACAGGTAGCAAGGCAACAAGAGACCAACACATGGGCAGAAAAGGAGACAGGAATTTAGTATTCCAGCTTTAGGAGTGGGGAGTCTTTATTTGCTTTTCCTGCCATGGATGTAGTGCTGGTTTGGACAGCGGCCGGCGTCCAATCAGACAACAGGACCGTAGGCCTTGTCATAACGACAACCATGACATCACTGCCAGGTAAGATGACTGAAAGATTGGTCGAATGATTGACTGACTCTGTGACTGTGTTACCAACATAGAATAGTTTGATTGTCAGTCTGACTTTCTGATTTTTTTGTTGATTTTTTTTGTCTCTCTCACTCTGCCTGAAACAAGCTGTACCAAGAGTCCATGTGTGGGTGCGGATATAGAAAGTGTGAGGAATAACTGACAGAAGCCTCAAAGAATTTTCATACAGGCTTTCCTGGCCGTGCTGGTCTTAGCATTCAGATTTATTTGGTAGCAAAATGCCTGTGTTGCAGCTCAGAGTGGGGTTTCTGTCTATGTTGTCATCGCTGTACTATCCCTCAGTCTGTCTCTTTCCTGCCCTGCTGTGTCTGATGAGGCTCCTGCAGATAGAAGAAGAGAGGTGGAGCTGTTATTGAGTCGATAGTGATATTTGTTTTGGCTTTCGGCTTGGATTCGGCTTTCAAAATATGCCTTGGAGTCATGGTAGAGGCGCCATGTTAAATTAGCAGTTTTGTGTTCCATTTCAACCAATTTATACACCCAGAACTAGTAGGTCTAACCCCTCCACAAATACACTCCTGGAAAAAAAAAAACAGTCTGGGTTGCTTGCATTTCTTTAAAACAAACACTATCACCCTGGGCAGTGCCAAGATCCAGTCGCAAAGACGGTATTTCTGCAAAATGGACTAAGGAAGGAACTTATTTAGGTGGAACATTTGCACCCCTGCAAAAGAAAATAACACATGCAATATTAAATGAAGTTAACTGTTCACATTTTAGCTGGATACATTGTTAAACGTTATTTGCTTTTAGCAGTGTATCGCCGTGTGTATTTTGTTCATAGCAAATCCCTGTCAGTCAGTCCCAAAACGTCTCATATAGTAAATGCCATATTCTTTGTAAATCAGTATAAGCGTTCGCTAAAAAGTGGCCTGCCTTGTTGCATGACAGGGGCGGTTCTACAGGGGGGCAAGGGGGAGCAGTTGACCCCCCCCTCTGTAGGGCCTTGCCCCCCCAGCTGCCCCCCTAACTTTTGTGTTCAAAAAACTGTACTTGTAAAAACAAACTGCCACAAGCTTCTTAAAACATTGAAATAAACTATGAATTTATATTAATAATAAATAATAATTGTAGATGTAATCTTAGCCCCCTGCACCTCAAATACTTAGCTACGTCCCTTCTTCAAACGTGCAGACACACACACAGCGAGTCTGCTGCGGTGTGGTGGCCCTGCATCCCATCGAAGACTGGAGCGACTGAGCTGCCCCCGAGCCTCTGAAGGTGAAGTCACTTTCCCCAGGTGAAGTTTAAACACACCATCCATCCATCTTCGCCCGCTTATCCAGGGTCAGGTCGCGGGGGCCGTAGCTCCGACTGGGGGATCCCGAGGCGTTCCCAGGCCAGGATGGACATATAATCCCTCCACCTAGTTCTGGGTCTTCCCCGAGGCCTCCTCCCAGCTGGATGTGCCTGGAACACCTCCCTAGGGATGCACCCAGGGGGCATCCTTACCAGATGCCCAAACCACCTCAACTGGCTCCTTTCGACGCAAAGGAGCAGCGGCTCTACTCCGACCTCCTCAGCTTCTCACCCTATCTCTAAGGGAGACGCCAGCCACTCTCCTGAGGAAACCCATTTCGGCCCCTTGTACCTTGGATCTCGTTCTTTCGGTCGGGTAGGAGCAAAAATTGACCGGTAGATTGAGAGCTTTGCCTTCTGGCTCAGCTCTCTTTTCGTCACAACAGTGCAATAAAGTGAATGTAATACTGCCCCTGCTGCACCGATTCTCTGACCAATCTCCTCCTCCATTGTCCCTTCACTCGCAGACAAGACCCCAAGGTACTTGAACTCCTTCACTTGGGGTTAGGACTCATTCCCTACCTGGAGAAGGCACTCCATCGGTTTCCTGCTGAGAACCATGGCCTCCGATTTAGAGGTGCTGATCCTCATCCCAGCTGCTTCACACTCGGCTGCGAACCGATCCAGTGAGCGCTAAAGGTCACAGGCCGATAATGCCATCAGGACCACATCATCTGCAAAGAGCAGCGATGAGATCCCGAGCCCACCGAACTGCAACCCCTCTCCACCCTGACTACGCCTCAATATCCTGTCCATGAATATCACAAACAGGATTGGTGACAAAGCGCAGCCCTGGCGGAGGCCGAGAACCCGGACACAGCTCTCACTTTGGTCATACAATGTAATTGGCACACACCCTCTGGTCCCCCTTTTTGAACAGGGGAACCAGCACCCCGGTCTGCCACTCCATAGGACTGATTTGTTAAGGAGTACTATAAAATCCACTTCCTCTCACATATCACGGCAATAAGGCTGCACAAATTAAACCAGATGACATCCTTTACTGTCAAACTGGGAAAACAACAAATACAATGGGATTAAGAAGGGCTAGTCTAAACATAACTGTTGTGTGCATTTAATAAATCTCTTCTGATGTTATGTTTGTTAGGCTAGTTATTAGCTACAGGGCCCTACCGTGTAATGTAATACAAGGATAACCAGAGCTTTTAACATCTTGAAGTTTGCAGGCGAGGGTAGCTGGAGATATTAGCTGAAGCCTAAAAGTGGGGATATTGCCAGCCAAGAAAATTCTGGGTAGTGCACAGGAGGAAGAGAAGGAGAGAAATGAAGAAGGAAAAGGCAGTAAACTGGAGAGACCAGGCGGGGCACAGCAGGAGAAGACCACAGAAGGAGATGCAGAAATAAGTGAAAGAGAAAAGGGAAAGGAATAATTGACTGTGAGGGATGAAGAGGAGGCTGCAGATTCAGAGAGAGGGACAGAGGCAGGGAGTGATCAGGAGGAGGCAGATGAAGATGACAGGGAGGAAGAGGCCTGCAGTTACCCCTGGACCATATGGTATGATTTTATTCTCCTTCCATATAAATTGCACTACAGTAGCATAACATGCCATGTCATTCAGTAAAATGACATGTTTTCAGTTTTTAGGCTATTTATATTCTGTTGTATATGTTAAAGGGTTAAATATGTAAAGATATATATATATATATATATATATATATATATATATATATATATATATATATATATATATATATATATATATATATATATATAATATGTATATATATACATAATATATATACACATACATACATATACATAGATTATCTAATTATGTTTTACAGTTTATCTATCATAGCATTTGTTTGACATTTTGTTTGATCATAATTACTGATCAAATAAGACACATTCTGTTTGATTTTCTGTTCTATTTGTCTGTATCAGTAAATATGATCAAGCCATTTAATTCAATTTCAGCTAAATTCAATTTTATTTATAGTATCAAATCGCAACAACAGTTCACTCTTCTCAAGACACTTTACAGATAGAGTAGGTCTAGACCACACTCTATAATTTACAAAGACCCAACAATTCCCCCAAGAGCAAGCATTTGGTGCAACAGTAGCGAGGAAAAACTTCCTTTTGGGCAGAAACCACGGACAGACCCAGACTCTTGGTGGGCAGCCATCCGCCGCTGCCATTTGGGACACAGAGACAGATACAGATATAGAGAATTATGATTCATAATAATTATAGCAGTTGGTATGATGAACAGTGGCAATTATAGTAACAATAACGATAATGGAACTATGACTATAAATAATAGTTGTAGCAGTTCAGGGCGTAGCAGGGTGTTGCGGGGCATAGTAGGGCATAGCAGTGCATTTACCTATGGAGGTTCCCATGTAGCGTCTTCCTCTGCCACCCTGCCAAGATCTCTTGCTACCCCTTTGCCACCCCATGTGAAATTTTCTAGATCCGCCACTGTTGCACAATCCAAATTTTCTTCAAAACTTGCCATTTTTAGCGTGTAGCTTGCTAGCTCGAAGTTTGTTGTTGTTTCCCGAAATGAAGAGAGATTTCAAAGACAATTGGTGTTCCGGTGATTATCTAATAAATGAACCGTCGTCAGTCACTGGGACAATTCATCCTGCAAACATTCACACAGGAAACTGACCTGTATGATGATGAGCAGAGGAGAGTTCAGCATGCCTTGCTTAAGAGCTTAGCAATAATGATTGGGTAAAGAAGACAGTGATTTATGGTGTCTCAATTCTACTTTGTAAACAGTATATACTATAATAGTGTTTTTGCAAATATGTTTAATTGTTTTATACTAACAGGAAATGGTACAGTACTTGGTTTTTGTTGTATTAGGTGATTCTGGAGGTCTTTCTCCACCATCTAAATATGATTAGGTTTTTCTTTTTTCCTCAGTTTTTGTTGCATTATGGGAAAAACGTGTACATTGATAGCATACTCAGAACTCAATGGTTTATGTGCATACTGATACTCGTACCACTACTAGACTTGTGTATACATTATTTTTCTTCTTTTCCAGTTTGAACACACTGCATACTCAAAACCTGCTTAGAATTAGTATGTAGTATTTAGATATTTAGTTTTTGGGCTAAAATTTTCCAAGCTGCTCAAACCGGTAACATCTGGTCTAATACTCTCAGTGGCCTCTCCTGAGTGTAGTTTGGTGGGATTTAAGAATTATTTTACTTTGGATGCGTTAATGCGTAGAACATTTAAGAAGTTAGGAACAAGTTAAACGCTCATTCTATATTTCTGTAAATACCCTTTTCTTTTCACAATTGGCAAAAGGTAACCATATTAAAACATGATGTCTGTATTTATGGATTCTTCATATTTCTCATTAAATTTCAGAGAGAGAAACACTCACAATGGAGTGGTAGTTTTCTCACACTGTCCTCAGTGGCACCGCAGGGTCTGTAGGGGTCAACATGTTGTGTGTGTGGCAGTTCAGGGTCAGTGCCACGGAAACCTGAAATTGAGAGATGGCTGGCTTAACCCCTTACCCCCAATATATATATACACACACACACACACACACACACACACACATACACACACACACACACACACGGACATGTGAACAGCAGTGCAGTCTAATCGGCAGCCCCTGGTGATTTGTCCTCTCAGCTTGAAGCCCTGTCATTTCTCCCTGCTCTCCTCATAATTACAGCCCTGAACTGAACTAGAAAATCTGCTCCAATCTAGCAATTAGTCCTGAGGGCCACTGTGTGTGTGTGTGTGTGTGTGTGTGTGTGTGTGTCTGTGCGCGCTCTCTTTGTGTTCCAATCCTTGTATGCACCAAAAAAGAAGACTAAAGTTGGTGACAGCCAAATAGTGATTTTGTGTTTCTGAGACATTGATATGTTGTGGTCAAATTAATATTTGTACCTTGTGATTTATTGTAAACTTGTCCACAGTAAAGATGATTGTTAGCCTCACACTAATGATAGTGTTTCTTAAAAACTGAGACAGCTTTCATCTTGAGCCCCTTTAGAGGATGCTGCAACGTATTGCACATTATTAGAAGCTTTAACTTTAGCTCCATTCACACTTGAAGAACAGCAACATCTTCCTATTTTGGGCTGTAAAGCAGTATACAACAGTTTGTCTTATAGCCTACATATATGCCTATATTTTAAACATCAATATATAAGTTACTATTATTAACTCTAATTATTGTGTGTGTTAGGGTTGTCTTAATTAAGATACAGCTCTCGTAGATCATCAGTGAAGCAAAGATTTTACAACTTGTCTCAGTCTGAATTTTGTGAAGAAGATAAAGATTTAGATTTGACTCATTTGTTATAACCTTTTATCTGCATACACCCTGGAAGGACAGCACCCTCTTCAGTGTTTTGTGCTGTAAAGCAATGCAAGACCAAATCCACAATTATGCAGTGTAAAGGCTGTTGCTCTTTTTTCACATTTTTGTGTATGGGAAGCCAAGTCAATTTTATTTATGTAGCCCAATATCACAAATCACACATTTGTCTCCAGGGGGCTCAAGGCAATTGACTCAAAAGTAATATAGTGAAATTAAAAATTAAAACATGACAGTGCTGTTCACCCTTCAACCCTCTGGATGCAAACTGCATTAAAAAAAACTCATGTAAAGTAGTTATACTTACTCAAAGTACTCAAGAACATGCATATAACCACTCGCATGCCAAATGATGGCATTCCTTACTAGCCTAACTTTGACTTGGCTGGCTGAGACATGTATTGACTATGCCATAAGCCTATGGAGAGTCCTTACAAGCTAGCAAATTCAAATGAAAATGTGAGTCTGTGAGGATGAGAGAATGAAGTGGACAGAGGAGGAGAGGAGTGCAGCGTGGTCAGGATGGGATGCAGGGCAGGGGAGGAGGGAAGGTTTTCGTGGCCAGGGGGAAGGCAGGCCTGACTGCGCAGCGACAGAGATGCTTAGTGCCGCCTGGCTTCCTCCTAAAGACTCGGCCTCCTTTTCCCCCACGCATCTCGCTCCTGTGTCTCCTCTCTTTCCTCCACCACCACTCTCTCCTTCCCTTACCTCTCTCCTCCTTTTGTCCCTTCCCTCCTTCACCCTCCAGTTCCTCCCGCTCGCTCTCTTTTTCTCACTCCATTCCTCCATTTCTCTCACTTGCTTAGTTTTCTTCCACCCTTCCTCGTCTGGGCCATTACAGACACTCAGCAGCGGGCAGAGAGGCGGGGGTATGTGGCTGGGGAGATTGAGGTGGGACAAAAGCCCTGAGATGCAGCGGTCCGACGAGAGTGGCTGGCTTTGAAAAGAAGCCGGGCGGCTTCTTAATGCAGCGGGTGGACGGACAGACTCGGATAGACAGACAGAGCAGACTCAGCCCTTTATCCTCATCTTTATCCTCATCTTTTAGCTGATGCCTGTTTTGGCCAAAAAAGCACATCATCCGCCTTGTGCCCTTTCCTCTACGCCTGATGTTTTATCAAACACATTAAGATGTGATGGAGGGATAGGTGAAGGGAAGAGGAAAAGAGGGTAATATAGCTGAAGGCCAGACACTTAAGAGGCTGATGGAGAAAACTTTACCGCTCCCTAAGGAAGGAGAAGCAAACATGGATGGGATAGAAGAGTGTGCACGTGCATTTATTTCAGAGGTTGCATCTCTTTTACTGTACATTAAGACATTACACTTTAGTGTTTCACAATCCCTGCTGTGAAGCTGCAGTTATAAAATATTGACAGTGAAGTTGGATGCAGCACATTAAAGATATAATATGCCATATGTCTGCATTAAGATCTCATTAGCTTAGCTAATAAACCCTCCACACTAAAACACTGATATGCAAACATGATCGAACATTACATTTTTTTTTGGGAAACCTAAGGCTTTTTATGTTGACTTTAAATCAATGAAAAAAAAGTAAAATAATTTTACAAATCCATAACTCTGTGTGACTCTAATCTTTGTGACACACCAACAAGAACAATGACTTTTCTTCAAAAGCTTCAATAGTAAACAGATGAGTAGAATGGATTTACTGTCCAACTCCCATCTCTTAAAAACCTAATTCTCCGACCAATTATGGCAGTTTGTATTCATATTGTATTATTTTGCTCAGATGGGAGGGACCGTCACATGATATTTTCTGCCTAGGTTTATTTACTTGTATTGGCTGTCTCTTTGTTGTGGGTGGTGTAAGAATATTATGGATTTAGCTCTGAGAGCTTAGCTGGTCTGCGATTCTGATATCAGCTGGACTTTGATCAAATGCAACAAGCTCTAAATCCACTTTAATCAATGCAGCGTTAGTTTACCGATGAGGAGACTTCACAACAACCGCAGCTCAGGGACGTTTCTGAGAAGTCAGGGGAAAATACAAAGACTTATTGACACTTTTGTGTGTGTCTTAATACACTTTAATGAAGCTACAGTTGCATGGAAAACAATGTTGGAGATCAATGTTGTAATCTGGAAACAAGGGTTTGAATGACAAACTATGAAGTTTTGTGGATCATTACTGAATTATAATTAGTCTTACAGTTCTGTTTATTGGTATATTAGACATCTTAAACTGTGTAAGATTGCTTTAACTGTTTGTGCTCTATCTCTTATTGTTTTTGTGTTTCAGTATTCCCAAAGACCACTTGTTAATTAAGACAAAGTGCAGTTGATGCAGTTTCATTATTGCATTACATTCATCTAGATTTACAGTTGAAAATTAGCCAGCTGGTTGACACTGGCACGTTTACAGAAATGTGGATTAATGTGCATTGTCCTCATAAATAAATAAAAAAAATCTTAAAATGTCTGTCTATCTTAAAATATTAATTAGCACATAAAATATCTTCACACAACGAAAAACGGTCTATCTCAACTTAGGGACATATGTGACACAACACAGCTTTTTCTTGGAGAAATTATGACAATTACCAGGAAGTAGTAATGATTTGTCTGTCTGATTACTAAACATAGAGACTTGGATTAAACCCTTTTGTTGACAGTCAGAATAAATTAACACACAGCAGAGTATTTGTGTGCTCAGCCTTGGTATGAAGGGATGGACATTTTTTTAACTTAAAGCTGCTATAATCAACATTTTTATGTGAGCAGTAGATCAAATGACTAGGTGTCAGTTTAAGGCTAACTATATTTCTGTAAATTAAAAAAAGCATGTTGACACTATGCAACTTGTGTTATAGTGGAACATGGGATATCAGATAAATAAGGAAATCAGAAAGCTATGCAGTATTATGTTAAGTGTCTTAGCTTAATAAAACATAGCTAACATTAGCTTACTAACAGCTAACTTGTCCTCTCTGGTAGAAATAGGTTGCTAAAATAATCATTACCTTACTTCTAATGTTTTTTGCCAGCTGCAGGCATTTTGTTAGCATTTCAGCCCTTTGCACATTGCGGTGCCAATTGTTTTCCCCTCCGGTGGGCGTGGCTTTCAGAGTATGACGCATTGCACTCTATAGCTGCCTTCAAATGGGGTTGTGTTTACCGTGCTCACGAGAAAAATACATATGAACGCCTGCCAGTTTTTGTATTCAGGACCCTATGTAGACGACCCTCTGCCTCCTAACGTTACAACTCCACTGCTCGTTTTAGCCATCACTGCAAAACCTCACCTCTTTGACCATTCTGCTACGTTGATTTGAATGGGAATGGTCCTTCTGTCAGTTTTATTTCTATGGTCTGGAGTCTTGTTGATATGAGCTTCAGGTTTTCAGAATTGTGTGCATAGTTCCATTTTTTGTGAGTATACAGTGGGAAAAAAAACTGTAATACAGGATTTTTTCCACAAAATGTGTCACCAGACACCCAGTCTGTAATACTGCAAATATTGCAATACTTTCATCAGTGGGCCATAGGCTCAATCACCCTCGTGGTACCTCCTTCAGTGATAGATAGTGACTTAACAGACATTTATTTAAATTAATTTTTCTTTTTGTAACCACAAGCTCACTACTTTCTATTTGAGGGCAGCAACAGTTTAACTGACATTGTTACGTTCACCATTTTGTCCAATCTGTGACCAAGCAAATTCTGAACTTGTTGGACCTTTATCTGTAAGTAGGCTATGCATATTAGCTGTTTTGTGAATTTGTAATTTCAGATATTAGTTTTTGTAATGATACCCAAGTTATGCTAGTTGTCTGAGGCTAATGTGTTGCTTGTGTTTGTATCAGAGTCATTGGGTTTATGTGTGAAGCAGTATCAGTAATAGAGCGGCTCATTGGATCCTAATGAAATGTTTAAAAAGTGTTGCTTGAATAACATCAGTCAGCCATTCCCCCTTTCTATACCATAACGGTCATTCACTGAGCCAATAGCTTGTTGATTTTGTGAAATCAATTCCATGACTTTAGATCCCTAAAAAAAAAAGAAGAAGTAGATAACCTAAATAAATTATAAATGTATTAATTTGAAAAAAATGGAGGCATGGAGGCACGGCATTTTTCTGCCTGTATTATAGAGTATTTGACCTCAGTGTGAATGCATATTAGCAGACGCATGGATAGAATATCAAACAAAGAGGTGAGAAGAGATGAGAGAGGATGGTTTTATTGCACAACAATAGGTTTATAAGGCTTAAACTGATCTGCAGCTTACCTACAACAACGGCCAAACGCACACACATGCAGGCATGCACATGTATGCATACAGCAACCCCAATCAACCTGAGCATGTGCCAACAAGTTACACACACAGTCGGAATAGCCAAATCCGGCTAGCCCTCTCCTAAGTCTGGCCAAGTCCATTTACTGTTCACACACACACACACACACACACACACACACACACACACACACACACACACACACACACACACACACACACACACACACACACACACACACTGCCCAACAGCAAAAACCCAGTGACACCCAGGCCAACTCCCCATTTAACACGGAAACACACACATATGTAAAATGTAACCACACAGCTTAGCCCCCCAGTAAGACCCACATAGTGGACCATAGCTGTGTGTGTGTGTGTGTGTGTGTGTGTGTGTGTGTGTGAGTGTGTGTGTGTGTGTGTGTGTGTGTGTGTCACTGCGGTCAGTACTGAGGCCTTTCTCTGCGGATGGGGAGTGCGAATGGAGGGATGGAGAGGCAGGCAGAGAGAAAGAGGATTAGAGTGATATGGAGACAAAGAACAACAATAGTTTGTCACATTTTGTCAGAGAGGATTTTATGGAAAAGCTGATTTGGAGTCTGCCACCAACAAACAACGATCGGAAATATGGGATTTATTACTAAATCAGTTTGAGAATTTGCATGAAGTTTATCAACGCCTACGTGTGTGTGATACTTTCTAAAATTTAAATTGGTGTGTGTGTGTGTGTGTGTGTTTGTGCAAACTTAATCAACATCTTAATGGAAGTACATTTCAATGATAAAAAAGTTGTTTTACATGGATGTGTGAGCACTGCGTTGGTATGTCTTTTATGTTGGATACAATACTAACTAGTTTACATTAATTATGGTTAGCTGTACATACTGTACATAACTGTCTATATGGTTCATACAGAATATCCATATTTATTCTGTTTTTCTTATTATATATTCTACTAATACTCCGCATATATCTATAATATTCTTACTATTACTATTATAATGTCACTGCTACTATTGCACATATCTGTACATGTTCATATTACATAGCCATATTTATTCTGCTCTTAAAACACTGCAATATATTTCTTGTCCTGCCTATGCACCACCTGTCTATACTTGTGTATCACATTGCACTTTTCTGCTTTTTTGCACTTCTGTTGGACGCAAACTGCATTTTGTTGTCTTTGTACTTGTACTCTGCACAATGACAATAAAGTTGAATCTAATCTAATCGTAATTCTTACTGTAATGTACATTATTGACATTTCCTGCTGATTTAACATGGCTTTCCATGAACATTTTGTCAGCAAGTGTTGGAAGTACATCAACATGTGTTGTCCCTCACTCACACTGCACGTGCTGGAAATGACTTTTCTGTCAAAAGAAGTTGCTGAATAGGATGATAAACACAAGCTCAACACATTAATCCACACAATACATAATCAGTATGTGGAGTCTTTTACTGATCATGATTCAAGGAGAACAAGTAACACAGTCTCAATTGTTGTGAGGTTTTATTTTGAGGATTCTTTTTTTAAATCACGGATTTTCACCCAATACAATCATCTGATGTGTGATTGTCTCAGCTGCCAATATCAACCTGCTTTAAAGGAATGTACTGTTGTATTCTTATACTGTTAAGTGACTTATTATGTTTTGGGGTTTCTTTAAAAATGCCGTAGCCAGTTAGTGCAAACATTTTAAACCCAGGTAAGTGCAGTAGGTCATGGAAAAATAGCAATACAAATCTGGATTTGTCTGTGAACTTTGTTGAAGATCCGAAAAATATCCGATAATATGATTCTTGGAACATAAGCCAACTTTTCACCAAATCATTTATGTATTTATTTATTTTGATATTTTGCTAACTAATACAAATGCGTCACAGTGAAGATACATCCTTGATAGAAAAAAAAGTTGTTTGGAGGAGTAAATTACTCTGCACAGGAATATGTTGAACTTGAGTTGCCTTAGATTTACTTCCCATTGCTTCCCTGTTGTCCTCTAAATGAACCAAATAAACATCAGTTAGTTAATCAAACATTTTGTGCATCTGCTGAAGGATTACTGCTCATTTACCTCTTCTGCTAAACGAAGCATTACTGCAGCATCAAAGCCTCTGAGGTTCAAGCTACTTTCATCCACAGTTTAGCGAGAATGTCGCCTTGGCACCGCGCGGGGGGGGGGGGGGGGGGGGGGGGGGGGCAGCAGGATCGGTTGGAAGTGAATGAAATGATTTAATGTTTCAGAGTCGGCCTCGCCCCTGGGGAATGGAACGATATGGGCTCCTAATTGACACAAGGTCAACTGCTTCTCTCTCTCTCTCACACACACACACACACACACACACACACACACACACACACACACACACACACACACACACACACACACACACACACACACACACTGCTTTCTGTTTCACACTGTTTCTGTTTCAGCTGTCTCTCTCTCCGTTTCTCTCTCACACACACATTACAGTCTTGCCAGTAGCCAGACCAGTCCAGTGCTGGCCGGTGCCGGCCAAACAAAGGCCTGTGCTGTCTGACTAGAATGATGGATGACCACCAGTCTCATATTTTATAGGGATTTCATAGGAGTCAGTCCGTTCCCAGACTGAGCTACAAGTCAATAGCCTTCTATGAGGCTTCCCAAAATCTCTGTGTCGACATGTTTATGAAATCTTGAAGAAAAAAAAGGAGAAATGTGATTTTATTAGGACTGAATCAGCCATTGATGGAGCAGCAGTTAACGACAGCTGAAAGTGATTAGCTGGGAGTGGAATGTTTTATTAGTGTCAGTATAAGCTGATTGACAGAACCTCAGTGGTCATTATTGTTCACTTGTGGAGGGTGTGGACACATTATGTACAGCAGTTGTCATGTAAAAGTGTGTTTTGTGCTTTTAATGGGACTGCGTTGCTGTGGTACCTTTTTTTTTAAGAGTAAATATATGTCTTAACAACTCATTTAGTCTGTTATTTAGTCCTGAAATCTTGTTTTCTTAAGAGAAGCTGAAAATAAGCTGCTAATGGGGTGGCATTATTACACTTAATTTCAAATCTTATTTGAAACATTTTCTAAAATCAAAGGCAATTTTCTCTTCATACTAATGCAGTGGTCTGCTTTATTCTGCTGTGTTTTGATATTGTAATTTCTAGAAAATACCAAACTGTAAAACCTGAATTAGTTTGCCTTTGTGGCCTTGGGGGTTTTGGATGCTGGCTATGGTTCATGTTTGGCCTTGGATCTTTGTTGCATGTCATTTCTTCCCTCATTTCCTCTCACATATCTTTTGTTCACTATCAAAATAAAGACAAAAATGCCCCACAAACTACTGGTATAAAGAAATAAAACTGAACCCGGGCAGCTGCGGGAAGGACTGAGACTTAGTATGTTGCGCGCACACACTCAACCTGGTGAGCTACCAGGGCGCCCCGTGTTTTCTAGTTTCACTCAGACACACCTTCGATAATCTGTTGTGCCTGCTGGACTGTTGCTAACCTTAGCTTGATCGTCAACAAGGTTTGGACAACCATCTTGGCCTTCAGTGAAGTTGGAAAATTTGGGAGGGAGAAAAGCCTTCCCATTTAAATGAACGTTATGTTGCAAATGCCTGGTCACTTGTGGCACTGGATT
Organism: Zingel zingel; assembly: GCA_023566125.1. Classification (NCBI taxonomy): domain Eukaryota; kingdom Metazoa; phylum Chordata; class Actinopteri; order Perciformes; family Percidae; genus Zingel; species Zingel zingel. The sequence goes on along the minus strand of CM042322.1, from coordinate 32,417,696 downwards.
CAGTGTCACTGTCCTGGATTTAAGCAGAGCATGTTCAAGCAGTCTTTACAGGTCCCACTGTGTTCTTAGTATCTGAGAAGAATTTTAAACCTGAGTCGGCATCTCAGCTCTTTGCGTAGATATTCTAATACCCGAGTGGATCCAGTTATTACGACGTACATGATAATCATTATACACACATAGTTTGCTCTTTGACACAAAAAAAAGAGTGTGAAGTGCAGGAAAAATGACGTTTTGCTGCTCTGTTTGACTGTGGCAGCTAATTGGTAGAGCATCATGCTGCTGCCAGTGTTGGTGTTCTCTTAGATTAGATCTAAATACATCCTCTGGTGTATTAGGTCAGGCTCTGACTGTCCTAAGGTCCCTTTCGGATCAGGGGCCTCATTTATAAAACTGTGAGTAGATTCTATTCTGAAAGATTTCGTGCGCCAAAAAGTCAGGATTTTCGTACGCAAAAACAAAATTCTGATTTATAACACCTTGCGGCGCACACCAGTACGCACTCTTCTCGTTATAAATACGGACGTGCGTTACCTTATGCGGTCGTGCACGAGCCTCACGCTCCTCCCAAGGTTGTCCCATATTTGTCCTAATAAGGTCCATGTTAATCAATCAATGAATATAGCAGCCTTGTAAAGAAGCCCTTGATGACCAATCGTGAAACGGAAAAATGGGGAAAAAAACACGATTCAGTGATTGTGAGATCGATGTGCTCCTAACAGAGGTAGAACATTGGAACAAAATCCTGTTTGGAGGCCTTATTTATGGTTCATATTTGCCATTTACCCCTGTGAGATCACATTTATGATCATATGATCATTTTTGTTTTTTGTGAGAAAACAAGGAAATTCAATTATAAAAAAGGTAAAAAATAGAAACAAGATTTCTGACCATTATTGGTGCATTTCTTAGAACTTAATCAGAACAGGTGAAAGTACTTGGAATGTAACAATTTTGTAACTTTGTGTGGGAATAGCAGGTGCAGAAAGACATTCCCACACACAGACACGCTCACATACAGACGCACAGACACACACAGAGACGCACAGACACACACACACACACGCACACACAGAAACACACACACACACACACACACACACAGACACACACACACACACAGACACACAGCAGGCCCAGTTAGGAGGAGGACACAGTTAAGTTTCATAGTACCTACAATTATTACACTAGGGTCCAGTAGACCCGAACACCTCATATGTAAATAGTTATGTGTAGGGGGATGTACCGTGTGCAGTCATTGAAAATAAGTAATTTGTTATGTTCTTCACAGAAAATGAGCCAAGGCCAATGAGTTTGAGTTAGAAGGTACATACAGCAGCAGCAGTGTGATCATGTCATATGAAATGTATAGCCATGTGTATGTGAGGTGTGAATCTGTGTGAGTTCGAGTGAATGTGTTTATTTACTATACTTATTGCTGCAAACTGGTTTCTGGACGTTTTATTGTATTCATTGTAAAAATGTTATTCCTTTATTATTTTAATTGTTAAAAGCCCTTCTAGGGACAGGTGTTGCGAATTAGCCATGGCTATAAACACTGTGATACAGGCATCGGATTGTTCTTTATGTAATAATCTATGTTTTTTTGTATCTGTCCCTATTCAAATAAACAACAAATAAAAAAATAAATAAAAATAAATAATAAATAGCATAATATTTCTTTATTATTAAAATTTAGAGTGTGCTCACATGCAGGCTGTGCGCTATGCATGAGTACTTTATCCTTGTGATATTCGTGTTACCATCGGAGTTCACTAAAACGCAGTCTACAAAACCTTGGGAGCATTACGCACGATCACACACATGGTCAAAAGGTTGCTGAAAACAGGGCACATTTTTATGCATGGAAATTCTTTATAAATCCCCTTTTGCGAGGAACGTTGTGACGGCAAATTTCACCCTGCTTCACACAACGTTTTCTTGCATAACAGGTTTATAAATGAGGCCCCAGATCTCTTTTGCACTTTGTTTGTGGACAGATTTTCCAGAGGTTTGTTTTCTATTGGGTGTAAAGATTTTGAGCCGCGTGGACCTCTAGGTCTTACCACAGGCAGCGAAACACAAATGAGCTTCTGCTTCACTTTCAGAGTTGCAAACATTCAAACTGGGAGCTGACCAGTGTGGTCAAAAGCTCCACCTGCAGTTTGATTGTGAGTGCTGTGCTCAAAGGCAGAGGACTTTCAGAGAGAGAAGTGACTCGCATTCATAACTTTGAATTTCTCCACACTGAACAAACCGTGTAAACATTTGTAGTAATGTAAATGAAAAAAATGCCATAATTATCCTGATTCACTCGCACAATTTTGCATCCCCAAACAAAAATAAAATCTGCCGAAGTTAAGAGACCCGCAGATGTAAGTCGTGACACAAAGAGAAAGGAGTGCAGGTGTCAGAGGCAATGCCAACAGATGATCAGCGCCCTCCATGACATTTTCAACCCTCCGATTGATAACATGCAGCAAGAAAACAGGTCGCGCACATCCGAGCATCGCCGGGATGACATCTAATCAGATGCCAGGGGAGACGATGGTGTCACAGCTTAGAGAAAACACACTGATTCCCCCACCGGCTGTATTGTCACTAAACGCGCTTCTCTCTATGGACTGTAAATGATTTAATTTGAGCGCCAGATGTGGCGTTTAGATTTTGCTAGTGCTCGTTGAGAGAGACAGAGGGAGAGAGAGAGGGAGGGATAGAGAATGAGGAAATTACAGGAAGGAGAGAAACAGCTTGGCAGACTGACAGCCAACAGCAGCCCAGGCACTTGACAGCGCTCTCAAACCCCATGATTGTGTGTGTGTGTGTCTATGTGTGTGTGTGTGCGAGAGTGTTTTTTTTCCCCCACTTGTGTACACACTTGTGTATCATGACAGCTGAATGAAAATCAATCTGCATCTACATCTGCCATCTTGAGTGTCGTGGAGCGCAGATGGGCCTTCCCTGTCACACTGAGCTAGCTGGCAGCCGACCAACTCAGGTCTTTCCACCTCTTCTTTCCTCTCTTTTCTAATCTCATCCTCTTCTTCTCTTCCCTCCTTCTCTCTCCTCTCCTCTCCTCTCCTCTCCTCTCCTCTCCTCTCCTCTCCTCTCCTCTCCTCTCCTCGCCTCTCCTCTCCTCTCCTCTCTAATCAGATGCCAGGCTCTGAAGAACAGTTTTTTCCTGCATTGATGTCTCCAAGTCACTCTGACAGCAGATGCTTGGGGTCTTTCGAAGCTGCAATCTGGGCTCTAATCACCATCATTGACGGCTCAGAGGGCCCCTGTTGCAGATCTGAATGGCAAATTAAAGCATTTTTAGATAACGTTTGTAATTGGCTAAATCGTTTATAAGCCCGGAGATCACACTTTTAATCTGCAGCCTAACATGACGGATCATGAAACCGAGACAGATCTTGTCCGTTGCGTGTTTTGTGGCGCTTTTCCTTGCCCCTCCAACCCGTTTTGGTTTCTTTCCTGATGTGTTACAATATGTTTGATGCTTAATGATTTGCCAATCAGATTAACAAACACGAATCGTTCTCTCCGCTGCAGTTTGTCTCAGTGTCAGGCATCCCCGCTATCCTCTCTCATCTCCCGAGCCCATCTCATCTCTGGCATTAACTCCATTAGCCTGGTAATTGGCTCTCAAAGCAGCGGCCAGACTCCGAAGGCCACTTAATGTCCATCTCCTTCGCTCCCTTCTCCTCTCTGCTCCCCAGTCGATCATCTACCTTCCTCAGTAAATAGCATTAACTAGTCCCGCATAGAAATCTGAGGCCATATTAGTGTTATCCTCCCCTCTCAGCCTATTGCCAGGCTTATGAGTCCCGATCGTAGGTGATGATATGGCTAAGTGGATATTTTTTTTTACACATCACTCCAAAATGGGTCTCCAAATAACCCCCAACTGTCACAGATGAATATGTAAATTCTGCGTATGGAGATCTCCCTCCATTTTTTAACCGACCCAGAGAAACTAAATCTGTATTTAAAAGATGTGGAAAAAGCTCATCATCTCCCTTCAACGTGGGCTTTGCTTTTCATTTCTGCGTAGAAGATGAAATAAAATGTGAAGGTATTTCTCTCTGGTGTGGAAATTCTGACTGTCGAGGCAACGGCAAATAGTTTTCATCCAGAATGTCTTTATTGGTTTAGTGTTCTTTCACATGGTCAGTCCTCCGGTTAAATGCACCGCCACTGTTTTTACTTATTTAACAATAAGGTTAGCGGTCAATCTGTTTTTGGTTATTCTATCTTTCTATTTAATTCTACAAGAGCTTTCCCTTCCCGTCCATTTATTAAATTAGTATGTATCACATAAATAAAGCAATATCTTCCGTAGTCCAGCTGCATTCTGAGTCATTTCTGAACGAATGCATTTCTTAAACGGTTTAACCATTGGGTGGTGGAAATTTAGCAAGTAAGACATGGATTTGTATAACCTTAATATAATTTTGGTGCAAAATGGTTTGTAGCTGTACGTGAGTCTGGCTGTCCTAATGTGTAGATTTAAAGTCCAATCGACACTTTACGGGAACTTCAGTGAACAACAGGAAAAACCATTGGGTGCAACGGCTGGTTTGGTGTGTGCGGTTTGTAGAGAACAGTGGTTCCTAACTTGAGGATCAGGACCAAAACGATTAATCAGAAAGGAAAAAAGAAAAACATTGCTCTCCTGCCTTCCTTTAAAGTGCCTATATTATGAAAAAATCACTTTTTCTGGGATTTGGGGTGTTATTTTGTGTCTCTGGTGCTTCCACATGCATACAAACTTTGAAAAAAAACCCATCCATGCTGTTTTGAGTGAGATACGGTTTCTGAATGTGTCCTGCCTTCAGTCTCCGGGTGAGCTGTTCAAAATCTGCACGGCTTTCTACGTAACTAGCCGAGACGAGGAGCCTAGGGGGCTAACCGTTAGCATGCTAGCACTAACGTTCTCAATGGCAAAACACTGCTACAACACACAAATTCACCCTAATCTACAAAATAAATTGTATAGAACTACTTACATGTCCCTGTTCTGCAGGTATTCCACGCAAAGTTGGAAGTGTGCCCTCGTTTAGAAGAAGTCTCCCGGCTAATCCTGCCTCGTACTGACCGAAGTTGGAGAAACAGCTAGCTAGCTCGTGTAATCCTTACCTAGCTACTGTGCATGTGCGACTGACAACAAAGATGTTAGAGAAGTCGCAAGGTCTCACTCTGTAGCTAAAACAGAGACCTGAACACAGGGTGAAAAGAGGAGCTGCAGCAATGGGCAGTACAACAAGAATATGGTGTCTTTTGAAAATTAAACCATGTAAACCTATTCTGGTACAATCTCAAATTACAATTATGAACCTGAAAATGAGCATAATATGGCCACAAAAAAAATCTTTTCTCTTGTGAAATAAAAAAATGTTTAGGTAATATTGAAACACTAACTTTCAATTGGAGAATCACTGCTCACAACTGATGGACATGGACATGGACAAGCAGAAAGGTTGAGAACTACTGGTCTAGATGGATTAAGCTGTCTAAAATTAAAGTTTTGTTTTTTTGCGCTATAATGTTCATTATGTGAGAGTTTATTTGTGATTCTTATTATATTGAAGTATTCGTGTACTGCATGTATTCTTCTGGCTACTGCAGCAGGTTTCCCTTGAAGGGACAATTAAGTAGCTAATGACAAGTGAACTGATCTCTTATAAATACCTTCACCATCTTTGTCTTCATTATGTAGACATATATAAAGTAACAGATGTGTATTCTAGTCTTGAGTTACTGTTGTCTTAGTCTGTACCTACAGCCGTTATGTAGCCAGGAAACTTGCATATGTTTCTTATTGAGTTCACGTCGTGTTTACGTGTATTCCTTTCAGACGTTGAGACACACCAGAAACCTTGGACTGCATTCACACTGCAGCTTCTCTGGGCAGCTCAGTGGTTATTGTTAAGTTGAATGACTTTCCAACAACATCAGGACTTCTACACTAATGGGGGTGTCAGCAACATCAGGCCAAAAGACAAACAATCCTGTCACTTATTGCATGTTAGACACCAAGGCTACCCAGAAGAAGCATTTCTCTTGTTGTTTACGCTCTCTGATGAGTCTCTAATCCTTCAGATCCCTCGGTCTCTCTTCGCTTCCATACTTTTGCAAAGCCTTTCTATCTGTTATATGAAACCTTGGTGTCCCATCTGAGGGATTTTAGAAACAGAGTAATTAGTTAGCGATAGAGGAGCTGTTGGTGTGAAATGATAGCTGCCACCGCCCTCCACCCCCACCCCAAGAGAGACAAATCAATCAATAACCTGCTGATTTATTTCACGTCCTTATCGTCTAATTTAATTGCTTGGTCTTTTGTATCTGTGGAGTTGTGGGGGAGGTGGTGGTGGTGTTGAGGGGGAGATAAATAAAGGGAGGTTGGAGGGATGTTTTCAGAGTTGAAGAAGGAAAGAAACGGGAAGTTTTTTTTTGTTTTTTGTTTTTGTGTGTTCATGTTTTTTTCGTCCATGCGTGGTGGAGTTTTGCGGGGAGGCGTTTCGAGACACGGCTGTGTTCGGCAGCCTCTGCCGTGTAGTTACTGCTGCAACACTGCCTCCATTGG
>CM042322.1:32371110-32406110 GCA_023566125.1 Zingel zingel | reverse complement strand
GTGGAGAGAAAATAAAATCGGAGTAATGTGTGCCCTTCTGTTTGTTCCCGTTAAAAGCATAGCTGCTGCATTTTGCACCAATTGGAGACGGCTCAGAGAAAATTTGTTAAAACAAGTAAAAAGGGAATTACAATAATAATTTAGATAAATTAAACATTACAAAATGAGAGCACATCATCAGTCACACAATATTGCCTTCACAGTGTCACATTTATGCAACTAAAAATCTTGGAAACATAAAGAGCTTAAAGGTTATCCAAAACAAAATTTCAACTTACACCGTGATGTATTAGGTTGAAGAGATCTGAGATCGAGAAAGAAAAGTGCGTTGAAACTTTTAAAGTTGATGGTATAAGTTGATGAGATATTACTTAGAAAAACAAAAAAAAATGGGTTCAGAAATGGGAGGCTGGGAACATCAATATGTGGGATATTTACTTCAGAAAAAGAAAAGATGTAGAGAGATGGGGGGGGAGAGAAAGAAAAAACAGGTTGGGCACAAACAACATTTGCACACGTCATCCATTACTATAGTGAAAGAACAGTGACCTGTGAAGAGATTTCAGAAATAGGACCGTAGCACGAAGGAGATAAAGGAGGAAAGAAAGCGAAAAAGATGAAGAAAGAGTGAAATTACCAGAGGGCAGGAGAAAAGAGGGTTATTGTGCATGTGCATTAACAGGGTGTATGATGAAGTTAGTTTTTTTTGTGTTGTGTGCAGTGACTAGGGGAGAAGGAGTCAGGAAGAGAGAGGGAGGAAATCAATGGCAAATTACACACACTTGGCTGGTCCATTGTACAGTATGGCTGCTATATCCTAAATAAGGCACTTCCAAGATGATGCAGCCAAATGGTGGATGGACTCCCAAGATCATTTTTATTGATTTTGAGGGGCCGTCAATAGAGGAGAGAGAAAAGGAGGAGGTGTGACTGTGCGTTGAGGTTGGGATGTGTGTCACAGGGCCAGTACAATACCCCCAGACCTCGTCTTTTTGTCCATGTCCACACATTAACAACACACCCTGTCCCAATGCCTTTCATTTACATTAGTGCCTGGATGGGCGAGCGAAGGACACAGACATAGAGAGAAAGAGTCAGCGAGAGAGTGTTTTCCATTAAAGAAGTGGTCTGGCAGCAGATGCCTGCATTGTTTGGGTTCGGGAGCCCAGAAATATTTGGTATTAGGGCTGATGATGTGAACATCAGTAGAGTCATCTAGTTTTCCACCTCAGAGCTAATAGGTGTAAAGCTGTCATGAAGATTAAGCTTGTCTGTGGGTGGAAAAAGAGAGAGAAGAGGGATTTTTAGGTAATTTGAAAGTAACCAGTCCAAAAGAGTCCAGCTGTGTTGAAGTCTGAAACCTTTAAGTTGTCCATTAAAGAAAAGCCAAAGTCATCCAAAAAGCTATTTCACTGTTGTAGTGCCTTGCTATCTGGATGGGATCAGAGTCCGAATAAATATATTTGTTTTGGTAATACAGAGATGTTGAGTCTCTCACACAAAACTCCCAAATAAAACTTACATTTAATGCAAAAAGAGGATAAATTAGAAAGTGGAAAACATACATTTGGCAGCCATTCCACATAAACAGCATTGATATCCACTTGTGTTTTTAATACAATTAGAATAAATCAAGATAGTTATATATATATATATATATATATATATATATATATATATATATATATATATATATATCCAGCAACTGGTTGGTATACTGGCTGACAGTCTGTGTGTGTGTGTGTGTGGATAAACCGTGGCAGTGTGTGATTTTGATTCTATTCGATCACAGAGCGACACGGCAGCACTAAATGCAGCAGATGTTAACCGTAGGAGGCTAAAACATGACAGCTTGGAGCTCTTTGGTAGAGGGCACAGATACACAGAGAAAGAGACACAAACACTTTCACATGTATACACAAAGATAATCACAGGAATGCACTTGTGAAATAATACAAGCGAACACGACAGCAGTTCACAAGTTGGAATATATTTTGGCAGTATGTGTCCGCTGCGGATAATATGCACACGATTGCATACGATTACACACACAAAATATGATAAAATATTATGCAGTGCGCGTCCACGTAGCCACAAGTAGTTGTGTGACATAAGTATGGTCACCTGGCCATTTCTGCAAGGACATGAGGTGGAGTATTTTATACAGTATACCAGTGGGTGTTTTCGTATACTTTAATGTATACTATTTACATAGTCCAATTATAATCCAGAAAGTTGTGTACTTAGTTGCTCTAAACCTCTAGTTTCCATCCTAATGTGTATACAAATTTTAAGAAACATTTCAAAAAGTTGGCAAAAGCAAACTAAACAATTATTGCAATGCAAATATTATTGAGTTTATAACAAGATAACATAGTAGGCCTTTTTCTCTGCGGACATTTTTACTTTGTCACAGAAAAAGAAGCACAGGGGTCCCTGTAAGTCATGACAGTGTGACAGAGAGCCAGCATGCACAATACCAGGACCCTAAAACTGAAGCAGCTAAATGGAATTTGGCCATTATTCATTTTATTTTTTTATACATACAATTTTCCTACCTTGACATGTCAAAATGTGTGCTGTGAAAAAGGCCTTGCAACTGGTGTACATAATCTAACATAATCTTTCTACCAAAGATGTATTTATGTTATTTAAAATGTGTCCTCCATGTTTGTCAGACACTCTTTTCAATCTTTCATTTCTGTGTTTTCTGGCTGGTGGAGGCCTTTTGATGGAGGGTGGTAGTAACACGCTGATTCTACATTTACAGTGGATGTGAAAGCATGTCCTCCATTGTCATTACTTACTAAAACAAAATGTTTTATGTAATCTTTAATTGCATCTTCTCTTTATAACTTTTTCAAGAATTTTTCTATGCACAAATTCCAAATGCACACACAAGCTGGTGCATGTAAACATGTTGACAGCCTCTTCTTACTGATGAAATGCTATGTTAATGGTATCTCTGGCAAAAAGGCACTGGCTCACTCAGTTTTCTCATGCAGCCATGACATTATGCCTCTGATTGAATATTCTTATTGGGTCTTTGTAATGTCACACTTTCTTTATACACACACACACACACACACACACACACACAAACACACACAAACAGACACGAACACACAGACAGAGAGTTACGCAAACAGCTTTGATTTATTTTCCCGCAGACCTCAATGCATTTCTGCGTCCTTTATGAGCTTGTTGTGAAATTCAACAGCCGCTGTTTAAATAGGATGGAGACGAGGTGTGTGTGTGTGTGTGTGTGTGTGTTCAGGGAGTGTTAAGACACGACTTGCTCTGACCGCAGAGTTTAAGGCCTTTCTGAAACACACATTATCAGTGAGGTGCTAGGTTTCTCAGCCTGAAGATAAACACTGAACATTTATGACTTCTTCACTTTACAGCTTGTTGACTCTGTGATTCTGACTGTTGGACATTCTGTAGGCCTGCTGGAGACACTGTAGACTTAAATAACTTTGTGTGAGTGCGAGCTCTTGCAGCAGGGTGTTGCAAAAAAAGCAAACATTCCCACTCAATCAGTAACTTAGCCAATACAGCTCAAGTTTTAACAGAACATCATGCCCGGCGTTGTTATATGAGACAGACTAATGGGCTCTGTCGGAACAAGGAAATATTAGCCTCAGACAGTTCATGTCTAGTCTGAGCTGAATAGGGCCCTTGACCTATGTGATACGATAAAACAATTAAAAAAATGTTTTTTAGACAAACTTGAACAGTGAAGTAACGTGGTTTTGTGCTTTACAACCATATACTCAATTTATTTTGTGAAAAATATCAGTACTTTTCTGAGCCAAAAAATAATCTGTCTGAGAAATCTCTTTTCCCGGTTTAACTTGTTTAGTAAACCGGACGCTATATAGACGATGAAACGGTAGAACAGAAGAATGCAGAAAGGTAAGAAGTGGTGAAAGTGATTTTAAGGGAGCAGGACTGCAATGAAATCAGCCACTGAATGTATGTATGTGTTTGTGTATATGTGTGTGTGTGTGTGTGTGTGTGTGTGTGTGTGTGTGTGTGTGTGTGTGTGTGTGTGTGTGTGTGTGCGTGTGTGTGTGCGTGTGTGTGTGTGTGTGTGTGCATGTGTGTGCGTGTGTGTTGTCCTGGTTCATTACAAAAGCACTGCCATTCCCTTGCTAACCATCCAAGTCCAGCACAGAGGTCTGAACCTGCCATGATCATCCCTAGACCTGGATAAACATCAAAATCCTCTCCTCAGTCCTTCCTAATCAGATGCCAAGCTCAGTCACTTTGTCAGAAGACAAGCCAACATACTCTCAGTGTGGACCATTGCTATCTGTGTGTGTTTCTGCCAAGCTTAAGTCTTCCTGCTTCTCCTGTTGCCTTGGGGCCCCTTTACCCTGGTGACCATGGCTTATACTCTCCCCAACACACAGATTCTAGTCAGCATCAACTCCGAAGTATTTTTATTCTCAGACAAACCTCACTTTAGCTTGTTTCACACTTAAAAGTATTTTTTTTTTTTATTTGAGTGTGGTCTTTCAATCCCGTGTTTCTAATAATCCAAGTGGGCAGAAAGACTGAAAAAAACTAATTTACATTGATGTTGGCATGTTGCCACAGGTCAGAAGACCAAATTCAAACTAGTCCCTAAATCCCCGTTGAATAATATAATGATGAGTTTGAAAGTCATTAGATGACAAAACACAGCACAGTGGATTTTATAACTCTAAAAGGTTATCAGTGACGGTTATGTTCTCTGTGACAATCGCAAGGTAGAATAACGGCAGAATAACACCAAATGTGAATGTCTGTTTGAACATAGCCTTAGCAACAGTAGGCAAAGCACTTTCTTACCAGTCCATGAACTTAAAGAGAACACAGAAACTCACACATGAGATTCTTATACAAGTCTATATGCTACTAGTAGGTTTGTACTCAAAAACAAAAACAACTCTGATGAGCAGTGAGAGCTAGTCTCGTATTTCTAGACCTTATTCCACAGCGCTGTGGAGTAAGGTCTAATGAACGGAGTTTGAGAAACAGCAACGCACCGCTTTAAATTGTCATCAAGATCTCAAATTTTGTGAAGATTTAGATAGCAGAGAAATGCGATAAAAATGATACCACTATTTCCATCTGAAGGAATGCTGCTGCGATAAACAATGACATCTTGGATTTGTTTTTTTTCTCTTAACACAATCGGGATAGCTTTAGATAAGTGTTTAAACAAACACGATACAGACTCTGAATAGAGCAATGTTGTGCAGTCTGCAATAATGTACTTTTGAACTTTGGAGCTACTTAAGAAGAAATTTAAGTGCAACACTTGAGTTCAAGTGTCTCAGTGTGTAATTGTGAGGGATAAGAAGTTAAGAAATGAATGTGAACAGTCGGTGACCTCACATGTATAGTAATACAAACGTGTGCATGTTTCTGTGTGTGTGCAGGCGTGTGTGAAGGTATCATCTCGGCTCGGTAGCAGCTAGCTAGAGCTAAATGACTCCACACTTCATTAGCGGCGATGAGGTGAGCTGCTCATCTCCTCATTGTTAGCTAGCGCTAAGCTGCAGTAATCCCAAACAAAGGGCCGGGGCCTCGCAGCAGCCTGCGTGGATTAGACCGCTTTCTAGAAAAATCCGAGAGAGATTCATTCTCATTCAAATTGGCCTGTAAACAAAACCAGCGGTGGCCGGGAGGGAGATGAGAGAGATGAGTGTAGGATGGGGAGAGTGTGTAATATCTTGTATGTATACATGTGTAATATAGCGTGTGTGTGTGTGTGTGTGTGTGTGTGTGTGTGTGTGTGTGTATGTGTGTGTGATGAGGCCTGTTTATTACTGAGAGTGGGTAGAAGCTCCAGATTCAAAGAAAATTTAACATTACAAAAAAAGGCAAATTTTGTCACTTATTTCTTTTATCTGCACATGGTTTAGTTTTATTTGTCCAGGTTTTGAGATCTCTGTCTGTGTAAATTCTGGCGCCACCCCAAATGACTGGAAGGCAATGGAATTTCAACTTTGGTGCTCAAAGCTTCACAAAATAACATTAAAATCATTGTGTGGAATGTTTGTCTCATTTAAAGGACTTTTTTGCAATTAATTATTGATGTGTTAATGGAGTACAATAGATAATAGAGATTTGTCTCTCCTTTTGATTGGTTGTTGCAGCTTGTGGCTTTAGTATAAAGATGTTGTCGTCCCTTATTGTGGACTTGATAACTGTTAAAGGTCTGTGGCTAAAATGTTGCAGCTCTAATACACCTGCCGATAGTGTGTTGGAATTCAACTTCAATGATTTGTTGTGTTCCAGCAGTTATTGCACTGCAGTCAAAAATGTCTGCTTTGAAAAGTTCTGTTCAAGTCCAGCTTAAATCAGTTTGTTCTAATCCAGAACCAGTAAATGTTTATGGCACAAAAAAAACACATTGCTGTTGAATTTTGTTGTGTTGTGAGCTCCACAGCCAAAATTCCATTCACTTCTACTGTATTGGAGTCAAGGCACACATATCAGCCATGGATATCTCAAAACCTGGGGAAATGCCATTTAAGCATTTATCCTTACCTGCACAAACTTAAAGTAGCTGTGAGTTGGTGTATGTGTCTATGTTGTTAAGCGACTCTGTCTGTCAGATCATTTGGTTCTTCTTCCCATGTGACACATGGCTGTAAACCACATTCACGTTTTCATTTTCTACTCTTTTCATTTTGCCAGATGCAGCCGCTTGTAACACTGCAGCAAATATTTTTAAAGTCACTGAAACGACGAGAGTTTTCCTTTCAGGCAGTCTGCTAATCTGACTTGAACATTAATAACCATCGGTCAGCTCAGTGAATACGTTATATTAAAGTAGGCTTCTTCATCTGGCTGATCTGATGTTTCGATTAGTTTTTGGCTTAATTCTGCACTGGAATGCCTGCAAATGTTCAAATGGCATATTAGCCATCAATCTCATTTTTCTGATGCTCATCAATCTTATAAGTAAATGGTTATTATTGGTTTTGATCATTATTAGCTGTCAATCAAATAACTGTTATATAAATTGTCATTTTAATATGATGTCAGAGGAATGTTTAGCTGATCTGATGATCAGCCTTTACGTGTTTTCATCCAGTAAGTGATCAATCCAATGTGACGATTTGTTTGTAATGTCCATCAAGTAGTTGGTCAACTAATTAGCCATTAGTAACCATCAGTCAACGATAATGGTTTTGTTGTCATGAAGTGGTCTTAAATGGTGCAAGTTAGCTGGGAATCAAGTATTTAAACATAAATACTATATCTACTAATATGTAATTTTCATCATCATCTAGATAATCTAAGTCTGTAGAAGTGACTGCATTTAGTTATCCATCCTGCCTAATTTTATGTTTCATCTTAAAGCTAAACTTCTATCCTCTAAATGTTTGGATTTGTGATGTTTTACTGATTTCTTCATTGGTGTTTTGGTTTTGTTCCAACGGTTTATATCTTCCTGTAAGCTCAGAGTAGGGGTGTAAGAAAATATTCATACACTTGAGTATCACAGAATTATGTTTTGTGATACTGTATTGATTCTCAAAATCACGATTTTTAATTCATAGTTTATCTGCATATATTTGTAGCAGACAGTGGTTAATTTAGTTTGTTTTAAAACTCTGACCGCTACATAACAGTGTTGTAATGTATCTTCAGGTGTGTTCTTTAAAGTATGACATTGTTCCTAAAATTGGATTTAAAAAAATTGCAATATATATTGCAATGCCTACAGTATCGCAATATATTTAATCGTAAACCCTGTATCATGATACGTATCGTATTGCCAGATTCTTGCCAATCCACAGCCCTAGTACAGAGGGGGTTTGTTTTGCTGTTTAGCTGCATAAAGTGGCTGTGATTAACCCAAGTTTTATTTTTCTGCAGTTATTGCTGTCTCACCTCAGTTTTCACAGCCTGTCTGGCTTTCTTTAGCCGTTTTATTTTTGAGTAGTACAAGATACAGTACAAGATTCTAATGATTATCAACCTCCTTGTTGATGATGATAGTGCGAGAGATGGAAATGATAATTGTTTAGTTAATTTAATCTAGTGTCATAATTAAACATTTATCTAAACTATTTAAATTATTTGAGGATATTTGACAAACAAAACAGGTACAAAATGACCAAACACACAGTAAACATTTAGAAGCATGAATCTACAGAGTGTAACGTTATAGCATATCACAAAGTATAAAGCTGAGGCTGATGGGAATGTCATTAGTTTTGCAGGTATTTGGTAAATAAATTAAATAAATAAACCAAATTATTGAGACAGATTTCGTCTTTGACCCAATGATTTTTTACAATGAACTGAGATCACCAACGTTATTCCAATGTATTCTAAAGGGGACATTTATGTCTGTACCAGATTTCTTGGCAATCCATCCAACATTTGTTGATATTTTTTACTCAAAATCACAAATGTCAACCTTCATGGTGACACTAGAGGAAAATTCACTAGGATTCCTCCCCTGGAGACCATGAATTTCCATCCTTAGAGCCACGCTGTTAGCATTGCTGAAAAATACTACTTTTAGATTGAAATCTATTTCTGTTTTGCCTGATCTTATTTATTTATTAACACTAACATTCAACTAGAAGTCCAGGCTTGTTGAACAGCCAACCGTAACTGAAGAGCATTGTGGGGTTTCCAACAGAAACTTTCTGTATCTGCATCGTTTAAACTGTTAATGTTGCATTCTTTGTTAATGGGATGCCAGTGAAGTGTGTTGTTCTGTAAATATCTGACAGCTGTGTCTACGTGTCTTTGGTTCCTGAACAAACAGATGCAGGACTGACCAACCACCTCCCTTCTGGTGGTCAGCAGTTTTAGTATCTTTAAAGCTCTAATCCTCAACTTCACAGTGTCTGTCCAGTACTTTTCTGAGTCTGACCATGTCCAGCAGATAAAATGCTTACATATGGACATGTTTGTCCACACCAGCATTTTCAATTCTTTTTTTTAGATGTTGTCGTCCACACCGAAAATTGTAAAGCAACATCAAAGCTGGGCATTAAATCATCTGGTAGAGTCAGACAGTCACAGGCCGGTTACTGTTTCAATATAGCCAAACTTAAAATGTTGTTGTTGGCATTGACATATTTGACAGTAAAAGTACAGTAAAAAATAATATAAAATAGGATTTTTATTATAGAGTTGTGCTATAGTTTTTTTTTTTTTTACTGTACTTACTGTCTGTCTTATCCGTGCAAGCATACGCAATCATTTATCCTGTCTACAATAAAACATGAGACAATGTTTTCCAGATTTTTGTTTTGAGAAAAGCTCTATTGTGGTGGGGAACAATTACTGGCTTAGTTTGAAGAGGAAATGATGGGTTTTAAATGTAGTTAGTTGTCGCATTATTTCATCAAAATCAAAAACAACATTCATCAACTGACAGTTACTTATATAGTTGTAAGAACCACTATAATAAAAACAATATGTAGATATATGTTGTGACATGTATTATAATACAATTAGAAATGTGCTCTTACTGTAGGTGATATTATTGTGTGTTCTGGGAAATTGAGTATTAAATTAATGTTAATGTTGTAGTATTTCCATGCTGGCCAATAGTTCTAAGTTGAAGTTAATTAATCTGTGGAACCAGACAGTTTTTTGACCAATATAATGATGACTATCTTGCAATGCTTTTACACATAGGTCAGAAAAGAGTGGTTCTACAATAACATCACCTTTTAATGCTCCAAATCTAGATTTTCATACTCAGTATCTGCTGATATATTGTTTGCAGATCAACTTGGAACGTCCCTCAGAAAACCAAATACAGATCGACCTTTAAGATGAGACATTTCTGGGCAGGAGGGATGTGTGAGCGTTAGGGAGCATGTCCTGAAAACTGGACTTAAACTCAGTATTGAACATACTCTATATGTTGGTATGAACCTTAACAGTGATCAAGCATTAGCAACAAATCAAAACAGTCATTCAATAATGTTACTATTTCAACTCAAGGGCAAGTATAGCAGTGTGCATAAATGAATGAATGAATGAAAGTGTGTGGTAATGTTTGTGCGTGTGACATGATTGACAGTCGGTTGGCCCAAACACACACACACACACACACACACACACACACACACACCACCTTTCACTGATTATTGTGTCTATGTCTGCAACACACACACACAAACACACTACTATGCAGATAGTACACAAAGGGAGCCTACCGTGAATCTCCCATCAGGCCGAGATGTGAGAAAACACACAAAACAGATGCAGAAAATGTGTCCACTCATGCATATGGAAGTGTGTGTGTGTGTGTGTGTGTGTGTGTGTGTGTGTGTGTGTGTGTGTGTGTGTGTGTGTGTGTGTGTGTGTGTGTGTGTGTGTGTGTGTGTTCAATGTAAAATGCATTAGCATTCAGTGATGATGCTGGTGTTTCTAAAGGCTCTCATGGTGCCACTGGACTCATGCTTTCACATTCAGCCTCTGTGGATGGGTTTATAATTAAAAGTGCACCATCTCTCTTTCACAAGAGTGGGATAGTCTATATGGCACGGATTGATCAGATAAAGAACCAAATTCATATTTCTTTACTGCTAAGCCTATTCACTCTGAGAGCACTGATCCTCCTGTGTGTTTGTCTCTGAGTCTTTAAATCTTCCTCTGGCGCTGCTTTTCCTCTCCTTCACTCAACGTTTCTGTAGTGTTTGTGCAGTGCCCTTCTAAAGACCTGTCAGCAACTATTTGTCTTTGCATTGGTTGATGTTAATATACTTCCCTTATAAGCTTAATGATTATGTTGTGTATTTATACACAGTGTCCACGGACCTTTTTGTTCAGCCATCATGGATATTGCTGCTGAAAAGTACTATGTTCTAGAAATGTTAAATGCATCACTTAGTCTGTATGCGAGTAGATTTCAGAGTGGCAAAATGCTATGCAACAAAAGAAAAATATTTTTCTGAACTGATGGAAATTCAGAAAAATGGGCATTTATTTATGAAAATAATACAGATTAATTGTTTTTACAGATGTAATACATTTTTACTGTTGATGGTGTCAAGTAGCTGAATAACTATAAAGACTATTCATATTGCATTATTATATTTTATAGCTTTGCAATGACATGGAAAGGATCTGATTTAGTTTGAATGCATGTGAGAGGGTTTGTGCTCTTAAATAGAGGCTTTTTAAGAAGTAAACTCTTCTGTAGCACAGGAAAGAAAACTTGCCGGCACACTGACAAAGAGATGCCGATGATGATGGTGCAATGACCGAAACCTTTTGTCACCTTTTGCACACATAAATATAATATATATCTGTGGAGCTATATATATATATATATATATATATATATATATATATATATATATATATATATATATATATATATATGTATGTATGTGTGTGTATATATATAGAGAGAGAACCCCAAAATTATTTTTTTTGTGATGCAGACTGTTGTAAAATGTGAGGCCTTGTTCTTAATCAATTTTGTCTGTGTGTGTGTGTGTGTGTGTGTGTGTGTGTGTGTGTGTGTGTGTGTGTGTGTGTGTGTAAGTTGGAATGGGATTCTTTGCTCTCTTGTCCTCACCTCTCCTGTCCTCCAATATTTCCCCTTTATCCCCTCTCTCCTCTCTGCCCTTCTCTCCTTCCCTCTATTCACTTCTCTCTCTTCTTCACCCCTCATCTAGTGGCCCTATCTTCTCCTGCTGCATCCCCCCCTCCACCCCTGTGATAGACAGGGTGTCCTCACCTTGTAACGATCAGTGACATCCAATATGTTTGGCTTGGGATCATCCCCCGTGTGTCCATTGTGCTTTCTTTTAAACGCTTTATTGATTAGCCATGAGTTAATTACAAATTACATCAACCGTGAGCAGACTGAGGTGGCTTGTACATGGCTGCAGGATCCATCCTGGAGGAGCTAATACATGTTGACTGCACACACCTGCAGGCGTGCATCTCAACATCAGCAGGTTACATCAGGCTACCCGATTCTCCCCATTAACATCCATGCATTTATGACATTTCACAGTGCCTTATCAACACTTTAAGGGCATGCAATATTTCCTGGGCCATTATAGTGAAAAGGGTAGAATTAGATACAGGGGGTTTCTGCAAGACACCAAGGGTATGCCCCCTGAATACTTAATTCTATCAAGCACAACTTGACTCACCCTATGCAAAATTATGAGACTGTGCCAAATCCACAGCAGACCTTTGGAGACTAATGTATTCTGGATTTAAGCTCCATTGTAAAATCCACAACAGCCTGCATCTGACTCTGCTGCAGTCCCCCAAAACAACCTCTCACCTCTGACTTTTGCACAAAGTTAAGAAATGTAAATAATAGGCTAATAATAATAATAATAATAATAATAATAATAATAATAATAATAATAATAATAATAATAATAATAATAATAATAATAATCGTTGCAACCTGCAAAAGCATGCACTTTTTCGAGCCTTTTTCCTTTTCATGCCGTGTCAGTTTCTCTTTGACATTGCCGTGTACTTTGTGCAAAAGGAAAACGGAGCGAAAAAAAAATCTTTATCAAATCCCCATTCTGAGGCTTTCAATAAGGCAGGCCATTACCTCACTGGCGCTTTTGTTCGGCCTATACAAGAGAGAACAAAATGGTTATTCAGGAGGACGCTTTAGATTTTTATTGTGGGCTCGCTATTCACAAAGAGCACCGTTATTGTATTAAAAAGAACCATCTGTGGCAGAAACAATGGCTTCAAATTATCTGTGAATACCCAGTGAACAAAATATAAAGCTTTTTCCTGCTCATTATGTGGGCTAAGCTAGGGGGTGGAAGATAGGAGAGGAGAGGCATAGACTTTGCTATAACTGACTTTTGTTGTTCTTGCTTGCATTCTTCTCCTTTTTAAATCGGCCCCCTTTTCACATTGTGTGTCGCCATAAACGGCTTTTCTTGTTGCAGGGCTAGCGGAAAGAAGACAGCGGAGCTCCAGACAGAAAGCGCTGCTTCACGGGGCTGCACGCCGGACAAAGCGAGCCGGCTGCCGGATAGAAACAGCGCGGACTACCGGGGATGGGGGAACACGCTGAGGGTGCCGGTTGGACGTTTCTCGGCCGGCGTTGGGAGCTCTGTCCCGGACAAGTTGAGGCTTCCTCGGGGAACGAGATGAAGATATGGAGGAGGTTGAGCGATATGGCATCTTGTTTAATTTCTGCCAATCAAGACGAGAGGAAGAAGACTCCCAAACTGGCAGTAAGTTGGAGTGCGGTGGAGAGGAGAAGCCGTGTGTGTGTAGTGTTTGTGTGTTTGTGTCGGTGTGTATGTTAGTGTGTGTTTGAGGGTGTGTGTAAAACATGCAGTGTTGTGGAATGACACCGCATGGCATCATGAGCTTGACTGACTCCCTGAGTTGTTGTTGGCCGGTTGACTTTTCTGCTCTCAACACACACAGAGATCATCTGCAGACAGAACAGAATATGGTCATCAAATGTCACATTTATTTCTTTAATGTAATTTAATTCTATTCATAGCCTATGCTTTCCTTTTTTGTTTTTATTTTCAACAATATTAAAAAGGCTATAACACAAGGTTTGAATTACAATTCAAGCAAAACGACCTGGATTATATTTTACTTATTATTACTTATTTATTATTAGAGACATTTATTTTTACTCTGACGCATACCATGTTTTAAATTTTATTCTCACTTTATTTTTTTACTATTCTCACTTTATATTTTAATTCATTAAGCCTAACAAGTTGAATGACATCTTGTCAAATTTACAACCTGATAGACCTTTTTTCTCTTTATGCTTTTATCAGATTTATTACATTTATTTTACTTTATTATCGCAAAATTACATAAATACTTGTCCAAATCTATTTCGGAAAGAAATAAAATGTAACATTAGCCTATGAGAAACCATAACTTGATTATCTGACTTATTGCTGTCTTCAAAAACGGACTATTTTATTCCTCCATTTATCTGGAAGAAAAACTTTATATAAGCCTATGTTTCGACAATTATGTCCAAGCAGGACTTATTAATGTTTTCATAAAGTATTTTCTCGGCTGCGTCTCCAGCCCCTGTGACGGCCCCTAGTGGCAAGAAAAGACCATTTTATTTCCTGTTCACCTGTAATCTGTGTCTCTCATTGCCATATGCAATGATCATTCTGTTTACCTTTAACATAATTAATAATTTTACAGATTTTGGGATGTGTAGGCTATATTGGCATTTTATTGAACTTAATTGACACGTGGCAACTAATATCACCTCAATTAGCTCAGAAATTTTATTTTGCATAATGTTACTTATATAGGCTATAACACGATGTCCTTCCTGGGCTCTTAGAATAATTTTTGCACTTATATTATTGTTGCTCTTTTTTTCTCGCTTGTTTTTGCCGTGATCCTATCACCTAAATTTGTGCAACCACAAAACAGTATTTTGATATCCCAGCGTGCTGCTCCCTTTATTTGCTGTATCCATCCCAACCTGGTGTAGCAGGGGGCTTACAAGTGGTTCGAGGGAACCGCCCCGCCAGTTTCTCCTGGTTTTTGTCAAACAACGGCTTTAATTCAGGATGATTGTGGATGCAGGGCCATTCCCGGCTGGATGGGGCCTGCTTTCAGAGAGCTGCAGGGCCCCGCTGTTCCTTTATTATCATAAGCAGATTAGAGGTAGCGGGGAACACACTCAGATGTAGATAGCAGCCGAGCGGCCCATTTCAACCTTGCATTATAATGGACCGAGCTGCATGTGTCGCCTCTCGCAGCCTATTAAGCACAAGATGAATCTTATGTAAGGTTGCCGGGGCCGGCATAATGAGAGCACGGGGGCTCCGCTGCTCCATGTATTATCAAATGACTAAAACAAAATAATAAGGCTTGATCTATTCACTTTCAATTATGATTTAATCTAAAGACACGAATTCAAATTAAATTATTCCAGGTGTATGTACTTGATCTATCTTTAATTATTGGGGTTGTCTGGGTTGCAGACTCAGACAGGCTGTGTTGTGACTGAATACCTCTTTTGCTTTTCAATTCCTTTAGTTGTTGTGTGATACATTTATTTTAAAGAACACGTTACATATATATATTTTTTAACAGAACTTCTACAAACAGCCATCCTCTATTCCTTCTCTCTACATTAGCCTACTTTGAGAAAAAACAGTCTAGGGTTTTGGAGTTGCTTGTAGTTCCCCCTCTGTCCAGTAGGCGACACTGGTGTCACGCAGCAGGACGCCTTGTCTTTGGATGGAGATTCAGGAAAAGAAGCTAAACAAGTGGCACCAACACTGCCAAAAATCCCCCAAAAAAACTTTAGTGGTTTTGAACGTTAAATCTATATGAGTGAATTATTTCGCTTTAAATACGATAACGCTGGTTTTATCTGATAATAATCGCAGTCTGGTCGGTTTGATCCAGAATAAAGTGAAGCAGGTGGAGGCCGCTTTTTATTCACACTAATTGGCTGACACGCTTGTTCAGGCTTATATGAATGAGCGGTGCCTTTTGTGTAAACACACTTTAGCTTAAAATATTCCTCACCTTTATTTCTCCTCCCCTCGTGTCCCCGGTAGGCCGCCCCCCCCCCCCCCCCACCACCACTACAAAGCCCCAACAACAACAGCAGCACTGTGGCAGTGGAAGTGGAGTGGAGTTTGGTCTTTGTCCGGACAGATGTAGCGACAACATCCCAAACAAAAAACGCTTATTTGTGCTGAGATGAGCCCGTCTGCCTTCTGTGTGTTGGCATTCAACTTCACTAAACAAAAGAACTGGGGGAAACATCTTGGATTACCTTTCCTCTTTTCAACGTTAAAACCCAGCCGTGCACCCCCCCCCCCACACACACACACACACACACACACATTCACACACACCACCGCTATTCAATGCTTCGAGTTAACTAACAAAGTTTATTTAAGGGTTGTCATGTTATTGGGGCCGTAAGTGGGGGCATTAGGGACTTTTTGATTTTGAACAGCAGTGTCACGGGCCGGGACTTAATGTGAGAACAATGCTGTTGAAGATAAGATGATACTGACACCATTAATGTCAACATTTGATACATTTATGTAGGCTAACACGTATCTTTTTCTTTTAATTATAGGCTATGCCACACTTTGGATTTGTTGTTAGAATTTGAGCTACATATTTAAATAACAAATAGGCCATTATAATCGACTTATTTCGCCCATTAGAAATTCTTAGACATAGTTTTACTATATATTTTCTACTATAAGTTTTTAGTCCTATTTTACTCATAAAGTAGGCCTAGACACTGTCTAATTTCTAAACAGCCAACAAGCTTTTGCAACTTCCTTTCCTCTAAAATATTCGAAAATTATCAAAAAGTGCCACCATGTAGGCTATATATTCTCAGAGAAATATCTCCATAAGCCTGGAAATAGTAAATATGTACTTTATATTGGCTCATATGGGCAGTCTGAGTGTGCGTGTGTCTCGGGGCAGAGCAGACCCCGCCCATTTATGCTAATTATTGCCTCCCATTGGTGTGTCAGGGGAGCAGGCCGGCTCTGATTGGCCAGGTCGAAGCCATTTATTCGCTGACAGCCCCGTCACATGAATGGTTGTCTATTAACTTGTTCAAAAACTATCTGGAGTTGTCAAGGCTCAGGACGACAGAGTCGAAAAAGTAGTTTGTTGATGCTTTTTCGGAGAAGCGACTGGAGAAGTTTTGTGGACACAACATAGCAGGGACCTATTGGGAGAAGGCTCGTTGTCACTCATACTCACACACCAGCTCTGACACACACTCACCGAGAGGAAGAGAGAGAGAGAGTGTGTGTGGAGACGCGGCTTGGTGCTGGTTGTTTTTGTCCAGAGAAAAAGTTGCAGAGAAAAATCGACAGGTAACTTTTAGCAGCAGCAGCCTGCGCTCCTCACTGTCCTCTCTTTGGCTTGTGGAGTTTGTCTCTGTGTTTTTTTTTCCTCTGCTCGGGAGCTCCAACTAAAAGCTGTTCCTGATGTATAACATGATGGAGACTGAACTGAAGCCCCCAGCTCCCCAGACCAACACGGGGGGCTCGGGCAACACCAACACGTCTGGCACCGGCCCCAACCAGAAAAACAGTCCGGAGCGGGTCAAGAGACCCATGAACGCGTTCATGGTGTGGTCCCGGGGCCAGAGGAGGAAGATGGCCCAAGAAAATCCCAAAATGCACAACTCGGAGATAAGCAAGAGACTGGGCGCAGAGTGGAAACTTCTGTCGGAAAGCGAGAAGAGACCTTTCATCGACGAAGCTAAGAGGCTCCGGGCCCTGCACATGAAGGAGCATCCGGATTACAAATACCGGCCCCGGCGGAAAACCAAGACCCTCATGAAGAAGGACAAGTACACCTTGCCCGGCGGGCTGCTGTCTCCCGGAGGGAACGGGATGGGAGCTGGGGTCGGGGTGGGGGGCGGGCTGGGCGGTGGGGTGAACCAGCGGATGGACAGCTACGCGGCGCACATGAACGGCTGGACCAACGGTGGCTACGGCATGATGCAAGACCAGCTGAGCTACCAGCACCCGGGGCTGAACGCGCACAACCCGAGCCAGATGCAGTCCATGCACCGCTATGACATGAGCGCCCTGCAGTACAACAGCATGACCAGCTCCCAAAGCTACATGAACGGCTCCCCGACATACTCCATGTCCTATTCCCAGCAAACCACACCGGGGATGACCGCCCTGGGCTCCATGGGGCCCTCCTCGGTGGTGAAGTCCGAGTCCAGCAGCTCCAGCCCGCCCGTCGTCACCTCGTCTTCCCACCGGGCCGGGCCTGGCTGCCAAAGCGGAGATCTGAGAGACATGATCAGCATGTACCTGCCCGGGGCGGAGGTCAGCGATCAGACCGCCCAGACCCGGCTACACATGTCCGGGCACTACCAGAGCACCGTGCCCGGGACGACGATCAACGGCACGCTGCCGTTAACACACATGTAAGAGACAGAGAGAGAGAGAGAGAGGGAGAGAGAGAGAGAGAGAGAGAGAGAGAGAGAGAGAGAGAGAGAGAGAGAGAGAAAAAGAACTTTTATAAGAGAAACTGTGGACTATTAACGTTGGACTATTTTTGTACAGAAAAATTTCGGGGTGGGAAAAGTTGTATAGAAGTCTCCAGGAAAAAGGACACACGACTCTTTTTTTTTTCTTTCATTTTATTCTAAGGAAGCTCTAGAGGAACGGTAGGAGATCCCCTCTTCACTGGTGGATGAAGTTTGGAAGACTAGAAAGTGGGAGTCGCAATCAAATGTTTTATTATTGCAATCACCTTTTGTACAGTATTTATCAAAGAAACATTACAATCAGATGAAATTGTTTGTTAAACTGCAAGAGGTTGCATTTTTCTTTTTCTTTTTTATATAAGGCAACGCCAGTTCTGCAGAAAATATTAAAAGTGAAGATGGCAGAACTGGAATTATGTGGGAGCGATCAGTTATGCTCCTTTATTACTGCAAACATTGGGAAGAAAAGGGACATAAAAACGAAGCAGGTAATACTGTTTTTTTCCATTTAAGGTCAATATTACTAAACATTTTAATTTCTTAAAAAAAAAGTTAAGACACTTTTTGTTCTCATACAGCTTAAAATATAGGTTGTTAATTTATATTTCCGTCTCCCACTTTTCATCTGTTAGAGGTATGACGCTTGTGCTCTTTATTTTCTAATTGATTTGTACAATTTCTGTATATTTACTGTGATATTTTAAGTTTTTATTTCGAAATTCATTCCCGTAGTTGTATTTTAAAAATTGTGGCCTGCAGTACGCAGAAGCCAACCACTCCATGTATATATATTCCGGAACTAATACCATCCTTATAACAGTTACAATTTCAGCTGAGTATATTTTTTTTTTTCAATATGCAGTTTGAAATGAATAAATTTTGGAAATTTGGATACTTGAAATTGTTTGAGTTTTGATTTTATTTCTCTGTCAGTTTGTGTGCAGGTTAAATTGTCATCTGTCTGTTGAGCATTTCTGTCTTTTCTTCTGATGTTATTCACTGTAAATGT
Source organism: Zingel zingel (assembly GCA_023566125.1). Lineage (NCBI taxonomy): Eukaryota > Metazoa > Chordata > Actinopteri > Perciformes > Percidae > Zingel > Zingel zingel. The sequence continues at coordinate 32,387,115 of CM042322.1, read as the reverse complement.
AACACTGACTTTTTACATCTTTATGCATATAAATATTAGACATCAGCTAACACAAATAACCGTTTTTTTGCTTCTTTTAAAAACCCCTGATCCAATAACACAGCTTGTGCGTCGTGGTTTCTATTTCCTAGTGCCTGCGGACGGCTCCTTCAAGCCAAAGTTTGTTGCCTGTTTCCTAAAAAGGGGGAAGGTTTTTCCACCAACATCCCCAGACTGTCATTTCTCCTCTTCTATTATAAAACAAAAAAACAAATCACCAATAAGCTGCTGTTGAGGCCCAAGCTGCATTTTAGAATGTCTTTGCATTTTAATTAGCCTAATTTAATACTGCATAATATATTATTTTGTAGACCTGTTGGTATTGTTGGCCAGTTTTTTAATGGGACAGGAGACTGAGGGAAGAATAATTACATATCTTGTTTATAAACCAGATGTATTTCCTCATTCGCAGTTATTATAGGTTTGTGTTAACAAAGGATGTCTGTCATTGGTGGATTTTAATTTCCTAATGGCACTTGCCTGTGACACCAGCATATCTGGATATTTATGAGTATTTACTCAGTATATCCCATGAGCTCAGGTCTTTTTTCATGTTGTAACGGTTCCTCTTGATGTTTGGTTTAACTAATAAGGTGTGCTACTTTTTGGACGCTTTCTCTGCATTTTTTTTTCTTCCTCCAAATCATGAAGCTGCAGCTTATCAGCCTAAATGTTAAATTAGGTCTAAATATAAGGTGAGCCCTCTTAAAAGGAGCCAGGCGAGCGGGACCAGCCGGGATGCCTTTTCTCCCGCGATGTAATGGCTCTGTATAAAGTCTCGAGTGTGGCCATTTTAATTTAATGTTTAATCAAACGGTCCCTGCTGTTTTCCGTTAACCACGGTTCTCACGGTTCAAACTCTCCGGTGACTCCACACCACCACCACGCCTGCCTCACGGAACCGGTTCCAAAATGTTCCCATGCATCTCTGCCAGCAGGCTGATCCCCCCCCCCCCCCCCCCCCTATAATATTAATCCTTATGATGAGCTAACTGCTCGCTCTGAATTTAACTAACGGTTTTGTGTGTGTGTGTGTGTGTGAGTGTGTGTGTGTGTGTGTGTGTGTGTGTGTGTGTGTGTGTACACAGCGAGGTAGATTAGGGCCGTTGTGTCTTGCAGGCTGGGTCCCGGGGGAGCGGAGCTCACATTAACCGGCAGATGAATATTTGAAGAGGCCCCTCGGTATTTAGCCGTTCTCTCTCTCTCTCTCTCTCTCTCTCTCTCTCTCTCTCTCTCTCTCTCTGTTTGTCTCAGCCGGACCTTTAAGAGGTCAAGAGATCGTTGGTTGCCCCATTAATTATTGATCCGAGCAGCTGAATTGGTTGTAATAGCCGAGAACACCGGTGATAAATAAGTTGTTTTTAAAAGGTCGGATGAGTAGACACATTAAAGTCTCGTTTCTTTCTTGCCGTGAACACCGGGCCCCTGAAGGCCCCGCGAAATGATTATTTTCCCCGGCTGGGCGCTGCACCTTTGATGTTTTGAATGGAGAGAATACTTGATGTATAGGCTATTTGATGGTTAACTTGTATTTTCTGGGTATCATGCTGCAGGCTGCATGAAAAGCTGTAGCCTTTTTGTGACGCCTGTAAAGATTGCATGTTGACACAATCAGGAGGCCCAGGCTTCTTTTAAAACTGAAAGCAAATCCTAAGGCAAAGTATTTCACACTAGTATGGTGTTGTAGGCTATTTGATAGGCCTGTATGCCCCTTTCTTAACTTTTTATTTGGGGAATAGGTTTTTGGCCTACTTAAAAACAGTTAAACACATCCATGCTGTACACGTTCACTCTTTATTTGTATTTTCGTGGGAAAACCTGCCTTAGAAAAAAACAAACAAACATAAAACAGTCTCTTCCCATGTGAGTGAGGCCAAACAGTCACAAAGTAGGACACGGTAAATGTTCACTCTGAAAACACTGGTATCGCGCTATCTCGGTAGAAAAATATTAGCCCGCATTTAGCCCTTGTGCTTTCCAAAATGTGATTTAATCTCAGAGGCGCTTTAAACTCACTGGCGCTCCTGTTCTAACATTAAATAAAGGCGCTGCACAGCGGAATCAAGTGTCTCAAATGTTACACCTCATATGGTGATAATGCGTCGACAGGGACAGAAGCCACTGTGACTTTTTCTACCTATTATATTTTGTTAAAATACATGTTATAAAAAGGCCACAGTATGATGTTTCTGATTGTTATTTTAAAAAATCTGGTCCTCTTTAAATTTTCATTTAGACTTATACAACGCAGACAACCAGGTGTGTTTTGTGTGATATAGAAGGTAGGAGGCCCGGTCAAGGTGTTCCCCTACATCCTTTCATCCACCCACCCATCCATCCATGTAGCCTATCTACCCATCCGTCCATTCATCCATCCCTTCATACATCCATCCGTCTCCCCTTCTGTTTCTCGCGTGCAGAGTCTGGCTGTCGCAGCTCGAGGATATTTGGACTGCAACAGGTGGTAAGCGCGCGCCTCTGCTTTTTTTTTTTGTGCCCCCGCTTTAAAAAAACAAAAAAGCTCCCAGATGTTATCTATAACCTGGCGCGTGTTTATATCTGGAGCTCGGGCTGTTTCTATAGTGGCCGTTAGTACATCATTTAAGTGTTACATTCTGTAGCCTACTGTTACACTTTACGTGTCTTGTTATTGTGGGCAGGAAAAGGTTATTCTACATGTTATAATGTAGCCTATGATAAAATAACAAATGCTATTGTAGGATCTGGTTCGGTGAACTTTGAAACAAGTTAGAGGCAAGGCCTCATCAAAAGTGAGATAATAATAAAATGAATTAAATGAAAGGCTAACATTTAAAAAAGTGAAGATAGCCTATCAGTTCAAAAAGCGCGTGTGTCGGTTTGCGTTCCAAATCCTGTTTGTTGTTGAGATTAAATGATTTTTAAAATTAGGTCAAATGACCCCCCTCACCCGCACACACACACACACACACACACACACACACACACACACACACACACACACACAAACAAAACGAGTTTAGTGGCCTGTAATCCCACGAGAGCCACTTTCCTTTTTCACCACGTTGCGGATAATAAGGAGGCGGGGGCACGACGTCATCCACACACGAAGCGCTCCAATGGTCCTACTGTGTTTCCGTTGGTTAGTTTACATTAAAATAATGTGGTCTTCTGTGGCAGCCAAGTAGGTAATTCAATTGTCATAACGAAAAACCAAAAATAATGCCTGTTTGAACCGTTATCTATTTGAAATGTGTAGGCCTATAATCGCCTCTATGATCACAGAAGAAAATTGTAGCCTATATTTTCAAAATCATTAATTTACCCATTTTATGCCATTCGTTATCATTAGAGACAAAGGATTGTTTTCACTCCCTGACTGACAGGTCTTTCAAAGACAGCAAATCAATATTTCCTGAGGCAGTTAGATATCTGTTTTTACAAACACAGACACGTTATTTTATTAATTTTACAATATAAATAATGTTTTCCACATTTTTCAGGAATTATTCCGTTATGGTAATAAAGTCCATGTCTGATTTTTATGGCCAAATTAGAGTAGATTGGGCCTTTTAACGTAGCTGCAGACTTTGACACATGGGCCTGATAAATGAATGATTTTGTCTCATGAGGATGCAAGTCAAAGGAAAGTAAAGTGAATCTAGCCTTCCCATAAGACCCAGGCTGAGCAAATACAACTGAAAACGTCTAAAATATCAACCAAACTGTGTTTATGTTTTATTCTGCAACCCAGAAGTTTTTTTTTTTTTTTTTAAAGAGTGCCAAACATCTCTGACTCTGCTTTCCTCACAGAGAAAGAATGGGTGAATAGCAAAACTGTCAGAGCAGAGCTGTGTGTGTGTGTGCGTGTGTGTGTGCGCGTGTGTGTGTGTGTGTGTGTGTGTGTGTGTGTGTGTGTGTGTGTGGAGTGCAGAGGGACTGAATGGCAGCCAGTAGCCTGCTGATCTAGCGCAGGTGCAGGGAAGGGAAGCGGGCGTTGTGTGTGTGGAGAGGGCGCTCTCTCTCACTCCCTCACCCACCCACCCACACTCGCGCGCACACACACACACACACACACACACACACACACACACACACACACACACACACACACACACACACACACACACACACACACACACACACACACACTCTCTCTCACACTCACTCACTTCCATTGAATAGGACCACACACTGACACAGACCAGCATGCCATCAGCCTCGCGCTGCTCTCGGCCTGCATTCTCAGAGGCTCGAGGCCTCTACAACACTCCCCCCCCCCCCCCCCCCTTCCTTCTCCTCCCCCCCTCTCCTCCGCCACCACGTCACCAGCGGCTCGAGCTCCGTTTATCATTTCTGCTCATTGATGCTGACAGCTTTATAGAGCGCCATCATTAAAGGAATGCACGGTTACAGCGGATCAACAACTCTCGACAAAAAAAACCCAGAAGTTGTGTCTCTCTTTGTTGTTAATGTAACTATAACTTACTGTCTGACACTAGGCTACACACTGTTAGACTCAGCAACACCTGCACCAGCTTCAACATTGGTTACATTATGTAAAATACTTTTTAGGCTACATTTCCAGCTACTTCCATACTTTTATTTAACATTTTAATTGAGTATTTCTTTCTTTTTTGGCATTCACTCTGCAGTACCATGACTAACGGCCAATCATTCTCTGTCATGTCTGATCATTGTGGCTGTGATTGACTATATAGGCTATAGGCTAGACAAAATGAAAAACAGTTAGCGTGATAGACATTCTAGTTTAATTAAATAATACAGAGGAGGGCTGTGTGATGGTGAACAATGTCTCTTAGGTGTAAAAGATGACTTGTGTTAACAGTTCTAAAAGAGTTGATTGATAGTTTATAGTCCTCTGATAACATATTGTTATACTATTGCTTCTTGAAGAGATTAGCCACGAGAAAGCGAAAGAGAGAGGAGGAAGAAGAGAGACGGGGGGGGGGGGGGGGGGGGGGGGGTATTTTTCTCTGAGAGGAGGCGACAAACAACAATATAAGGCCTGTTGTACTGTAGCCTGCCAGGGTAGCCCCTTCAGCTCTGCGCTAAAGCCGATCTGATCTCTGCCATGAAAAGAACTCGGTCACTAATAAATCAGTTGAGCTCAAAAGAAAAAGCTGCTCTTACTCCACAATGTTTAAGTAGAATAATATTATAGTATTTCTTATTGATTTATAAAACGCTATAACGTAACTCCTACAATTAGGCCTGTCTGCTATTCAGATTACGATAATAAACCAGGAGACTCTAATCCCACACCCACTGTTGTTTTAAAATATTTTTGTTAATTTATTATTATTTGAATATTGCTATTTTTTCTGGTATGTACTCCATAATATAGGCCTACTCTTTGTTTTATGTTTAGGCCCTCTATACCAGTGGTTAAATATTGATACTGAAAACCAAGTGCTGTTATAATCACGGATTTTCGCGTGCTATATTTCAGTGTGAAGACTAATTTTCCCTATAGTACATATAAAATGCAAGTGTCATTGTGCACATTGTCTTATAACTAATTCGAGTTAATACAGTCATAATGACAGTATGACGACACGCTAATTGGCCTTTTTTCCTTCACAACAATGCTACCAGATCAGCATCTCTTTATGATTTAATAATGTCAAACGCTTGGCTGGCTGTGCTGGCTGCTGAGCCTGCTGGCTGCTGTTGAGAAGAGGACAATGCAGCTCCGATTCAGGAGATCTACTCACAGGCTATATGGTCATTGAAAACAAATAGAGAGGAGAGGACACAGGCTGTTCAACAGGACATTTTAACAGATTGAATTTGAAAAAGCACGAGGAGTCTTTTTATGTTCAAACAAACGAAAAAAAATAAAGGCAATTATCAACAATGCAGACATCATGATATATATATATATATATATATATATATATATATATATATATATATATATATATATATATATATATATATATATATAACACTTAATTCTCTTGTATATTTTCAGCTCTTTAGCTCATTCGGGCAGCATGAGGCAACAGGTGACTGACTGTATGGGGCCAGCCCATAGTGCAGCTACAAGTGAAAGTGGCGCACGGTCTGCTGGTCCTTTGTTGTCCGGAAATTTGGAGACTGTGTTTACTGATGTCCCTCCTCGGGCCTAGGGAGGAGGGGGAGAGGGGAAAGGCGGGGGTGTAGTTTGCACACTCAGTGTAAGCAAAAAGAAAAACACCAAATCCGACTTCTTGATATCATTTGTCAGGAAAATCAGAGACAATTTCGGCTAAAAAAAGCCTGAAAATGGCAGAATTGAATGCGTCATAAAGAAAATCTAAAGTAGGCTACTTGTCTATAATAGCTCAGCCCGTAGCTACACTATCAGAACATTTCTACGTTTTTTTGTCTTTAGACTTTGAAGCAGAACAACAATGTTCTTTCTTCCATGCATCACGTCGCTCGTCTGGAACAACATCAGCGGGTTTCCAGGCTGACATGTCCGGCTCAAGGAGCCTGCAGACCCGGGAGGAGGGGAGGGGAGGGGGAGTGGAAAGGAGAAGGGTGAGATGCCTTTTGAAAACACAAAATCGTTGCTGGATTCACACAACTTTCTTAAACACTGCAGTGACTGGACAAAGCACACCCCTCACGAGGTGCAGATTGTGATCCAGTTGTTCTGAGGTGTTTCAGCTGATCGTCTGGCCCATGCACAGCTCTGATTTCCACCACCGTCACTTGTTAAATAAGGGAGGTCTCGATTTCTCTGCTTCTGGAATCAGCCATTAGATAAATAATGTTGTTTTTCGTTACACAACAGTTTGACAACAATTTTGCAAACACAATATAGCCTGAACTCCTGAACTCAATCGCTTTAACTCTTATCATCTGAAATGTCCAGGAAAAAAACAGAGACGATGATCTTGTTCCCTTGTTGAAAAGGAAATATGCTTAAAGATCTGAGAAGAAACAGGCATTATATGAGATTAATTCTGTTTTTATGTGGAATGTTTTTAATTTTTGCATATGCATGCGTTAAAGCTAGGCCTATATTTAAGCCACTGTGATCTAAAAAGCCGTTTCATAATTATACTTTCACTGTTACAAATATGCTTCTTGTGATGGCACCGCATTCAGAGATTCCTTTATAGAGAAGGCTGTTGAGCTGATGGGACTGAATCATCATTAACAAGCCAACAGACACAGGAACCCCCCATCCTCTGGTCTCATTTCCCAGCATAGACACTAACCTCTTTCACTCTGTCACCAGCCTGCCTTTCTCCCTCTCTCTCCCTCTCTCTCCCTCTCTCTCCCTCCACCGACTCCGGCACACAACAGCACCGTCCATTGTTCCCGGCCCTCCCTCCCTCTGCCTGGCCCCCCGACCCAACTGTTGACCAACAACTCCACTCGCACATTAAACGTGGAGGGGGGCAGCGGGGTAAGGGGGGGGGGGGGGGGGGGGGCGTGGGGGGTTGTCCTATTTTAGAATATCGCACATCCTGAAATGGTTGAGAAAAAGTCGCTGTAAAAATGTAGACACACATGTTGAAGGGTCTGAAAGAGATAACAAATACAGTAAATACGCTCATTTCAAATAAAATGCAACTGTTGAAAATATGGAGAATAAAGTGGACTACTTTCAATTTTTCACAATTTTTTTTTTTAAATCTCGCTTATTATTTCAGCAGTCCCATATTGTGCAAACAGCAGGATGTACACACAGCAGCCACAGTTTGCTCGCCTGTGCTGCGTATGTCGCTTTTCAGAATAAAAGCTATAGAAATGGTGTGTGTGTGTGTGTGTGTGTGTGTGTGTGTGTGTGTGTGCGGGGGGGGCGCGAGCCTTCTGAATGCATGCTGCAGAAACAGAATGTATGCATGTGTTAGTGAGTGCGTCTTTACAATAAAACTCAATCTATATCTGTCTTAATATTCACATCAGGTGGTTTTCACTATAATGAATATGAATAACGGTATGAATTTTGATATATTGTAATTGCTATAATCCAAATGAGACTGTTGCAAATGGGATTATGCACAAATCTGGATTTGTTAAAGACAACAGTTGACATTGGCTTTTCCCCACTGACCCCACTGTTGTATGTGTAAAGGTAATAATAATAAGTGCAAACCCAACCTTTTTTCATTTTAAAATATTTGTTTTTATTATCTTCTGACTTTAGTAAAAACCCAATATGTAGAAAAGTATTTCAGTGGTAACATTTTCTTGTGCAGAAATCTGAGCTTTGTTGAAGGTGACAAACTACAGAAATAACCATAAAAAAATAATAAAAAATGATAAGTATATTTTTGAGTTGTTAGAGTGTGCCCAAAATGTGCTTAGTTGGTCTCTTTACAGACTAAGACACACTCACTAAATTAAAATACTTTCACAGTACTTACCGTACCGTACTTAGAGTACCAATAATGATAATGAGTTTTTTAGTCGACAGCTGTCTTCATTGGATTATTTAAGATCACTTTACAAACTTAGAAACTGCTTTTAACAAAGTGTGTAGACTATCACCATCAATGCTTTTCTTTTACTATACAGACTTTAAGGCCAGCCGATACTGCTAATATGTTAAAGAAATGATTAAGGCAAATTTAAATTTGTTTGGAATTGAAGGTGTGAAGAGGGGATTACATTTCCACACGCCATCAGTCAGACAATCAGGTAACGTGTGTTAACCCACAGGACAAAGTGTTAATGTGTTTTTAAAGGTAGGCTTACATTACAAAGTGTCACAGAGATACTGGAGTTGTTCAAAGGCTTTGTCAGTGACATCAACATGACAGCACTCTCAGCTTCACACACACACACACACACACACACACACACACACACACACACACACACACACACACACACACACACACACACACTCTATACATATATGTAGCCCAAGCTCATCCTCCAGACAACACTCACTACTTGTGTTTCCCCTCAGTCTGCACTTATTTCCTCCTCTCTTCAAGAATCAGATAAAAGCATCCGTGCTCATGATGATGAAAGCATCTTCTAAATGTCATTTGCCGAATGTTTTTGTGTCACATGCTGATGAATTTAGACCCTTCAGTGCTGCAATACTGGGCTGTTATAACGAATCATGTTGACACACAGAACATCACCCCAGATTACATTCCTCCATTGGGGAAATGTCATATCTCTTTCAGTGATGAATTATTCATCTGACCCGCGGACCTCTGCTGGTTTTATTATTGTAGTCTACGTACTGGTTGAATGAATCACCATTTTTAACAAGCATTTTGAAGTTTCTAACCATGTCGATCACAGGTTACTCCAAACATTATGTGTATCCTTTTTTCCTTTTTGCTGTATTTTGAACTCTCGTACAGAAAAACACTCATAAAACACATTTTCCTAAGCTGATATCCTCAGGAGGATCCACTGTGGGTTGTTGTCAAGAAGGAATTCCCACTTAATTATTAACCATTTACCATCACGGCTCATAAAAGCTGTACACGATCGATTTACTGGCACTGTTAATCTTTAAGATGATGATAATGTCATAATTAATGCCGTAATGTAATCAGACATCTTGTTATCCTTCAGATTATACAGTATTTCACATCTGTAAAGCTCATTTAGACATTATACATGAGTGTGTTTTGACTGGCTTAGACTGCTGTGCCTGATATGAGCCAGCCAGTTATGGTGATAGTAGTGTGTTAATGCTGTATATAAACTGCTGCTTCTCTGAAACGCAGCTACAGGGTGTTCATGACATTGTTAGGCTCAAATCGTGTCAGTATTTTTGATAAAAATGAAACACCAATTTGGAAGAACTCTGAGTGGACCCTTCCGTCTGCGTTTCTGCTTTTTTTTGTACAGCTCCTATGCAGAGCAATCTTCTTTTATGAAGCGTAAAACCTTGTCGATCGTGTTGACTGTAGTGTAGATTTCGATTGATTGCATCAGTCACTATCAGGCTATTCTGGAGCTGGTGACTCTGAGGTCTCCCTCTCTCCGACTCTCTGACAGAAGCTGTTGTTGAATGGAAGAGTGGCCTCTTTCAGTGTGGGTGTCCCCTCGGGGCCAACTGGGAGGGATAATCAGACAGGACAGTTACAGACAGGCAGACAGACTGATGCAGTAGACTGAAGTTGTTTCTCCCTGACTTAGACAGTGGCGCATTTGGAGACTTTTAGATGAGCATTTGTTATTGTCTACAAGTTATGAACTCACTTTTGTATCATAAAGACTTTTCATTTTTGAAAATGTGTTATTTTCTGAATTCCCCCCTCCTGTTTTTTTCCCCCCTAAAGTCAACAACGAACTGTGTAAATCCTGTTAGTAGGGAGGGTAATATTGTCTGTAAATCAGTGGAGCACAGCAAAATCTTCTGTCATTTTAAGTGTAGTCATAAACCATTACAAATATTATATTCAATTAGATTACATTAGATTAGAAGAAGTCTTATTGGTTCCTGCCGCTCAAAGAAAAAAGTTTAATTCACCGAAACCCTCAGATCTTAAGTTAGATAAGATATGACCTTACCCTGTTTACTGTATGGTTGGTTGGTTAGTTAGTAGTAGTTAGTAGTTTTGTAAATTTTTGTGTCATGCACATACAAGGGCCCAGCCCACGTGGACACATGCTATGGACTTCATTTTCAGTATTTTCTCTTTAGGGAAACAAATACACATTTCTTTTTTTTGTAGATAATGATAGTGCACCTGAACGTTTCTGCTCACAGAGATCTTTAGCTTTTAGTCAAATTCTGCTTCACGCAAGGATTTACACTGTAGTTGTTTTTCATGTTATGTTCATATAGTTATAATCAGGGTTCAAAATTAGCACCATCCACCAGCCAAATTCTGGTAAATGCAAGTGGCTGGTAGATTTACTTCACTTACCAGCCAAAGAAGCAATGGTAATCTATTGAATGGCTGGTGAAATTCGAACACTCACTTGCCATTTGGCTGCTGGACGAAAAAGTTCATTTTGAACCCTGGTTATAATCCCTAAAACCCTTTTTTTTTTTTTTTTTAAACAACTCACTTTCTCCTCAACTAACTGAACAAACTTCTTTTGTGGCTGCTCGATTAATAGAACATGGCTTCCTGTGTACCAGAAGAAGCTTTAATTAAGTGGCTATAGATTGATGTTTTATTTTGTCACCTTGAGCTTTAGATGGGCTCAAATTTCAAAAGATTGCATGATCATAACTTGCCTCATCTGTGGAAGTTTCCATCACGTGTGTGTGTGTGTGTGTGTGTGTGTGTGTGTGTGTGTGTGTGTGTGATGGAGAGAGAGAGACATGGAAAATATAGGGCAGAGAGAGAGAGGTCTGGCCCAGGTTGGGTTGGGCAGGTCAGTGCAGCAGCATTTGATTGTAAATAAGAGAGGAGTCAGTTCACACGCCGATCAAGTGACTGCCGGGAACAAGCGAGCCATTTGAATCAGGTGGCTATCTCCCTATCTGAGAGATCAGAGCCCTGTCACCCCCCACCCACCTGCCTCCTCCCTCTGCTCTCGTCATTGTGTGTTGCGCAGTAAGGGACACACACACATGCACACAAGTGAAATGACATGTCCCTCCCTGCTGGCTATAAGGGCAGGCAGAGTGGCTGGATGAGATTTCACTGTCTCACATTAGGAGAGGTGAGGAAAGGAAGAGAAAGGAAAGGAGAGGAGGAAAGAGGACAGGAATACCCCCTGCAGTAGTATACCATCCTGAAACCCCTCCTGTTGTTGGCTCTGTCGGAATTACTGCAAGGAAACAACATATATGGTGGAGATATGAGAGATGCATGTATTGCACTCCATTCAAAGCCATACTTTATTTATTCTACTGCTTTTTTTTCAACTTTTTTTTGTTCAACTTTTTGTATTTAAATTTTCACAACAAGCGACATAGCACAGGCCAAGGTGAACAAAGTGTAGTGAAAAACAGTGTGTCACTTCCCTTTAATTCCCCTACCCACCCACAAACCAACCCAGACTATTCTACTGCATTTCTTGAGATTTGAACACTGTGCTCAACGTACTCAAGCTCTCATTTATCAGGGAAAGTGATCTGAACTCATCAATGGTTTCACCATTGATTTATCCGTCAATTATGTTTTCAATTTATTGATCAATCTATAATCCCAAAGAGTCCACAATGTCTGTCAATTGCTTGTTTTGTCAAACCAACTGCCCAGACCCCAAAGATAAAAATATTTTTAAAAAAGCAGCAAATCCTCACATTTGAGAAGCTGGAATCAGCAAATGTTTTGGCTTATTTGCTTGATAAATGCCTTTATAATTGATTTTCCAAATAATTAGCAATTCATTTTTTTGTAATTGATTAATCAACTGCTAAGGTAAAGTAAGTTGTTATCGTTTAATATATAACTAATTATCCGTTGTGCTTTGGCCATAACACTACAGGAAACCAGAGTATGATTTTCATTTATCTGGATGTCACAATAAAGGCTGATAAAAAATGGATCAAATGAAGCGCACATACACACACACCCACACACACATTTTTTATGTTGCGTCTTGACAACGACCCCCGGGGGAGACGATGATGTGTGACAGCTGCTGCTTGTTAATATTGATTAAATGACAGCCAGGATCATTTACCGATTTACCGACTGACAGAGCTCAAACGTGAGAGGCAGCCCTGAGGGAGAGCTCAGGTCGGTTAGCCTGGACAGCCTGCAGTTTATGTTCCGAACATCATCTCTATCCCGCCGTGACCCCACAGGACACATTAGATTACACTCTTCATATTTGATGTTGAGACAATCAATACAATACATTGTATACAAGTGACAAATGCATGTTTGAAGATAAAATAAAGAGAGATAAAACACCACTTATAATATTCCTGTATACTAAAGTCAATGTTACTTAATCTCAGATTTTGGCAATAAACTTTATGAGTAAAATTGTATAGTAATGATAAGGAATGACTACCAAATAAGACCCAGGTTGTTAAAATGGTAGTTTGCTTCAAAATATATTTGAATAGAAACCATAAACGCCATCGGTAGGCTAAGAGAAACTTTGTGATTAACAAAATGTCAGCATACAACAGAGAAGAATATTTCAGAACAGACCATGGCAGAATAAAATAGATCAAAATAGAGCAACATTGTGCCAAAAAAGAATATTATATGAAAGAACAGAATAAAACAAAAATTGCCGCAAAAACAAGAGACAGATGTGTTATTGATACCTACTCGCATAAAGAATTTTATCCAACCAATTCAACAAAGAAAAGTCTATACAAAAAGTATGCTGTTACAGTGTGACAAGCTCCACATATAAAAGCTGCACTTGCACTTTTTTTTTTTGAATGAGGTGAGGAGAAGGTTAATGTGGGAGAGGATGTTTGATTTGGAGCTTTTCAGCAGCCTGTCAGGTCTTCTTGTTGAAGGAGAAAAGGTTTAATAAAAAATTCTGTTAGCATCCTTCATCTTGAAAGCAAAATTTACCAAATACATTGGTTTCTACATTGGCATTGCAAACATATACAGTATAGGGACAGAAATATAAATATGAGACTGAACAGGACACGAGTAGACTGGACTCATTAGGAAAAGAAAAAGTTGGACAAGTCAGGACATGACATTACAGAATAGGACAGTTTATATGAAAAAGACAGTACAGGATAGATCCGGACAAGACAGGACATGAAGGGGATGGTTATGATAGGACAGGACAAGCTACAACTGGACTGGACATTGCAAGAAAAGAACAAGACCGGGCAGTACAGTATGTTATGTGATAGAACAAGACAGGAAATAATGGATCAGGACGTTGCAGGACAGGGAAGGGCTTTTTATGATAGGACATGGCAGAAAAGGGCAGAGACAGAACAGGATATAGGGCATGATGTGGCAGATCAGGACTGGTTGTTATATGTAGGATAAGATAGAACGGGACACTGCATGATAGGACAAGACAGGACAAAAGGGGCTTATAGGAGAAGACCAGACACCAAAAAACAGGACATTATTGGACAGCAAAGGGCAAGGATGTGATAGGACGAGACAGGATATTACTGGACAGAAGAGTGAAGGATAGGACAAGAAAAGACACTGTACTGTAAACAATGCTGTCTCTTTTCCATCTTTTAGTTTTATGTCCCTGTCCATGTGGTGAGTCAACAACACTAGCAGTACTGGGACAGAGGGGACATTTACTGCTGCCAACTGTCCCAGTACTGAGAGTGTTTAGATTTGTTGTGTGTGTGTGTGTGTGTGTGTGTGTGTGTGTGTGTGTGTGTGTGTGTGTGTGTGTGGCCTTGGGAACGAGCCAGGTGAGGCTGTTGAGCACAGATTAAAGCAGAGATGGATCAATCACTTGAGTCTCTGAGCTGGTGAGTGACAGCTAGCCTGGGGACACAAACATGACCACTATTGATTTTGAGTCTCCTTCCATCACATCTCTCTGAATTGCTCTTCTCAAGGCTAATGCACAGAGTCAAACATTTACAATTGCATATACACACACACACACACGCACTCACACACACACACACAATGATGATAGATATTGTTTCCTTAACTCTGTCTTTCCATCTCTCTGTCTCTGTCTCACACACACTTACTTAGTCTTGTTAGGACTCTTGCTGTGTGTGAATCCGTGTAAGCAGGAATGGCCCTCCGGCCATGTTTTTTAATGGGCCTACAGGATATTTAGCAGCATGGAGGGAGGCCTCTATGGCACTTGAAGGAAGCTATTAGCAGTAAAATGCCATATACTAAGTAGTTTACAGCTTGTGAAGAAGTGCAGTCTGAAAAAGTTCAAACTTCATACGAAAACAAGAAATCACAACGAGCTGTAAATGATCTAACAAACGTCACTTATATAAAAGACAAAAGTTGAAATGTGCATTCATAAACTAACACTAAGCTCGACTGGAGTGTTTTTTTTTTAAATGTTACTATCAATTTTTATTTCCAAGTTTTCTTTTAATGATATTCTCAGTGTTCCTCAACATAGAAATCAGGCAATCTTCCTAACAAAAACAGTACAATAGGTTAATATTGTGGCCATCAGTTGGCCTTTTTTTGCGAGAAATATTTTTGCCCTGTCAGTTTGGTATTCGAATAGCTCTAAATTCTACAATACCCATTAACCTCGAACATGGAAGAAGACCGAAACGGAGCTGTATTATTTTATAACACTTTGTCATTACAGTTGTGAATAGAAACTGCCACATCCTTCATCTAGAATGAGATTGTGTTGTCCCAGGGAAAACAACAGAATCACGACAATGTTATAGAGCGATAAAGTCCACAGATGAAGGAGGGCAAGGTGGTTGGATGAATGCATTAACAAACACTGGACTTTAACATGGGAGACTGTTGTTCGCTTTCCTTCGTCTACTGACAGTGAATGCTGATGTCTGTTAACAATGACCACGATCTCTCCCTGACCTTAACCAAGTAGTTATTTTAACCAATACAACAATGTTTCGCCAACAACAACCATTTTGTTTTTGTGCCTAAACCAAACTTAACCATAGCAGTGTCAGATCAGAAAACACTTAAACTGCATGTGTCCTTCTGGAAGGCAATTACAAATAACATGTTGGTCCAGAATCTGATAGGAAATGTTTTAGTTTCAGCTCACTGGCCCAAATTTAAGTTCTGTGATTGTAAGTTTCTTACTGTAATGCGTAAAAAAAGATACAGATATTTTCAATCACACTTGCTCATCTTTTGTAGTGATGATACAAAACGAGACCAGAGAGAGAGAGTTTTGTCTTCATCCAAGCTTCGGAAGTGCTTCAACTGCCTGTCACCTAACATTGTCTGTGCAGAAAATGAGCAGGACTTTTACTTCTGGATTCCAAAAATAACTTTTTCCCACCTTGCAATAGCGGAAAGGACACAATGTGCCTTGGACACAAGTTTTTTTTTTTATATACAGTACAAAGAGAAGAGGGGAAAAAAAATAAAATCTAGAAACAAACAAACCAAACAGCCTCAGTGTGGCTGTGGATGATGGGAGGGGATGTCTGTATTGGGA
>CM042322.1:32318610-32366110 GCA_023566125.1 Zingel zingel | reverse complement strand
CTTGTATCTCTCTTCGTAACAACCAAATGTAAGCAATAAACAACTCAATAATAAAGAAAAAATGGCTACTCATTTCCTCCAGGCTTCAGAGGAAGTGTCATCAACCCGATTACCCGACTCCTCCCGCTCTTCTCCGAGCTCCATACATACCAAAGACAGCACTGGAGGGAAGAGAAAGGCTCCCAGTTAATGTTTAACCAGGCTGTGTAAAGACAGCGTTAGATAGCTGAGCTTATGAGCAAATAGACTGTGTGTGTGTGTGTGTGTGTGTGTGTGTGTGTGTGTGTGTGTGTGTGTGTGTCTGTCTTTAACAATGCAGTTTGGAAGAAGCCGTGAAATACTGCAAAAAACATGTAACTATAATCTGACTTCATATAATAAACTATTCTATGTTCAATGTGTAGGAGTCAAAATGTTTGTAGTACACAGGTGATTCTGAAAGATTAGTTATACTGTATAATCAACATATAGAAAGCTCTTGGGGGAATTTTCTCAACTATTCTCATAACTGAAATGAAATCTCAATTTAGTGATTGACTGTGTAATTGTTGATATTGATAAGACAAGGCGTCATGGGGTCATAAAACCTTATCAACAGGTGGAAGACAATGTAAAATGTATATTTAAAGTACATTTGTCAATTAGAGATCCGGCAGGAGGCCAAATATAGCTCCAAAAATGACGATCACACTGCACCCCGTGTTAGGTGTGTGTGATGCATCCATATATGCATACATGGATGTCTGCATGTGTGCTAAAAAGAGAACAAGCTTTTTTTTGGCGAAGTTGGCATTACTTGCACTGTGTGTGTGTGTGTGTGTGTGTGTGTGTGTGTGTGTGTTGGTGTGTGTTGGTGTTTTGTATAGAAAGTGCTGCGTGCAGTAGAACGGGGGATTTGGTGCCATCAGCACAGTGATGTCAGCACACAGAGACAAACAAAGCCAGAATCCAAACCCTCTCCCAACTACCCACAATCCCCCTGGACACTGTGGGGGGCCCTGCCTGGGGACCCGCTGCCGTTAACACACACACACAAACTATATAACAAGCACACACACGGAGATACGCAGAAAGTAACACATGCAGTTGCGTTCACAAGGTCGGTTAACCACACTACACCATGCCATACCATACCATACCATACCATACCATACCATACATACATACATGTAGTTGAGGCAGCATTTACTCAAGCACACTGACACTGACACGTGTAATAGTATTAATACACTCGAACATATATGCATGGCGGCTAGAATCTTTCCTCATGTTAATTTACACCGGACTAAATCTGGGTTATTTGGTTCATACATAATGTTCCATTCTGGAAACTGTTAAGGAAATTATTTTTTAGCAAAGTTAAACCAACTATGAAGTAGTTGTAGGGAACTCTCTGTATTAACTCTGTAACAGCAATGAGTGAGCAGTCAAATCAGAAACACACCTGTGTTTGCTTTGGGCTGGCCCTCTGCCACTCCGCACCAGCCTCAGCCGCATGCCTTGCAAATGGGGAATGACATTACTGTTATTGTATTCGTGGTGGAGTTCATATGAATATACTGTGACTGCGTTGAGGCGTTATGATAACATGTTTAGATAATATAATAGCACAGGCTGTTTGATGGAAATGCTTATCATAAGGGCCCAGGAAGTCAAGTCAAACTGCAATGGCGGACAACTTAGAGATGCTGAAAACAACAACTACAAAATATCAGCTGCTTCAAATCAGAAATATCAATATTAGATTTGCATACACTGGTAGCACTGTTCTCGACAGGTTTACGGTTACCATTCTCCCCGCTGCCCTGACTGTTAGGTTGAGGTGGCCATGTAACTGTACCCTATACATTTTCTAGCCGAGTGGCTTGGCAGTAATACTACCTTGCTGTACCCATTAAGCTACATGGGAATTTAACCCTAAACCCCCACTGGCTACTTAAACAGTGTTACCATACCTCTTCATACTGATGCGTTATACACCATTTTCATATGGAACCATGGTACCATTTGTTTATGTTTGACGTTGCCATACCCACAAACTTTATAACAAAACCAGTCTCCAGAGGAATTACGTTAACATTAAAACTCTGCAGCACTTAACTTACATCCGATGCCAAAATTTGTGCAAATGCATAAAGTAGTGTGCCATTATCTGAAGAAAAAGTCTAATACTATACTATTATTACCATATCTGATCTTTACCTCAATTTAACCAAGTGTTAACGGTAATACTGTAGTTGCAATGCAGACATTTAGTAAGAGCCATTTAAGTCAGGTTTCATCCAAATGTAGCACAAATTGTAACTTAATTTCCAGAAAATTAGCAAAACAAAGTTCTAATGAATGCCTGTTTACATCCATTAATGCTATGAGACTTTTAGGAGTTGGGCGCTGGTGGTATTAATGCTGAAGGCAGGTGCCATTAAACCATTGCAGAAGAAAAGGGCGCAACAAGATGGCATAATAAACAGAAAACACTAGTCAAACCTCAAATGGTGGAAAACATGATGGAAATATGGCATATGTTTTTTTTTCATGTACAGTATTAACTCAAGCTTCAATCCTTTTTTATGAGACGTTTTTTTGCTTCAAATTTTCTTCGTTAACCAGTTTTTTTAATAAGCAAATTAAAAATGCACTTAAAAACAGGTGGATGGAAATGCACTTATTGAACATTTAAAAACTTCAAATCACTGAATGCAACATCTGAGATTTTGTAGAATCGTCCAATATCAAGGTTGTGTCTAGTGAAAGGGTCGATCAGAGGGTGCAATTTTATTGTTAAACATTTTTAATACCATACAATAGGTACCTTACTTATGTGATTATTAACAGAACAGATGATAAAGAACACATCAGTGTAGTTAATTAATAATAAAAAAAGAATGTGTCTCCCCGAGAGATTTACAAGAAAGAAAACTCAGATAACTGTTATTTTCATAGTGTTAGTGACTTTTGGGTTGCTTGGTTGCATTAAAAAGTTTGGTGTGTGAATAAAACATGAATGTTGGCCCTCTTATTGTCTTAAGAAGTTTTCTTTAAAACAGCGTCATGTCAGATCGCACCATGTCAGCTGGCAGCGCCTATCTGAAAGAACTGTAAAGCTTTCTGTTTTAATGCTGCCATCTCCTCGTCGAACTGTTACACAACAATTAGCAACTGTTGCTGTTTGTCTCTGCTCTTTAAATGCCCTTCTGTCCAAAACAGTAAGAGACAGACTGGGGCTGATAGTGTTTGTGGGTGTGTTTGTGTGTTGCTTTTTTGGGCTGTGGGATGAGGGTAACTGGGCATACTGGACCAAAACAGGTCTTCATTGTGCTGCAGGAGGAGCTGGGTCGTGCTGCACCCTATTCAGCCAAGTTTTGTGTGTGTGTGTGTGTGTGTGTGTGTGTGTGTGTGTGTGTGTGTGTGTGTGTGTACATTTTTCACCCCATATTATGAGGGGGTCCTTCATATTCAGATGCTTGTTAGATGTGCTTTAGCCAATGCTTCAGTTTGACACCAAAAAATCAGCTTTCATTTTTTGCAACTAAACTTTACTGCAGTGCAATAAGAGAAGGAAGTCTGTGAGTTACTAGCCTGAAGATACTTGTTGCCTGGTAACACAACTTTGTATTAGGAAGCAGTGTGAACTGTTGTGTGTGTGTGTGTGTGTGTGTGTGTGTGTGTGTGTGTGTGTGTGTGTGTGTGTGTGTGTGTGTGTGTGTGTGTGTGTGTGTGTGTGTGTGTGTGTGTGTGTGTGCAAGGATCCACTGTGAACTTTTAGTCTGCAGTTTTTCACCAAGGCTGAGTGAAATCTTCAGACGCAGCCCTTCTACTTAATACATTAAAATAATAATTCTGTGGTGCTTCGTACAGCGCTGATCACCTGTTAAACTAGCTGCTGTAGTTGTCAATCTTCCTTTTCTGTTTGGGCATCACTGCGCATGCTGCTTCTCCTCTGATCTTCACCTAAATCCTGCAAACAAAGCAGAAACATTTAACACGGAATGTAGAAGACGAAGATGAAGATGACAACATCAACATAATTAACAAGTTACATTTTCACACTGTTGTTAGTTACACACACAGGCCCATGCATGAGGATTTTCTTAATGACAACCTACAACACTACTGTTAAGATTTGGCAACTTTTGTTGTACTATCAGCTACACAGTACAAAAAATGTCACTGATCATCACTAATAATTATTTTTTTAATTTTGATTTGTTTCACCAGTGACATAACGGGAGCGTGAAGACACGATCAAGAGACCAGAAAATGCATAAACGGGATGAAAAATGGGAACTGTTAGGTAGACACACACACACACACACACACACACACACACAGTGAGTCCCATAGAGAGACACAGCAATGCCCTGGAGGGTGCCAGTCATGCCCAGCTTCCGCTGCGCTCTAAATTGAGCGTGGCACAGAGTGTATGAAGTCAGCCGTCTGGAAGAGAGCCAAGCATTGTTCCTCCGAGCAGCTGGATGGTAATTACTAGAAAGAGAGAGAGAGAGAGAGAGAGAGAGAGAGAGAGAGAGAGAGAGAGAGAGGAGAGAGAGGGGAGCCCTGCCACCTCACTACTGTTACTGTTGCTACTGCTTCCTCTCCTGGCACATGTATCATATTGGATTACATTTATAAATATATACTGTACACATTTTTTATCTGCTCTAAATGTACTTTAAAAAGGGATACCTTTCAAGTTTTGAATGCTCTTACCAAAATGGGAGCAGACAAATATGCTTGCTTATTGCAAATGTTTATTATTGCAACAATCCAAAACTATGACAAATACTGTCTAGAATAGTCTTCAAAATAACCTCAAAAGTACTGTATGCTCAAAAAACTATCCAGCGTGGCCATCCAGCGTGGTGATCCAGCGTGGTCATCCAGCGTGGTCATCCAGCGTGGTGATCCAGCGTGGCCATCCAGCGTGGTCATCCAGCGTGGTGATCCAGCGTGGCCATCCAGCGTGGTCATCCAGCGTGGCGTGCCTTGGTGAGGGGGAGGAGGGCTCTCTGCATCAGCCGTATGCTTGGCCAGCAAGTGTTATTTAAGACTCGGCGTACTCCGGTGGTAACTTAGTTCACATCGACAGTACATGCAAATAACTGGAAGGGCTTTGAAATTGCCATTTAAAAGACCCTTTTCTTTATCCATTTCTCCTAGCCATCCACAACGTTACTGCTGCATCGCTTCCTGATTTTCCAAACTACGGAGCGGCCGGAGGCCCAATCACAGAACGTCCGTGCGTTAACCGCGCGTCAAAATAATGAATTGACAGAGAGAGCTGGGAGTCAACAGAGAACCCTCTCGTTGCATGTACACACGGATCAGTGATGTAGTGAAACATCAAAAGGAGATGAAACTCCAAACTTCAGCCAATACAGGACATTGAGGTTAGTTGTAGTTCAAGTTAAAAGTTTAAACCACACAAAAGACAGAAACAAAACCTATCATAGAATATTGTGCAGGTAGAGGAAAGAAAAAGCCTAAGGCAGGATTATTTAAAGGAACACGCCGACTTATTGGGACTTAAGCTTATTCACCGTAACCCCCAGAGTTAGATAAGTCCATACATACACTTCTCAGCTCCGTGCGTGTTGTAGCTCTTTCCATCGGCATCACCGGTAGCTTAGCCTAGCACAGATCCTGGAGGTAATTGTTTCCAACTAGCCTACTGCTCCGAATAAGTGACAAAATAACGCGAACATGTTCCTATTTACATGTAACAAGGTCTAACCGTATACAAACTGGGAACTATATTCTCAGAAAGGCGAAGCACTGCTACTTCTGCTACTTGGGCGGAGTGATATGCTTGCACCTGAGAAGCACCGGACCGAGAGTAGAAAAGTTGGCGTGTTCCTTTAATGTATAGTGTACAAACAAACATCTTAAACAAAAAAAGTTTGCACAGTTGTCATGGAGATGTCATAGAGGTGGGACTGTGCCAACGCAAACCTGGCTTGTCTTCCGGTTGGCCTATGTCAAAATTACACAGACCGGCCACCGAAATTAGTAAAATTTAACAACTTAATCTTTCATTTACACACACTTGTCACAGCGTAGGGAAGACAACAACTTGTTCGGGTCATTATATCTGTAACAAGTGTGGCCCAGTGTCCGGTGGAATTAGCAAGCTAACTTCGTTAGCTAACTAACATGAACGTTAGCCAGCAGCCGCAACAGGGGCTGCTCGGTCCCTCCACTTTTTTGCAAAATGGACAATCTGTTGCCATCTCCTGATGTCCGCTGCTGCCTCTGCAGGGAGTAAAACAGATGGACCGCAGGCATCGCTGTTTTGTTGTTTGGTATCATAGCAATGACTACGACTCACAGCGCTGACGGATTATTTCCTGTTCAAAAACCACTCCAGCTGAGTGGGGAGGGGCAGTTGAAGCATGCGCAGACGCTTAACCTGATGATACCCCGGTTAAGGTGTATACATGGAGGAATACCCCGGTTACTGAATGAGTTCTCTAGGTCTGTTAACCGGGTTATGAGAACTCCGGGGGGGGGGTAAGGTGTTTACATGACATTTGAGAAATCGGGGTATTGCCTTAACCCAAATATAATCCGTTTTTTAAATTGCATGTAAACGCAGTGTGATATGAGGTTGAAAGATCCAGAAAAAGCTGGTAAGTAAACCTTGACTTAATTACAGTTTAAATTACAAGAACTCCAATGTGCAGGAGAAGCGTTTCCATTTTGCTTCTGATGTAAGAACACATTTAACGCAAACTAGCAATATATTGGACCATTACACATATAAAAGCAGCTTCACCAACATTAGATTTAATCCTTGAAACAACCTGAAGGCTTTTGCTAGATGACATACAATAGGTTCACAGTTGATCAGCAGGTGAGAGAGGTACTTTTCATAGACAAGAAGTAGGCCTACAATTTTGTAATACATTCTGAAACCAAACAGAAGCCAATGCAGAGATCTGAGAACAAATGCAATGTGATCAAATCTGTTGTTTCTTGTCACGACTTTTGATTTAGCTGTAGTGGGCCTGCAGTCGACAAGAGACACAATGTCAAAAAAAGATGTACGTAAATTATATACAACTGAAAAACATGAACAAACAAAACTATCTGTTGTTTTGCATTTGCATTGCTGTTGCAGTACATACTAAAATATATATTTTCAAAGAAGCCTTAATATAAATTTTACTGAAAGTCCCTCTATCCTATTTACGATAACAAACCTACTGCAACCAAACTTCCATGTAAGTTAAATCCTTCCCTTTTTCTCTGCATACGGTAATTACAATGTGTCCTGCAACTCTGAGCATGTGTGTTGTTATTTAGCAATTAAAAAAAGAAGAGATATATATACATAAAGATACATATGATGCTGGAGGAAGATGGAAGAAAAGAGAGGGCGAGAGGGGTGGAGAGAGCTTTGCAACCATCCAGGCCTGAGGAATGTGTCAACTCGCTGTCAACTATGTGTTGCTTTGTCATGAGACCGCAGAGTACTGGAAACACGTAAAGTTGCCTTTTTCACACCTTCGACTCCTTCCTCCCTCCCTCCCTCCCTCCTTCCTCCACCGCCCCTCTCCTCCCCCCTCTTCCCCACACTCACACAGTGGCAGCAGTAGCCAGGCCAGTGCTAGTGCAGCTGTGACCAGAACAATAGCATTCCTCAGGTTTTAAACGCCTGGCACTTAGATTCCTAACAGTCAAATTCCTGGCGGGGAGAAGCTGGGGGTTGCTATAGGACGCCAAGAGCTGTGAGATGCCTTGTAAGGAGACATACAGCTGTAAAGCGCTGTGTGATTTGTGTTGTTTTTTTTATGAGAAGGATGGATGGGTTCACGGGGGGAAGCTCTGTTGTTCCACCTCACGTCCTCTTTTCCTCAGATGAGAAATTTCCAACACTCCGATTTCAGCAGTTTAGGTCGAGAGGCGTCCTGCTGCTTTGTCCGGGCATCATGTGTCGATAGAGGCACCTGTTAGGTCAACATGTGTGTCTTGTAATGCTTTTTTGGTTTATGTGGTGCCGAAAATGACACAGTTGTGTTGAAAACGACACATTAGTTTTAAGAGCGTTAAATGAGGTGTTAGCAAAGGAAACAAACAGGGATATGTTGTGTATGCATGACAGTCAGGTCTATTCCACTTTACATATTCTCCTTTCTAACATTTTCATCTTTCAACCAAAGAAAAAATTGATCTTTCAACAGAGAAACAAACAAATACTATTGTTTCTGATCTAGCTAGTTTGTTTCTTACATAAAACATTTTACACATCTGTATACAAAAGGGTTTATAAACACTCAACCATATTTTTTTCCTAATTCCTAAACAGTGTTTGTAAAATGACCTAACTGACAATTTATCCGTCATTTTCCAGCGAGAATGCTTTTATTTTGAAATCCTGTGGATAGGTGATGTTAGTCAGAGAAAATGAAAAGCCCAAATGCTGTGCTTCTTACATCATGTGTGCCTCCTCTGGTGGCTTCACTGCAGCATTGAGCTGCCAAGCTATCAGCCCATCTGAAATAACCCCAAAAATAATGATTCTCTCATTAACCACGCCTGTTTCACAATTTAAATATAAATGAATCTAATTTAGAAAACCTCGGCCACGATGAAGGAGACTCATTTAGAGCCAATCTAAAATTAATGAGGGCATCTAGAGAGAGAGAGAGAGAGAGAGAGAGAAGAGAGGGTCCCTGGGTGGCTTAACAGATACCGGAGTTAACAAGCTACTGTACTTTAAACACTGGAAAATCCCCATTAATTTTAAAGTTAACGCACTACTGTACTCTGAATGCTGGCAAAAGAGCTTTAATGTTAGTTCAAACACATTACAGCGACATCTTCACACTGACTCTTGGCCTCTAGCTGTCAAACTACTTTATGTTGGCGTAAGCCTGCATTTATCAGACTCTGCCTGGTCAAACAGAATTATAATTTCCTGTACATTTTTTAATACAATGGCACATGAATATGTTTTTGCATATGTGCATGAATCAGCCCTGACACCTAATGCTGTCAGATTTACATTCATAGTTAAACATCAATGTCCTGTATAGAATTACAGAGTTAGCAGAAGATGTAAAAGTTCCCCATGATTGATTCTGCTTCAGTAAAACTTCCAAATAATGTATTTTCATTTACATATGGCAGGAAGAGTGACACATGCACACAAGTCCTAATTTTCAGGCTTTCCAATGTTCTAATCTATATGGAAAACCTATATTTTTCTAAAAAAATAAAACGTAGGTCTCCCACCTAATTTTTCACACTTCAAGTTTTCGCATTAATCTTCTTATTCTGTTCTCTTTAAACAACTCATTTTCACCGCCTTGCCCTCAGCAGCCATCTGAGTGGCTGCAGCAGATGCCAGCCAGCTCCCACAGTGACTGTTTGGTTTTGCAGGTTTAATTCCCGATGGGTTTGGGTCCAGAGTGATTAGGCTGAGCCCTAAAGGCCAGCAGGCTTGTCAGGTGTCTCCACACATTAACGTTGTTCTGCTCACACCCTGAACCGACAGCACAGCGAGGCAGAGGGGGAAAGAGAAACACTGATCTGGCGTGGTGGGAGGCACAGAGGGATGGAGAGAAATCGTATTGTTCATGTATTAAATGAGACTTAAAAAGACGTTTTCTTTGAATTTGTATTAACTGTTACATTTAGGGGAGCCTTTTAAATTCAGTAGGATATCAGTGATGTTTAAAAGGCTAAATGACAGTGTTGTTTCTTTTGTCTTAGGAGAAAGAAAAATCCTGGCTGGTGACTCATTTTAACTTGAGAAATGCATTTTTATTGTATCTTGTATGTTTTCATTGTACCTTGACTCATTGTATCTTGACTTTCACCTTTGATGTCCTATTGTGTTTTGAATCATAACTCCAAGTACAATGGGACATTAAACTAGAGGCATACTGTAACAAAAAGATGTTACAGTTTGTGTTAAAAGAGTGTTAAAAGTTGTACATAAGTTAGAAAGCACAATAATAAGAATCTTTTCATTCTAAATAAACTAAAAGGATTCATACGTTTTTTCTCAGGAAGGAAACTGGATTTCTAGTCTTGTGGTGGTATTATTGGTTTGAATTGGTATAAATCTTAAAATGACACCATCTTCCATAAAATAAAATAAAAAGGCTTTTATATAAAAATGCAAGAAATACATGAAAAACATTTTAAGTGGAAGTTTAGATGCTTTTTTCCCCCCTTTCTGATGACTTTTAGTTCCAGATCTTTTCTGCTAGTAAAAGCAACAGACTGATGGATGCTACCTCAACATTTTCTTTAGCCTTTAACCCTAAAGTAGGCGGAGTAACAACACAGCCAACTTTCCCTGCTGGATTCAAATAAACTTGCATTGTGTCTGTGCACAAACAACTTCCTGCATGCAGACATGCAGCTTGTTAACGGGGGCGGGCGACCAAAGACAGAAAAAGAAAAAACTCTTCCTGCTTCTGACCTCCAACCCTATCCTACCCCACCCACACCCACCGCTTTCACAGCATGGTACAGCTATGGGTGGGGGGGGAGATGGCGTTAGCCTTTAGTGTGTGTGTGTGTGTGTGTGTGTGTGTGTGTGTGTTGTGTGTGAGCTGATGCTAGGTTTTCAAGTAGGGGGGAAACGTATGTCCTGGTCTGAGGGAGTTGAGGAATAAAGTGGAGGAGGGGAGATGAGAACCTGCTGAGAGGGCAGCCTATATACACTCCTCCTCCTTCCTGCTATACCTCTCCCTCCATCCCTCGCCTCTTTAAACCCTCCCCCCCCCTATGTCTCCATCCATGGGGGTAAAGTACATTACATGCTTGCTAATCAAAGTTCCATTACAAGTTTGGAGGGAATAAAGCAAGAGACTCAAGTCTTCTTTTTTCCTCTTTCTACCTAGTTCAGTGTCGCCTTCCCTCCCTGCTTCACCAAAACTCTCTTCACTATTTAACAGTGTGTAGCCTTACACTAAGTATTAATGCAGCCACAACATGCTGGGGATATACCAGCGACTTGGTAACATGTAATGCCAAAATCATTTAAAAAAACAAATTCAAGAACCCCGAATATTTTTTATGTCTCAGCACTTTGATCAAGACAAACATAATTTGAATGGATTTACAGCCCTAGTTATTGCAAAGGCTTTGATAATGGTCCCCATGATGGCACTTTGCAGCAACAAGTATGACACTTGCACAAATTGTAATAGAAGTTTGAACAACTTGACAGGTTCATGGAAATTGTGGCAGTCCGCCATAACTAAAATGTGCTATTGGCCCTCAAAGTCAGAATTCCAAGTAGGAAACCCTTTTTTCAGTTTGATGCGTCGTCTCCATTTTTCTTTTAAATGCAACACATGCTCGACACCTAAGTGTTGGTTTTTCCAGTAGTGTGGTTAGAAAATAGGTAATTCTTCCAAAGGCTGATTGTAGAAACGGCAACAAGGTCATTTAAATCCCAAAAAATTGTCCACTTAGGCACCAAAAGAGAAACATACCTGCACACATCCATATGAAATACTAATAGAAATGGCAACAAGAAAGCAGTGGCAGTATTTTTGGTGTGCATGTTTCCCAACAAGCATTTATGGTATAGAGGTGTGTGTACCCCACAAAGCAAATTTCATGCAACCTGCTAATTTGCATATGAGATACAGTATGTTGTGTGCAAGATGCAAGACATTTTGGTGTTGGAAGAGGAAACCTCTTGGGATTTTTAAAGAGGGAAGAGTAACTCCGCTAAAAGTTTGGCATGATCTCCAAAATCATTAGGGCTAGACTTCATCAAGTGGCAGCAAAATCACATATCAGCTAAATCATTATAGTCAAACATGGAAACATGGGCATGGAGTGACTGCCTTTGATTCTACCCCTGTCTAGTTTCATACTAGATTATGACTTACAAGCCACTATAAGCCAAACTAACAGAAGCTCACGTGGAATACTGGGCTGACTTGAATAAGCTACAAAAGCCCCTTCAGAGCTCTGTGGTCTGCTAACCATACAGGGGATCAGAGGATGAGGTCTGCACAATATCACCGTGACACACACTGGATCTACTGTACACAATATCTGGACTTACATATTGAAACTGATACACACACGAATACAAAAGACATAGCAGAGACAGTCTTACAGGGCTAATTAGCCATGAAACCTACCAAAGCTCAATTACAATTTTTTAAGAGCATGAGCTGTACTGGCATAAACAGGCAGCTTTTGAAATATAGTGTCATGTTTTTTGTTGTCCGTCATATGATCAATTATTGTTTTGTATGAGCTACATGTTAGTGCCAGTTGAAAACGTACTGCTTACAACACTTCCTGTTCACTGAGGCAGTGATAGACAACTGTATTATTTACCAACCGAAAAAGCAAAAAAGAAGAGGTTTAACGTTATTTGATACGAATAATAATAATGTAATGGCCTCCTCTCCTCTTCCTCTTCTGTTGGTAATTGTTTTAGTGGACACCTCTATGAGTGTAGATTGTTCAGGGGATTATGTTCGGGGAAGCAAGTCACCACTAATTATCATCTATTTCTACACACACACAATTGTTATCTTGCTCTCCATGCACCAAACTCAAGAGATTTAATAGATGTTTTAAGGTCATAGCCGTTTTGTCACCTTTAGCCAGTGGAAATTCTTCACAGCCAGACTTTAAATGAGCAGTGCAGATTTAATCTTTTTTTGCATCGTTGATCTTTAGTAGAGGATCTAAATGTAGTTCCTACTTCCTCTGGTTGTAACAGGAGTTCCTCAAAAGGTTCTGGGTCCCCTGGTGATGTTGCCCTACTAGTGTACATTTGTTTTGGGCCTTGGACAAGGTGTACAATCATGTCGCTAAGATTTCTCTTTCTCTCTCTCTCGAGCTGGAAATGGTAATAAACATAAGAAGCAACCTCATGTCCTGCAACATGAATATGGGTCATTAGTAAATTGACAAACCTGTGTGATAACTCAGGTGAAGGAAGTAATGAGGGAGGGGAGACTGACTGACTGAGAGAGAGAGAGAGAGAGAGAGAGAGAGAGAGAGAGAGAGAGAAGAGAGAGAGAGATGTAGATGTTCTCGGTCCCACACTGAAATCTGAGATACAAGTGTAGCTGTTGACTGAAGAGTGTGTGTGTGTGTGTGTGTGTGTGTGTGTGTGTGTGTGTGTGTGTGTGTGTGTGTGTGTGTGTGTGTGTATGTAGATGAGCGATGAACAGACAACGCTTGTCCTCGAGTCAAAGCGCTCCAGTGGCTAAAACCCCATCGGGCACCCAGACATACACATACATGGACAGGTGATACATCATGGATGTGAGAAGGAGGGGAAACTGTGGAGAGAGAGAGAGAGAGAGAGAGAGAGAGAGAGAGAGAGAGAGAGAGAGAGAGAGTGAAAAGAATGGATGGACAGATGAGAAGGAGGTGAAGTGGAGGCGGAGGAGTAGTGGTAGGGGAACTGGAGGGTGGGGGGGCACCCAGCTGGTGACAGAGGGGAGCAATAAAGAGCAACGGACTGTTCACTTAGTCCAGTTTATTCATGTATTTAAGTAACGGTGAAACAGATTCAAGAGATACTCCTTCACTTTCCATTGTTGTACTATCAGCTCTCGTTACCGTTGAACCACCAAACAGCGTGCCATGTACAGTGATGTTGTCCTTCGACTTTCTGTTGATACTGAAGATATGTCATGTCAAGGGGAAAACATTTTTGACTCAACTTTATTGTCCCAATGCAGCCAGGTCAAACACAGGAGACACACAGACTTGAACCTTAAAAACACATAATTAAAAATACAGTATGTTAAACACAAGATAAAACCCACCAAACAAGCTCACATAAACGAGCATAACATCGTCATCCAACAATTTTAAAGGGACGAATACTCACCATCAGTTAACTCATCTGAAGAATGTCAAAGCTTGATGACGTATGAGAGACTAAATCATTTCTCAACCTGTTTCACCTGGTCTTCGGTAATCTCTGTCCTGAGGGGAGAAGCTCAAACTTTCAAAAAGTGTTTGCATATCACCCTCAAATTTTGAATCCCCCCGCCCCCCTATTAATTTTTGTATTCAATTTACTTCCATACTTATTTGTTCCATACCCACAGATTACTTTATTTCTTTACTGCAATAAAAAAATCATATATCAATCATCTGGAAATACTCATCTATATAACCATTCAAAGGACTTTATATTTCATTTGAAAAAGTCACTAATTCAGAAAGTCCAAACTGGAAACTTTCAGCCACATTCTACGGCCTTCTAGATAGACTCTGCTCAGTTGTTATGGTGTTTACAGACTGTATTTTAATGGATATGTACAGAATAGTAGTTGTAAGTTTGAAACCTGAATTGAAAGATCATGTACATACAGTTTATATCCAGCACAATACAATAATTCACAAGAAGTAACTAACTGCTTATTTCAAAGCAGTTACCGTTGGATGACAACTGCTCTGAAATCACACAAAAGAAGTAAAAATGATTTATCAAGGTGAATATCATTTTAAAAGCTCTGCTTGCTAAGTACGTATTGGCACAACAAAACGTCATCAAGAAGCAACTTTTACTTTTGATCATGTTAATACCCAGCAATCCTGTAAACTAACTTTCTCACTGTGGGCTAAGGTAGAAAAGTTCTCACTAAATGCTTTTTAGAGGACTTTTTGAGTATCAAGAAACTTTCAGTATTTCCAGCCAGTGGAAATCTAAATAATACATATAATAATTTGGACAAATAAGACGTTTTGTTATGGAAGAAGGATGCTCGATTTAGGCTAAAACAGGTGTAGTTTCATTTTAAAACCATGGCAGTGTAGCTTAAAGTCTTGGCGAGATGAGATGGGGGGAGGAAGGGAGTGATGGACAGCTAAAGGGAGGGAAAGAGAGAAGGGGGGATGAAGGGATGAGGGAGGTGTATAGTGCAGCAGAAACTTCCCATGCTGGCCTCCCAGTGTGGCTACGTAATGAGGGCAAGGGACACAGACACACACACACACACACACACACACACACACACACACACACACACACACACAGACACACACTCACAGACACACACTCTGGGCTGAGCATGGCCCCACGGCTGATTAGCGGCACACAAAGGCCCCAAACAGAAGTAGCAGAGGACGCACAATGGGAGCAGGGCCTCAAGGCGTGGTTTACTTCTGCCCTGAGGGAGGGGGCGAGAGAGGTAGAGAGACAGCAAGAGACGAGGGAGAGAAAGAGAGAGAGAGAGAGAGAGAGAGAGAGGGTCCCACTGAGCTGGACTGGCAACTGAAGGGGAGGGAGGGAAAGAGGGGAGAGGATAGGAGAGGGTTCGGTGGGGTTAGAAAAGTGACAGAAGCAGAGAGGAGTTTTGTTTTTGTCCTGATAAAGACATGCTGGGTTTCTACTGAGTTCTATTTGCAGTGGCTGTTGCATCAGGAAACCAGATGAATGGGTCAGCGTCACGGCTGTCTGTTCACCCTCCAATCCAGGGTCCCATCCACCTGTTCTGAAGCACATTTACAGACATTAAAGAATATATATATATATATATATATATATATATATATATATATATATATATATATATATATATATATATATATATATATTATTAGGCATGAGGGGTTGAGGCAGTTAATGCAGATGGATGTTCTGATATCTGCTTCAACCTTCTTACTATGGCTGGCAGTGTAGGACAGACTTCAGCATATCGCTCCCAGACATTATCACATCCCTGCACTTCACCACAAAACCCCCACATAAAAAATAAATAAAAGAAGCATCAGACATGAATGTCACATGGTGTGAGGACAAATTACATTCATGAAAATAACATGAGGTGCCAGAGGCAGCAATGCAACGCCACAATTCACCAGCTGTTCGGTGCTTCTTTTAATTATGTAATCTTGTTTTGCACACTCATTTCCTTACAATTGGCAGAACATTTGGATTAAAAACATACTCATGATTCACACTGTATCAGTGTATTCATTTAAGTACTGACCCGATCTACTTTATAAGCATAGAATAGGATAAACAGTGACAGTGAAATATTTTTTATTCCATAATCACTCCTCTATGGTATATGGACACAAGAATAGAATATACAGTAAATGAATTGCGAGAAAATAATATAATAAAATATGAAGATAGCTTGGCAAGACATTGACATCAACCTTTTAAGACCCAGTGTGTAGGCACCATTACTCTACACCAGTTACTTCTGCCACTATGTGCATATGAGAGAGATATTCAGAAATAATCTCCACATAGTAATATTCAGTCTTCTGAGCACAAACAATGGGTGTGTTCATAACTGCTATATATATATATATATATATATATATATATATATATATATATATATATATATATATATATATAATTATTAGTATTATTAATACACAATATGAATCAACTAATACATTCTTAAGTATTATTATGGATTAATCTACCCAGGAGTATGATTCAAATTAGCTCCACCTTTACCAGCTTAACATAAACAACATAAAAGCGATTAATAGATCACTATTTTCAAAAAACACCATATTGTTGTACTGCACATCGCTGCAGCTCCTCTTTTCACCCTGTGTGTTGAGCTCTCTGTTTTAGCTACAGAGTGAGGCATCTCACTTCTGTTCCATCTTTGTTGGGAGTCGCACATGCGCAGTACCTAGGTAAGGACTACTAGCCAGTCAGAAGCAGAGTATGAGGGCGTGCCCTGACAGTACCTAGGTAAGGACTACTAGCCAGTCAGAAGCAGAGTATGAGGGCGTGCCCTGACAGTACCTAGGTAAGGACTACTAGCCAGTCAGAAGCAGAGTATGAGGGCGTGCCCTGACAGTACCTAGGTAAGGACTACTAGCCAGTCAGAAGCAGAGTATGAGGGCGTGCCCTGACAGTACCTAGGTAAGGACTACTAGCCAGTCAGAAGCAGAGTATGAGGGCGTGTCCTGACAGTACCTAGGTAAGGACTACCAGCCAGTCAGAATCAGAGTATGAGGGCGTGCCACGCTAGCAGCTAGGCGAGCATTATAACGTGTGTTACAAAGTGACCACGTTTGTCTCTGAAGTAAAGGCTGGACTACAATAGAGCTGTTTGGAGCAGTTTATGAACAGTGTTTTCTGTTGGAGATGTTAAGTCCCTTTGGGTGGACTTTGGGCTTTTTCACTTTTTAAACCTATAACGTGTACAAAAAGATATATAATACAATAAAGGAAAGGGAAAAAGCCAAAAAGCATAATATGAGCACTTTAAGTTTAAAGCTATGATGAACATAGGCAGGACTGCAGCACAAGACCTGTAATTTTTGAAATGATGGTTTGAGTTATTGCTATCACTGTACATGTTGAGGGCTTTAAAATCATCCCAGCGGCTCTTTGCATAGATTACTATCTACATAGTTCTACAGAGAATGAATATTATATGGCAACGACTAATGAACACGGCCTTCTTTTCACAGAGGAGCAGCGGCTGCTGTAATCTCCGCTGTTCAATTAGCAGCGCTGACCGGGACGCCACCTACACTTCATTAACAGGGAGGGGAAGGTATGGAATTAACCTCTTTCTGGGTTTCTTCTCTTCTCTATCTCACTGTTTCTTCTTTCCTGAAGATATATCTTAGCAGCAGAAAAATGAAACTATTCCAAATTAGTTTATCTGTATCAGTTAAAACATGATTTCCTCTTACTGTATTTTACCTTTTAAAGTGGAAGCTTCTGAATATTTAGGAAGAGCAACAGAAGGAAAGAGTGGAAAAAATTGGGGGATGGGGGAATAAATCCACAAAGACAATTTAGCTTTTCCTGTTTTTCCAATTACTTAATGCTATTTAAATACACCAGAGCTGACACACACACACACACACAAACACTCTCTCTCTCTCTAATGGGCCTCAGCAATGGAGAGGCTCCTGAAATAAGTCACGCAGTAATTGTATTTGATAAATCATAAAGGGAGCCCATCAGAGGAAAGCTAGCTGTAATAAAATGATAAACTAGACAATTATGAAAAAAATCCCTGGCCTTTAATTTCCTAAACAGGCTCTGGAGAGAGGCTTTTTGAAGCCGGAATGATTTGGCGAGATGATCAACATGTTATTTCCCTCCTCTTTGAAACTTTGAATCACAGCACAGGCCTCCGAAATGGTTGTAACATTAGCAGAACACCCCAGATCCTCACTCACTGCTGGGTCATATCTCCTCATTTAGTTTCATATGATATGAGATATGTCCAGCAGTGAACTCCATCTAAGCTCCATGTTGATTACTTTTTAACTTAGGACTTTGGTTTATTTGCTTAAGAAGACTGTTACCCCTAACATATTCAATTTTGCTGACAAACTGCCGTTGACTTACAGTATGGATATACAGTATGTTGATAGTTGGACACTTTGGGAAATACACCTATGTGCTTCTTTCTTGCAAATATGAAGCTACTGTACAGCCAGCAAGCAGTCCAAATGTAACAAAAGCTGCCTGCACCTCTAAAGATCACATCTTGTTTGTTTAATCCATACAAAAACTCAAGTGCATAAACAACAATTTGTGGTTTCACGGTGCGATACTATTTCTTGGCCGAGCGCCGTGATTTCCTACTGTCTTGTCTTCACGGCATTGTTGCCAGTTAAGCAGCAGAGACTTCAGGAAGAGTGGTATTTAATCTAACTCTAACGCTCAGGTTATTTCCAAAAATGTCGAACTATCCCTTTAAGTTACTTTTGAATTACAGTCCTTTTCCATGAGGTGTTCATATTATTTTGTCAACCTCCTGTATTATCATATCCATCTACTTCTAATGTGATTTAGTTAATATGATAATATATAAATAAATTATATATGAATAACAATTAATGATCACAGTTACACGTACAGTACGTGTATTTCAATAAAGCTAATGTCACAACCAATCACATGAAGGTAATAAATGACCATACCGATTTAGTTATTTAAAAAAAAAGCACTTATTTTCAATATTTCGTATATAGACACGTATTGGCAGTCAAGTCTTGTATGTATAACAGTGATACAAACTTCACTAAGAAGGCTCACACACTCACTATTGTCACAAGATCACATTAGCTCTTTGAGGCACCGTTTTCTTTTTCACGGTTGTGTAAAAATCACTTTCCTCACTGTGGTTCTTCTGGCTGAGACAGCCATGATGGTGTGAGATCGGCACCACAAAGAGTTAAAAGAAAAATCAGATCTCTTGGTTCCTGGTGTAAATGCAGTCAGACTGTGTGTAGTGAAGGTGATGCTGTGTAAAATAACATGGAAAAGGTGATTTTCCACTATAGTGAGGTTTCCACACTGTGTTTCCCCCAGGCAGCAGCAGAGACATGATTGAATTGTGTGTGTGTGTGTGTGTGTGTGTGTGTGTGTGTGTGTGTGGGTGTGTGTGTGAGAAAGAGTGTGTATGTGAGTGAAAGAGTGTGTTTGAGCACAATGATTTGACATACACCTCATCCTTTTGATGTATCTTCATTGGTTTGTAATGTTTTTTCTGAATTAAAGAATTAATGTTTCAAATTAAATATTTTCACAAATGCAAACACCACTTTTCCCCCTTTATTCCTGAAAGAATAGACTTTCTGGAGATGTGAGATTTTCATATTACAGCAGTGTGATTACACAAGAGATATTACATTTATTTATCTCAACAACACACCAACACTAATGTTGCTTCTCTATCTCCCTGTAGGTGAAACATCAAGCCAGTAGGAGTACAAGAGATGGGGAGTAAATGAGAGCTGACTGTCAGTAGTGTGAGCCATTTCCAGGTGAAGCAAACTGAATTAAACTGAACTGATCTGAACTGGAATGACCTGAACTGAACTGAACTGAAACGAAACGAAAGCTTCCTCTGGACAGGACACACGGCTCTCTGAGGTTTTGGAAAAAGAATGTTCATGCAGAGGAAAGCCTTGAAATAATACAGACGAAAGCCTGCTGTCATGCATTGGGGGGTCCTTTCTGGATTTCCTGTTAAATCACATTGACATTATTTTTATTATTGACCTACTTTAATTTTGAAACTGTACAATTTCAGCTTTCTCTTGTGTGCACATGGTCTGTTTTATCTTATTTTCATAATTTATTGTAAACACAAGGCAACTTTTACGTCACTGTCTATTAAGTTTATTTCTGTTTTTTTTGTTTTGTTTGTGTAGCTACGTATGTTCATATACCTATATTTTGGATAATCATGGATTAAAGTCTTACAGACAGTGATACAGACGCTATAATTAATATTTTAACAATGTGAAAACGATGTTACAATGTGAACGCAGTCTCTTGTTGTGATGGAGCTTCAGAGAAATGGCTCCTGAATCTTCAGCTCCTCTCAGATTCATGCTGCGTTCACACGGATCTAGGCAGGCGGACACCTTTTGGACGGCACGGGGAAAAACAAACGGCGGAATGGCAGGACGACAAGACGAAACACACATGGGGATATGTTGCTATGGTGATGTATTGTTTACAAAGAATGGGATAAAATATGTAAAAATGATTTTGTGTGTATTTAGAAATGCATGTGGTTTCTTGTAACATCAACGGTAGAATTAAAGATCATTTGCTAACGTAACATGTTTAGTTTAGTTTAGTTTTTCATGAATATTTACCACCATCATCAATTCCAAGTATTTCTTTTGGCTTGAAATTTTACATTTGCATGAACTGGGGTAGACGCTCCATATTCATGCTCCATCTTGAACTACGTTAGCCGGTAAGGGACATACAGGACATACTGCTTCACCTTTTGCGTTTTTGATGTCACGTGATAAACTCACAGGTGCTGCTAATTCTGCTAATGGGTATCGTAGCTTCCAGGCCCCAGCAAGTTTGAAGAAGGAAACATGGAGGACCACACGTATTCAAAATCCAAATTTCAGGAACAGTAGTCTTCTTCTTCTTCGCCCAGCAAAAGAAAAAGGATATTGAAAAGAGCAAGAGACCGGCTTTTTGACGCGTGAAGGCTACCGTAGCTGTAATATGTACTTTAAACTGCGTGGCACGAGAGAGTTGATTGCGATATATGATCTCAATGCTAGATGGGAGAAATTCCCACACATTGGACCTTTAATTCCATCACGGAGGATGGCAAACAGTTAAATATTTAAACTTTGGACAGCAATGCCATTGACCATTACCAGTATTCTCTGCCGGCCTCAATTACTTTTACTGCCCTGCTCTCATTCACAAGCAGTTGTTTGCTAACATAACTTAAAAGTTGATGATATAAATGTTGTGTTTCCGCTGCCTCCAAGTGGCAAAAAAAAACGATTATTGCACGGTGTCTAATACTGTGGGTTTTCTCACACAGGGTTTCCCACAATTCTTTCTAAAAAGCTGAAACATGTTTCTGAGGCTTATAAATATAGCCCCTTGACATTTTATACACAGGCAATAAAGATTAGATACCTGCAGTTGACAGCATGTTTCTTTTATTACTATCTGGAATGTGAAAAATGTGAATAAAGGTTTCAGTTTGGGTTTATCTTTAGATGTGTGGTTCAGACAAACCAATACACTTGAGCAAGTGTTGTTCTGTGCACATCTTTGCACACACACACACACACACACACTCACGAGAGAACAGTAGCCCGTGGCTATCTGCAGCAGTGAGTGTAAATGATCGCATAGCTGTGGTCATAACTCACAGCCATACAGGCTACTGATGGAAGCTGACACCCAATGTCTCTATCTGCAAATGTGTGTGTGTGTGTGTGTGTGTGTAAGAGAGAGAGAGAGAGAGAGTGTGTGTGTCATTTTAGACTCTTCATGTCGCTTCCCTTCTGTCTCCCCTCGTCTTCTCCTCCACCTTATCTTCGATGCCTCGGGTGGTGAAACTGACAGACCAACACCCACCAGCCCGCCTTTTCCCTTCACCCACACACACACACACACACACACACACACACACACACACACACACACACACACACACACACACACACACACAGACAATTGTTTGCCCACTCTAGAACCCCATTAGTGTGTTTAACATTACTGATTAGGTCTTGTCTATTGGTACAAATCAGGGTGATCCATCACTGATATCTCTGTTTACGGGGTGGAGATGAGTTGATATTGACTGATGGACAGATTAATCAGTAAGCATGGTGAAGTGAAGAGCATGGACAAAAACATTTTGTGACAATGGCTGTATTTTTGCTATGGGCTAAAGACTAATTTGAACGAAACAGACCTTTTTTTTGCGTATACTTGTTTTTTAATTACTTTCAAGTTTAAGAGCATTCATTTTTTTAACATAGAAGTTCATCTGTTTAAGATAATGTAGTTATTTTTTTCTGTTAGAAGTGTAGAGGGCAGTGATCTCCTGTATTTACTGTAATCACACTGATGTCTCATCATACTCATGTCTCATGTCACATGCTATACTTAAAAGACAAAACAAACCGTGTAATATATTATCCTGTCAGATTGTACCATAAGAAGTGTGTGTTACTGCATGCATGGCGGCTACTGTAATGGCAGAGAGGTGGCTCAGAGGTTTGTCATAGAGCATGTGAACACACACACACACACACACACACACACACACACACTGTAATTGAAAACCTACCGCTTTAACATTGTGAAAATGCCCTTAAGCCATATAGAATACTCTTTATCTCTCTCTCTCTCTCTCTCTCTCTCTCTCTCTCTCTCTCTCTCTCTCTCTCTCTCTCTCTCTGTCTCACACACACACACAGCAAACGAGATAGAGAAATGGTCTAACATTATTGCAGTTAAGATACAAGGTCAGTGAGAAGGCATCTGTCTTCTCACTCCTCTCTCTCTCTCTCTTGGACAGACAGACGCACGGACTGCATTTAGCTCAGCTCTCTTTATAATTAAACTCTTAATTTACCCCTTACGATTTCACTTCACATAAATCATAAACACTGTATGACAATGTCATATATACTGTATGTCTGTTAGTTTCAACACTAGAGCTATAAGGACTTCCCACCACGGTTCCATAAAATTGTAATAAATCCGATATATAGGCCATCAAAAAAAATAAAAAATAAATGTCACAACATTTATTTGTCATCTTTAGTTATGTTGCAGATTAAGATTATACATACAAAACCTGTGATGATAATGCACCTCCACAGGCTGCAACAGTACAGGCTGTTGAACAGTAAAATGCTACTTACACTTGCTAATGCATCAGTAATAATAATAATAATACACCAACAATTATATGTCATAGTATTCAACTCACATGGGCTGTTTATCGGCTTCATGAGTATTACTTTTGATACTTTCAGTTTGATTGTGCTAGTAGGACTTACTTATATTTACTTTGGTAATATTTTAAACACTGGACTTTTGTATTGCTACTTTACATTAGTAAAGGATTTGAATACTTATTCCATCACTGTAAATAGAAAATAATGATTTATTTTGACATTTCTTTAGAGAAAGTTAGGTGGTAATTATAGGGTTCAACCCCTGTATTATGCACTCTAATCTTACTATAATATAAGATACTGAGAACTCCATAACCAAATCATGTAGATCGGTTTGTTTTGTGAATGCAGAATATGATTAGAGTTGACTTTGTTGTTACTCCCTAAATAACTTTAAACATGATGTGTTATGGTAATGGTCGGTGTAAATAATTTCCTCCATACGCTTCCCCTGGCTCTCCCAATGTTGAACAGAACGGAGCCATCATTAATGTTATTAGTAACACTAGTGCTTTTCTTACCATGCCAAGTCAGAATGGCTGCTGTGAAAACGGCTTAAATACAGTATGTGTACTTTGTGTTACTTTTCACTATAAAAACTGGCAATATATTACAAGCTTAAGTGATGAAGGAAATTAGGGGAATTGTGTTCAATAGTTACAGAAAAGAAAACTAAACTGAAAGTGACTCTCTCTCTCTCTCTCTCTCTCTCTCTCTCTCTCTCTCTCTCTCTCTCGCTCGCTCTCTCTCTCTCTCTCTCTCTCTCTCACTTCAATTGAAATGGCTTTATTGGCATGAATGTCAGAAATAACAATACTGACAAAGCATCAAGGATAATAATGTGAGAAGAAATTCATTGAGTATACAATAAAATCACTAGTGTCAAATGTAAGAAAGAAAACAAAGACAAAAGCAAACAAAAATACACGAAAAACACATGAAGTAGAGGACTAAATGAGAAGGCAGAGTAAACTGTGGGGAGATGAACTACAGATATTACATGTTGTGCTGCTTGTCTCTCAGGCTGTGACATGCACTCACATATCTCGCTGCAGCGCTCACACACTCTCTCTCTCTCTCTCTCTCTCTCTCTCTCTCTCACACACACACACACACACACACACACACACACACATTAAAACAGACAAATATGCCTACTCTCTTGGCCGATAAATGTGTGAGAGTGTGTGTAAGTCATCCCTCAGTTTCTCCTTTGAAAGAGTCTGAATAGCCCAACAGCCAGAGAGTGAATTGATGCCACACACTCAGCCTCTGGTTCTCCAAATCACATGACAGACAATGATGTCACACATCGGTTCTTTTTTATTTTTATTTTTTTTACTCTCATCATATAGACATGCATTGTAAAAGTTATAAAACGTTATTGTCTTGCAAGCACTTTGTTGAGCCTGTGATATTTCTATCAAAGATGTCACAGAAAATCAATAGAAAAACTCATTTAAAGCAATGGAAAGTATTGTAGTAAACTAGGTTCTCTTATGACTGTCCAATAGCTAAGTTATGATACTTTTTTTAAGTATAATATAAATCCAAATAAATGTACAGATTTTATTTTATCACAGAAACATAAAATAATCCCTAAATGTAACTCAAACAACCCATTCCATACTATTGTGCAGTAAAAGACTGTGTGCTGTAGAAATAATGTGTATTGTTAGAAGTATAACTGTTGTGTTTTAAATTCTGTATGTGTTTTATCATATTATCCCTTCTTCCCTGAAAATATTTCCTCACTTCCCATTTGATTTATTCTCATCTCTTATCTCCTTCCATCTCATCCTATCTCACCCTATTTCATTCCTTTTCATCATTTGTTCCATCTCTTCCCATCGCCTCTGAATAACCTCACGTCACTCTTTCCGTCTTGTAGTAAAAGGTAAAACAGTGCAGATCCTCGCCATTTCCTATCAAACTGTGTCATGTCATTTCATCTTCCCTCCTTGCTGAATGAGCAGTAGAGCAGAGTCTCAATGAAGTGCAGGCAGTCACTGGACTTGATGGCGTTGACTGCCACAAACACAAAACACAATGCAGTCTCAGTGTGAGCGACAACAGCAGACAAGACTCTTTTCTCCTCATCACAACAGGAAAGAACTCACAGATGTGTTTGTCTCACTCTCTCTCTCTGTTTCTCCTCCCATCACCCTCCATCTCCAGTCTCAGGCCTTTATGTAAGGGCCATTATTTTCAGTGTTATCATTAAATCCATATGCAAATGAGGCATACTATTTGCAATGCTGACCCTTTCATGTTAACTGATTGTTTTTATATTTTTACTTTTTTATAATTTGTGCTTTGTACTCATTTATTCCTCTCTCTCTGCAGTATTACCATAAGCAGTAAGGGCCTCAAATGCTGTAAACTGTGTTCTTGTCCAGCAATAACATTTGTTTTTTTTTTAGGTTTTTTAAATCCTGTTTTTTTTACCTATCTGCTGCTTCTATTTTTCAAGTGTTTTTTTCAACAAAAAACATTAAAGCCTTTATTTATCAAAAGGAAGGTAAGAAGTTAAAGAGAGCAGCAAATACGAGAAACAGATTGAGAAATCATACTATAAACCTGGAATGCACCTTAAAAACAAAATCTGCGGGGCGACCTCTAGCTCACCCACTAAGAGCGTTTGCCCCATTTTGGCTTTTTTGGAGAGTGGCCAGACTCTCTGTACAAATGGAATGTACCAGCGTCTGGTAGGACCAGGCTAACTTAACGTGGGCAATGGATGTAAATCGTGAGGTGCAGAATCATCCAATATGGACATATCTCTGAGGGCTGAGGGCATTACATCACACAATATTTTTTAAAGGAAATTATTTTTAAGCCAAACGTCCTGAGAGGAGTTCAAAATCTCTTTGGTCTACTACTACTTGAAAAACACACAATTAAACAGAAAGATGGAGAGAAGGAGATAAAATTATTAAATGGCTGATGACAGAGTGCCATGCATCTATCCACCACTGTCCAGCTCTCAAATCATGCAGCCCCTGTTTGCCTAACCTATGTTTCATCCCAGGACAGCCCATACTGGGAGCATGGCCAAGTGCTTGAGTGGTATTACACAAAAAAGTGGATTTTCACAAATTTCTCTTGAATTTGTGCCAGGCAAACGGAATTTATTGCAATGAAATAGCACCTTTGTCCATTGAAAAACATATTAGCTGAAGTGTGAAAATGTTGTAATGGCCATAATACCTGAGAGGAGTGCTGGTATGCCTATCACATTCCCATCACAGCGAGGTGTGTGTTATGCTCTCACATCTCAGCGGGGGACCCTGTGTGAAAAATAAAAACCGCTTCACTGCAAATATTTGTGTACCTGTTTACGCTTTATTTTGTCAAAATGGATGTTAGGCGCTGCCAAAAATCTAAAACATAATTTGGGTAGGTGCTGTGTTGCCTTGGCAACAGTCACCACATTAACTACTTACGATACGAGCCGAAAGTCATTTCACAGGAGGACACCGTTTACCTTGGCAGCACTCAAAGGTAAGTGTTGTTGGCCCTGACAGCATCCTCCATATCATCACCAAGGTGAGACGGCCGACATCCGAAACATCCGCTGGCTCGAACTCTCCGGTTGGCAGTTTGTTTTGGGTTCACAGGATACCACTGAGAGCCAAACGTTATTTTATATATATGGCTTCAGTGCAGCCTAACAAACAGGAAGACCTCTCCTCTGCTCTTGGAAAACAATGTCAGTTAAAAAAACACAGTGGCTCAGTTGCAGACATAAGATGAACCCGTAGAGTTTCCTGGAGACTTCATCTCAGTTTGTTGAAATCTTACAGAGTGATATTATGATACATAGTTATAGCTTAGCCTCAAATGGGAAACAGCAGCCATGCAGATATTAGTCAGTCCCAGTGGGTGTAATGTCAAAGTTTTCTGGATTATTTCTTTGTTGTTTTGAAGAGAAGACTTAATCACCTTGAACGGGATCTCCTTTACCATTGACCACTGAGCAGCTTAGGACTGTGTATGTGAGTGTGTAGGTGTGTGTACGACTGTGTGAGTGTGTAGGTGTGTGTACGACTCTGTATGTGAGTGTGTTGCCTGATCATTTGGAGCATGAAGAACAGAAAGAGTTTGCAGATTAAGTGAAGCTCAGGGGATTATGGTCATTTCCTGTCTGTAAACTGTTAATTAGCCCTGCAGTACCACAGTGGGAAACAGACCCAATACTACAGTCCTGCTGAACTCAATGTACCGAATTATCTCGTTTACTGGCATCTGACCCAAGATGGCTCATAGGCCTCTCAATGCCAATATTACTAACATTTTTATAAAACTTTTACTTTCTTTTGAAGAGTGGCTTTTAGCGATGTCCACATCTGGGGTCATATCATTGTTGCTCCTGTAGATAACTGATATTTGAGGGCAGAAAATGTGTCAGAAATCTGTACTTTAAATGGGAAACATCAGGATTTGGTATCAGAATCACAGAGAAAAACCTTTCTAGAGATGTTGTTTTCTGCCCATATTCATACAGGAAGTAATCCATCACAGACGAGGCAGCGATACCACCATTTTTTCCTCCAACAAGAGCTTTAAATAATAGACCAGAGTGCATTGCAGATTGTTAGTGTGTAATTGTGAGTTCAGTCTGAACGTGAGGCTGCATTATATAGGCATTGCGATTGCATCAAAAGTTGGAAAAACACGTGAGTTTTTTGTGATAGAGTAAGCTAAGTATGTTCTGATTTTAAGGTGTTAGAGAACTAAAATAATCACAAACTGAATGCAGTCGTTGCTGTCTTTGGTGCCGAAGTTCATTCTTCTCAGTGGGGTCTCAAAAAGTATAGTAAAGTAGTATAGTAGTTTGCATGTCTTG
The DNA here is from genome assembly GCA_023566125.1 of Zingel zingel. Taxonomy (NCBI): domain Eukaryota; kingdom Metazoa; phylum Chordata; class Actinopteri; order Perciformes; family Percidae; genus Zingel; species Zingel zingel. Next base: position 32,338,113 of record CM042322.1, on the reverse strand, counting down.
TTGGTAGAAACAAGGATCTAGTGACCCCCTGTTTTACTAACAGTCTCAACATTTCCCTTATTATTACTGTTGCATCCTTGGTCTACCACACAAGTATGTTTGTAAATCCAAGCTTGTGACCATCTGAGAATATGGAGTAGTGTAAATGCTGGAGACTTCTCATTAGTTGGCAGTGGTATGGTGAAGAAGACCGCATAGCGGCCTGATTCAATCCACCTCAAAACCAAAGGAACCAATCCAGACCAGGACTCCAAACACTGTAGTCTACCTCAGTTTCAATATTAATTGTTATGGGTCTTCTCCAGTTTGTTCGACATTTTAACTTGCATCTTTAGTCAGACAATCAAAGCACAACAAGTGTTTGCAATTTGGCCAGGAGGCAAAATAATTCAAACTACAACTGTGCAGCATGTTACCATGTAACAACAGAAAACATCCATCCAGCTATTTATTCATTCATCGCTCCACATACATAGACATATTCTGGGGAAAGTTGTGTATTAGTACAATTGGCATTTATTCTTCCTCATCATGACACTGGTCTATTCAGCTCCACAATCTTCTCTGTTCATTTATCTTCTCTGTCTCTTTCTTCTCTGGTACATTTAGTCTCTTCTCTTCTCTTCTCTTCTCTTCTCTTCTCTTCTCTTCTCTTCTCTTCTTTCCTGTTTTCTCTCGTCCACAAGGTCTTTGTTGGTTGATTGGCGGCCTCTTTCACTTGCTCTGCAGACACACACACACACACACACACACACACACACACACACACACAAACAAACACACACACACACACACACACACACACACACACACACACACACACACACACACACACACACACACACACACACACACACACACAAGACAAACGAGGTTGTTTGCTTGTAGTATTTTTAGCAAAGCACAGACTGGCAACATTGTATTGAGTAGGTTTTGACAACAGTGGTGTTATTTAGAATATGTGTGTGTGTGTGTGTGTGTGTGTGTGTGTGTGGCTTCATTACTGAATGTGCATTTTGAGGAACCATCGCTTGCCAAAACCCAAATAGTGAGCACTGTATTTCAGTGAACAGACTTTCTTTCTGCCGTGTGTAGTGAAGATCACCACCACTCTGTAACCTGCCCACGGTCTATGGACATTCCCACACTGCTGACGCTTAAACACACAACCCAGTGTGACTAAAGCAACTCAACTTTCTACAAAGTATATCTAGTTACAGTAATGCAAAGTACTGTGTATTGACTTTGAAGGGATTTATTCAAAGGGACATCTTGAGGATCAGATATTAGACACATACCAGAAAGCACCTGCTAATCAATGTGTTTTTGGCGGTAAAATGTTCAGCTACAGCGGGAAAATAATAAATAAAAACATGGTCTAGCTTACATGCCTACCATTCGAAGATTGTCTTGGCGTAGAACAACTCTCCTAGCTGTTAATAAATTAACCAAACTAAAAATGTTATCATGACAGCTCTGTCACATCCTCTTATTAGATTATGCAGGGCTACGAGATTAATTCCTGCATATTGTGTTTGTCAGTTCAGCCATGAAGATGCTTGCCAATGTGTATATTCCAACAACCTGCTATTGCTGATGAAGATTATGCAAAAGACACTAGTTTCTCAGCTGTGACCTACCAAAGAGTCAATGCCTAAACTAGATTCATAAATATACCTTGTGGGCCCACATTTGCGTTGTGCCTGTGAAGGAGAAAGGACTGATAGAACACCTTTCCAATATGAGATAAATAAACATCTGGGTAATGTATTTTTTTATTTTGTGCCCTTTTTAGACAGAGCACTCAACAGACTACAGGGAAGAAGCCAGCAAGGATATAGATGGGTTGTCTTTGAGCCCTTGCTGTTTGACAGGTGATCCACACTCCTAACATTCACACATGAAGGTTGAACTATTTCTTATGGTTATGCAGCTCTTTGCACCTTGTCCTTTATGACAAAAAACACAGACATACAAGCGAAAGACAGCAACATTCAACGCATTCTAATGAATGGGTTCATACGATATCAAATGTTACTGTGAGCCGGGTACAGGGCAATGTCAGGTCCCGGTCATTTGCCATTGCCGTTGTCGTTTAGTTTAGCTGGCAAAAGGTGACTTTGAGCCGGGTACAGAGCACCGTAAGTTCATGCTCGTTTGGCCAGCGTCATGCTGCGGCGACATGTGTTATGTTCAGGCATCAAAACAACTTGTTAAGATTAGAAAAAAGATTGGGGTTTGGAACTCCAGTCCCTTTAAAGGAACACGCCGACTTATTGGGACTATAGCTTATTCACCGTAACCCCCAGAGTAAGACAAGTCGATACATACCCTTTTCGTGTCCGTGCGTGTTGTAGCGGTGTCTGACGGTTCCACCGGTAGCTTAGCCTAGCACAGAACATGCAGGTAACTGGTTCCAACTAGCCTCACAACATGTAAATCACAACATGTAAATAGGAAAATGTTGGCGTTATTTTGTCACTTATTGGGAGCAGTAGGCTAGTTGGAACCAGTTACCTCCAGGATCTGTGCTAGGCTAAGCTACCGGTGGAACCGTCAGACACCGTTACAACACGCACGGACACGAGAAGGGTATGTATGGACTTGTCTAACTCTGGGGGTTACGGTGAATAAGCTAAAGTCCCAATAAGTCAGCGTGTTCCTTTAAAGTGCTCATATTATGCTCATTTTCAGGTTCATAATTGTATTTAGAGGTTGTACTAGAATAGGTTTATGTGGTTTAATTTTCAAAAAACACCATATTTTAGTTGTACAGCACATTGTTGCAGCTCCTCTTTTCACCCTGTGTGTTGAGCTCTCTGTTTTAGCTACAGAGTGAGACATCACACTTCTGTTCCATCTTTGTTAGGAGTCACACATGCACAGTAAGTAATGCTAGATTGTCAGTTGCAGAGTATGAGGGCGTGCCACGCTAGCAGCTAGGTGAGCATTATAACGTGTGTTACAAAGTGACGCACGTTCGTCACGGAAGTAAAGGCTGGACTACAATAGAGCTGTTTGGAGCAGTTTGTGAACAGTGTTTTCTCTGGAAGATGTATGTATTGTTGTATTTTCTCTTGGCAGCTATTACTGTTGTGCTCCAGTGCCATAATTTAAGTTGCTCATTTGATTTGATTTGGCTTTCATCATAAAAAACAAAAATATTAAATTGCTGCCAGCCACTATAGGTACGTATTTTATATCACTCTGGATAACAGAGTAAAGCCTGTGACCTCTCTGTGACAACCCCCCCCCCCCCCCCCCCCCCCCCCCCCCCCCCCACACACACACACACACACACACACACACACACACACACACACACACACAGACACAAACACACACAGTGTTTTCAGTGTCCTTCTGTGCACCATAGCCGTCTTTCTGTTCTTCTGGTGGAACTCGGAGATGGGCTGTTGGTTTAATTGGGCCAAAAGTGGCCCTGAAAATCCTCCAAATGTAAGAGCCCCGAACCCCCGTGGAGTATAGAGGAGCTTCAATGGCGGAATGATAGAAGAAGAGAGGGAGAGCGATAACAAATCGCTAAATTCTGTATTTAAAAAGAGATGGACCCGTCAAAGTAGGACTTAAAGAGGGTTGGAGTGGATGAATGAATCTTTCAGTGACTCCAGTGTCTGTGGGTATATTACAGTATATACCGTATACACTGTACAGTATGTGCATGCATATGTTTAGGTAGGATTTAACTGCATGCTACAACAGAACATCTGACTGTATGACTGGTTGAATATATCCCAAACAACACATGAAAGATAAACTATTCCATAAATGTATACCTAACTATCAAGATTAGAATACAAGTTGCAAAGGTTGGACCAAGTCATTGTTGTGCAAGTACGTAAGACTTTGCATTCAAATCTTTGGGCAAGCCTTCAGTCACCTGGACAGCCCTACCCTTGAGGATAAATTCCATTATAAGGTAAATATAAATTCCCCAATAACGGACACAAAAACGCTGGATATTTATAAGAATATGAAAGAGAAATATCATAGTGACTTCATTCGAAGCAAAAAGAATCAAATCAACACAGTGTGTTGGGTGTGGTTTTACAGGTACACACAGCAGATAGCTTTAAATATATGAACACTTTACCAATCTTATGTAAGATGAAAACACCAATGAGGTCACTTCAAATTCTCTATAGAGTACCACTCTCCACTCTCCACACACACACACACACACACACACACACACACACACACACACACACACACACACACACACACACACACACACACACACACACACACACACACATAATTTGAAGCAGAGCAGGCAGGCACACCTGAGAACCTGCATGCTCTGTTTGAGGAGGGAGACCTGTTGTTACCTGCCTTTAGGCTGGGTTCACACACACACACACACACACACACGCAAATATACACACGGTCTGTGACTAAACAAACCAACAACGCCAGGTGTGTGTGTATATGTGTGTGTGTGTGTGTGTGTGTGTGTGTGTGTGTGTGTGTGTGTCCGTGTGTGTGTGTGTGTGTGTGTGTGTGTCTGTGTGTCTGTGTGTGTGTGTGTGTCCGTGTGTGTGTGTGTGTGTGTGTGTGTGTGTGTGTCTGTGTGTCCGTGTGTGTGTGTGTGTGTGTGTGTGTGTGTGTGTGTGTCCGTGTGTGTGTGTGGGCAGGCAAGCCCTCCATCAGCATCCTGTCACACACAAGATGTTTATCCAATTTGTCAAGATAATCTTTCCTCAAACTGGCTGCCAAGGAGGGTGCCTCTCTCTCTCTTACTCACTCGCTCACACACACACACACACACACACACCTGGGGGAAGGTTCACCGATACCATTTGCTCGTCCTGCATTGGAGGCCCACTCTTCCATCTCGCTGGCAGGTAGCTTATGTGTGGTTCTGAGAGTGTCTTTTTGTTGTCTAAACCACACCAAACCATGGTCAACTTAACTTTGAATGTTTTTAGGTTTGAATTTGGCGTGTGATATATTTCTTTAAATGCTTCTGTAAATTTTGAGAGACCCACCTTAGACTCAAAACCAGTGGAGGTTAATTAAAACACCTGAAACAGACTTTAACTTACTGGAGGAGTATAATTTCCCAGAAAAGAAAAGGCAAGAATAAAAACAGCAAGCAATAAAACCAATCGGCCATTCTCACTTTTAGGATGAAGTCACTTACATCAGATTTCTCACCATGTCATATGCAGAAGAACAAGCAAGGTTATGGTAGTCACATATACAAGAAACTCAAACACAAATTTGTAATTTATACACAAGCTGCCCATTAGGAAGCTTTTATGTTTTCTTCAAAGTTGATTAGAAGCCTAATATAGCAGAAACCTACACACCTAAACTTCAAGCAGATATTAATAAAGTGTGTTTTTTCAAAGATTGGATAGTTTCTTGACCTTGAAGCCGGGCCAGAAAACAATAACCAGGTAGTGATTCTCATTACCAATCTGCTAAATGGGCCGAGAACAATGTCTTATATTTTCTTCTCGGGATTAGACCTAATTTTGTCAGTTAGACCTAAATAAAAACAGAACAGTGATTTGCATAAATAAGCAGTACACACCCAGGCAATGCATGCACTCACACACTCACAGAAATGGATGCATAATTGCAGCAACGCTACATAAAACACACTTACATGCTCTCTCACTTGTATGTTCACATGCAAATGCACACATGTGCACACACACAAAACACACACACACACACATACACACATACACACATACACACACATGAGACATGCACGCAGGCACACACACACACACACACACACACACACACACACACACACACACACACACATACACACACACACACACACACACACACACACACACACACACACATACATACATACATAAAGTCAACAATCCTGGAATGTTGCAAAGCTGATGATTTTCTAATGAATGGTTTCATTGGCCATGGTGGGGATTAGTGTAAAGGGATTGGAAGGGAATATTTACATGGTTTTAATGATTCCACAACTTTATATTTAGAGGTTGGACTTATCAGCTCCAATCATCTCCCAGTTTGGAAAAGAAAAAACGCTGAGCCGAACGACGGCACAATTACACACCCCTGCCACACACACGTTGGTCTGTCACCTCCGACACCATCTCTAGAGTTAATGTGTAACATATTAAAATGTCTCTAGGAGGGAGAGATGAAAGACTTGGGGGGGGCGGGTCGGAGAGAGTTAAACACTTTAAAGTCGTGAGCCCATCCCTCATCAAACATTTTAACACTCTCACTTATAAGTTTAGCTTTTTGCAATGAAAAGAACAGAAGGCTTCATGCGGATATATAAAATCCCACTCCCGCTTCACTAAATGTAACTGCTTAGCTGGAAACACTCTGCCAACATATGAACGTGTTGTAGATTTCCTTGTGATTGTTGAGGAGCTACAGCATAAAATGTTAAGGCTGTGACATGCTGTGAAACTTTTTAGAGAAATGATGAGAGGTTACGTCGTCCAAGGGCTTCAAGCTCATCACCCCTGCATTGTTAGAGGAGCCGTGAAGGACGGTAATCCGTTTTTTGGGATGAAACTTCTGGGATGGGTTCCCACTTATCTTAGTAAGTCTGAGAAGTAAACCTTTTCTACAAAACGTGCAGGTGTAATTTCTTTAGTTAATGTGGGCACATAAATCCGTAATCTGTGCACACAAATTAGCGTTATTGCAAAAGTAGGGATTGTTTAAAATAGGAGGTTGTTCTGGTTACACAGATATCTGAATGTTTTCAGGCCATTCACTGTTTCTGTTGTGCAGTGTTTTCTTTTTCTTGTAGTTTTATCTCTGTCTTCCCTTCAACATATTGTACAGAATAACAATGTGTTTACCTTGTGTTGGTTTGTGGGAAAGAAATTAGAATTAGAAGGTATGAATTACATTTATTTGCATCAGTTTAAAAGAATGACCGTACTTTTACAAAGAATTATACTATGCCTGTGATTGATTATGGTCAGTATCATCTTGACTGGTTCTTGTCTAAGTTATTTTTAATTTTCACAACCTTTCACTCCTCAGAGATCTCAAAGTAATCCAACATAACACTTTTTGGCATTGCTACAAAATAATAAATCAAACATATATTTGCATTGGCCCATACATAACATGACGCGCCAGATGGTTTGTTATACAGAACCATCTGAGAAGCTGTTATTGGAAACCTTAAAAAAAAAAAAACAACTGGCAGGTGACAGATGAAACATCTGTCAATCTCGTCCACCATTGTTGTTTTGAACGACTAGTCGCGGCCGTCACACACATCTAAACCACACCCATGGCTGCCAGTAGCTCCTCAGCGGACGCTAATTGGTTCGGTTCGCTGCTCTCCGGACACAAACTTTACTTGAAACCTAACAAGATGTATTTTTGTGTGATATGTAATGTCACAATTCTGGCGTGATATTGCAAGAATCCAGCTGCCGTGCAAGGTAACCCCATACATCGCCTAGTTCAAATCTAGACCAAACTATGCGCTGTTTATTTTAGACCTTTCTCACCAGAAAAAAAGACATTTATGGTTGTTTCTTTTAATACGTCAGATGACCTGTAATTAGTGATTTGCGCTCTGTCTCCTGTAATGACCACGAACTTTCCCTAACCTTAACAAAGTTTTTTCAGTAGCCTGAAATTAACCACAGAGGTGGCAGATCAACAAATGCTCTTTTGGGTCATTTTAGAAAAACATCTTATTCTGACATGTGTGTTTCCTTATTTTGGTTCACGTTGCCAGGATGCTTTGCCCACCTACACGGCTTATAAAAGAGCTCAGACTGTACCAGCCTTTAATGTGTGTTATCAGACTTCAGGGGAAAATGAGATGCCTTGAAAGCTGCAGCTTGAAAACCACGTACACACAAACACTGCTGAGGTTTTTCTTATCTGGCTTCCCAGAGAGCTCCAATCAAAGAGAGATATTTGACTTGGTGGCAGCATGGGTCTTTCAAACTAGTTGTAGCCCGCTCTTTGTCTTTACGTCCTGTCTTGTGTCTTTCCCAAACACTGTCACAAACACACAGATACCCCTCTCGTCTATGAGGGGAACACACACTCAATTACAGACATGTCATACAAAAACAGTATGGCCTTATCTTCATGTTTTGCTGTTTTCATGAATGTTAGGATGTTTTTCCTACAGCACCCAGTGAGGTAAGTAGCCCACACACACACACTCATACACACACACACACACACACACACACACACACACACACACACACACACACACACACACACACACACACACACACACACACACACACACACACACACACACACACACACACACACAATCATCCACACACTGACGTAGCAGAGGGAGGATTGGACAGGTTAGGCAGGTTCTTTTCCACTAGACTGGGACTAAACATGACCTGCTTGCTTTGGAACAGCTTGCACCATCACCACCCAGTTTATGCACGTGCTGGGAACTAGAAATCCCAACAACTCAAGGCAATGTTGTTCAAGAGAAGGTATGTGGATGGATGTTGCAAGCAAAGTAGTGGAAAATGTTTGAGTTAGGAGTGGCAGAGTTCAGGAGAGAGACTTTTTTATTGTTGGTTGCATTTATACACACACTGAAGTTCTTTACACACATCCAAAAATTCAAGGCCATTAGATGATGCTGGGGTGTCTATGTCTCTGAGCTCGTCTGAGCTGTTTTTAAGTCTTTTGGGACAGGTATAGTTCTTTATAGGCTAATTGCAAGTCAATATGAGTAATAGACTGGTTGCCTGGTGACTGGATGGGGCCAAAGAATTGCCGAGCACAACCCATAGTAAACGGCAAACAGGATATAAGGTTAATAAGTTAATTTGTGAGGTTTGGAGGCGCTGGCAGGTACTGTTTCCCTCTGTTTCCAGTCTTTATGCTAAGCTAAGCTATCCGGTGGTTGGCTGTGGACAGATATGCAGAGATATGAAGCATCCTTGTTGTAATAATTTTGGTTTCCAGAGCTCCACACCAACTTGTACCCACACAATTAATAATCCACTCCCTTACAGTATATACAGCTTGTTCAGACCCTAAATTAGAATTAGACCCTAAAAAGATGCAGAATATCATTGTCTAACTTTGAACTTCAAAACCCACCACCCCTAGTTTTTGCCAATAGTAAAATCTCTCATTCAACCAATCGATCATATCTTGATTCGACCAGACAGGATGAAAGATAAAAGACTACCTCCCTGTTTCTCTCTCCACACACACACACACCCACACACACACACACACACACACACACACACAAACACAAACACACACACACACACACACACACACACACACACACACACACACACACACACGCACACACACCTGCTGCCCGGGCCAATGTGTACTCCATCATCACATGTGTCTCTCTCTGCAGCACTAGCAGACATTAAGTCAGCCAGCCTGTTGGAGTGATGAATAGGCTGTGGACAGCTGAGAGCACCTTCTGTCAGGGAAATAGTCTGTATGTAGATGGTGGAAAGTTGCCTCAGAATAGACAGGAAAAACCCATTACAACCTTTTCACATTAACATTCTTCAGTGGTCATTCACAAGGTACAGTTGTGCATCTTGGCTGAACGTTACGTCAGAAAGGAAGCGAGAAATTCCTGTTTGGTATTCTGGTCTGACCTTCTGCGGTGATGTCTTGTTAGTGCTTCAGTGCAAAAAAGACAAGCTACAGACATTCATGGTGCAGGAACTGATGTGTTTTGGTTAATTCCTACCCCAGTAAAACATGATACTGCATCAGTAATATTTGGCAAAGACAGGTTTAACAGTTGACATTAGCATTAATACATGATGATGCTTGATATGTCCAAATATAAGATTAAAGGTACGGTGGAGGCTGAGAATGTCACGATGAAATTCTGTTCTGTTTGTGTATTAACATGCTTGTACCACAGACCCTTATTAAAGAAAATAACTTGTTTGAAGACCTTGGCCTTCAAAGTTCTTACTGGAAGCAAATGTGAAACTGTGAAAACAGTGTTGTATAGCCAAAAACATAGAAAAACAAAAAGCCCCCTGGAGGAATGGAGCGGTTGTTAGGCAGAGTAAGAGAGAGTGTCGCCAGACAGTACTAAAGTGGAGAAAAACCAAACTCCATGTTCACTATGGCATATATAAGAATAAACGTAATCACTACAACAAAGAGATGAAACAGGCCAGACAGTCTTTCTTCTCTAAAATCATTACTGTCACTACTTATATTTTCTCCACTGTTGATCGAATTATTTCAACCCCATCGGAGATGCTGTCTACTGAAAAATGTGAAGAATTTGCTACATTTTTCAACAACAACATCATAGCTATTAAATGAGGTGGTGTATCAAGGTCTACAAATCATCCTACCCTCCAGTTCTCCAGGAATATGACTGCTACCATGCCTCATTTTCTCCCCATTGACCTCAAAACATTTAGTGATACTGTTGGACAACTCAGGTCCTCCACTTGCTGCTTGGACCCTCTCCCCACCCCATTTTTTAAATCACATGAGGTATTAGAAATGATAAACACATCTCTTAAATCAGGCGTATTTCCTGCAGCGCTTAAAACAGCTGTCATTAAACCACTCCTGAAGCAGAGCAATCTTGATGCAACAGTCATCTCTAACTATAGGCCCATCTCCAACCTGCCATATCTCAGCAAGATAATAGAAAAAACTGTTTCCTTTCAGCTCAGCAACTATCTAATGCCAAACAACCTTCTGGACATTTATCAATCAGGCTTTCAGCCCCACCACAGCACAGAAACCGCACTTATTAAAGTTGTGAATGATCTGCATATAAACACTGATTCTAATAAATAATCTGTCCTTGTGCTCTTGGATCTCAGTGCCTCCTTTGATACCGTTGACCATCAGATTTTATTACACAGATTAGAAACATGCGTCGGCCTGTCTGGTCCAGTCTTAAACTGGATTAGAACTTACCTGCTGGACAGGCAATTCTTTGTGTCCAATGGGTATTTTGTCTTGGAAAAAATGTGGAGTTCCCCAAGGTTCAATTATTGGATCATTATTGTTTTTAACATGCTCCCACTTGCACATGTTATAAAGAAACACAACATAAATTACCATAACTATACAGATGATTCACAGCTGTACACATTCACAGCTGTACATATCCCTATCTCCTGATGACATGCATCCCATACACTCAGTCATTCATTGTATTTATGATATCAATATGTGGATGTCAGAGAACTTCCTACAACTAAACTATCTTCGGTGCTAAGGCTCAGAGACAGAATGTTGCGGCTCATCTCAGATTTCTGTCTCTGGAGAGCAAAAGCGAAGCCAGAAATCTGGGTGTAATGTTAGACAGTGATCTACATTTTAAGCGTCATGTCAATCAAGTAACAAAATTAGTTTTCTACCATCTTAAAAATATTTCTAAATTAAGGGGCTTTCTGTCAAAAGCAGACTCTGAAAAATGGATTCACGCATTTATAACAAGTAGATTAGATTACTGTAACGGTCTGTTCACCAGCGTCCCAAAATCAGCTGTGCAACGACTACAATTAATTCAAAATGCGGCTGCAAGCGTTCTGACTGGAACAAAGAAGTTTGAACACATTACACCTGTCCTTAGACTTTTACATGGTCTTCCAGTCAAGGCTAGAATTGATTAAGATTCTGCTCCTAGTTTTTAAAGCTCTCAATGGCCTTGCACCTCAGTATATTAGAGACATGCTTGTTAGATATGAACCAGCAAGAACCCTCAGATCCACAGGCAGCGGTCTCTTAACCATCCCTCGCTGCTTTCTGTGTCTATGCCCCAATGATATGGAAAACCCTGCCAGTGGAACTGAGAGAGGCTTCCACACTGAACACTTTTTAAAAAAAGGCTAAAAACCCTGCTTTTTTACAAAAGTCTATGAATAACTGAGTTTGTCGCTGTTCAATGTTAATCTGTGTGTGTGTGTGTGTGTGTGTGTGTGTGTGTGTGTGTGTGTGTGTGTGTGTGTGTGTGTGTCTGTGTGCATGTGTGCATGCTTGCGTGCGTGTGTGCGTGCTCTATACATGTTTTGTATACATTTTACTCTGTTTAATTGAACAAAGTTTTTTTATGTCACTTTTGTACGAAGCACATTGTGTTACATTAACTGTGCTATAGAAATAAAGTTTGATTGATTGATTGATTGATTGATTGATTGATTGATTGATTGATTGATTGATTGATTGATTGATAAATAATGCAACAACTTTAACTTGGGATTCCAAATCACACAAAAAAATGTGCCATATTTATAAAAGAAAGGTATTGTTATATATATATATATATATATATATATATATATATATATATATATATATATATATATATATATATATATATATATATATATATATATATATATATTGACGCAAATATTGACGCCTGTCAATATTTGTTTGGTCACAGATCTGACAAAATGACGAAATGAATTTGGTTACTTCATTTAAACAAAATTAAATACAGTAAAATAAAAGTTTCCTATGTCATATTGATTTCCCATTATACATTTAACATGACATAAGATTGTATCCATATCACCTACAGCTAGTCCCAATCATAGCTTTGTGACCAAAATCCTTTACAGCAATGCAGCAACAACAACCAAAAACAATCTTGCTCCAGATGCTTGCTTCAGACTTGAGACACACTGGTGAAAATATATTAAAACTGAAAATTATGATTTTGGAGTCGTGCATACAGATCTACTGTATTGTATAGAAAAGTTAATGGGATGGGTGTCTTGAGTATGTATGCACAATATTGTGAATTATCTTGACCTATCATGACCTATTCTTTCATCTATAAATCAAAAAACACGTCAGATACAGTATGTGTGTGTATGTGTGTGCATGTGTGGTATAACCTGTAAGTATCCAGATGAGTGTAAAATGGGCCTGTTAAGTGGACTAAAAAAAGTTTTCAGCGTGCCTCACTCTGGTTTTAGTTCTGTCCCAAAGCACAATGTAATGGAGCATGACAGCTCCCTGGTTCCCTGACGACCTTTGACCCCAATCACAGTGGTGTGGGACCCTACCCTACCTTACCCTGCTTACACAGACTCACTCACACACACATACACACACACCTCAGCACATTGTTTCAACAGATTAGAGGAGATTGCTGGAAATGTATGTCAGACATGCAGCTTGTGTGCACAGCAGAAAGAGTTAGACAGGAAGTGGGAGCTTTTTCTCCCCGGTCTTATTTTCTCACTGACAGCTTTCTAATGTTGAAATGTAATTTTAAAGAAACTGGTTCTCTTTTCTGTCATAAGTGATTATAACATGAATGTAAAATTTGTATTATGTTTTATCAACAATTGATTTTAATTTGTTAGAATAGAGAAGAAGAAGAAAAACAGAACAAATTGAGACAAAGTCAGTAAAGTGATCCTGACTGGTCCTGGCTAATGCCACCATGCTAACCTTGCTAACCTTGCTAACTGCTAACGTTACCGGAGGACCATCCAGGCAGGCCACAGCTGTTTACAACGTGTAGCCTGTTCAGCGGCCGTAGCCGACAACGGTGAGTTATTTTAAGCCAAGAGAGGGGGGCTGTAAATCAGGAAGAGAGGATTGTGAGTTTGCAGTGTGTTTAGCGATTGTTGACGTAATTCTAAGCCAATAAAGTGTGTTCAGTCGGGTGGAGAGGACGGCGAGGTTGTGTTATTTTTAGCGGTTCCCTTAGCTAATTCTAAGCCGAGGAAGTGTGTCTGTCCGTTGGATGTAGAGGACAGCGAGGTTGTTGTGTTTTTAGCGGTTCCTACTGTAATTCTAAGGCAAAAAAAGTGTGTCTGTCAGTTGGGTACAGAGCTCCGCGTGAGCACGGGCTTTTATGACTTTTATAGCCAGCATCTAATGTTAGCTACTCCGCTGTGCTGTGGAGTAATGTCTGGCTGTGTGATTCAAGCGTCTAGCAACATTGTTGTGGATGCTGCGGTCTCAGCCTGGCAACCTCTGTGAACTTGGAGTCTGGGGAGGGGGCGGGGGAGACGACACTCCAGTATTTTGAATTTGTACTGCAGTAACTATTTTAAACGCTAGCTGTCAGTATTACATATTGCACCTTTAAAGCATGGCAACAATATCACAGATCAGATTAGAGGCCACAATTTACCTAATGGTAAGGTTGCAAGTTTAAAATGCAATACACTGACAGACATACACTGGGCATTAAAATCAAACTAAGGTTAGGCAGTATGAACAAGGTGGGGAGTCTATTATAATTAAGCAGGTTGACAATTCATATTAATCTAAATAAATCCTGTTTTAGTTTTTTAGATATGATATGATTTTTGTTATTACCAAAGTTTTTACACTTACAGTATGTGCACGTTTGCATGCATGTGTCTGCTGGCAAGGGCTCATCGGCTGTGATTTCGGCAGCACTGATTAACACAACTCTTTCATCATTAACATCAGCAACACACACACACACACTTACATCTGTCTGTCCGTCTCCTGTGGTTAGTGTCAGTGATTGTCAGTGTGTGTGGCTGTGAGATGCTTCAAATACTTGTGACAGAATCCCAACCAAGCAGAAAAGAGGCCACCACACTCGTATGTACACGCACAGGCACCCAAACTTGTGTGTGTGTGATGCAGATGTCCAGTGACAGCTCGCTGCTGGGGGTCATCTGGAAGCAGCTGCCTAGGGGACAGAGGGCAGCACACACACACACACACATGAACTCATAAGTACGTCATCATGTATAGTTGTGATGCAATTTCTCAGCAACAGAAAACATATTTAGCCACTATGACACGGGCCCAAAAATAAGTTCTACTGTAAAGCTTTTTACATATTTGATTGTTTTCAATATGTAGTTAATCAGATGCTGACTTGAAAAGATTATTGGTATTTTACAAGCACAAGATTAGAAAGTGTTTATGTAACTGCACACGGTGTCTCAATGAAACAAAATAGAAGTGCCAATAGCCCTTAGTCCACACAACATGATCAAGTTTTGGTTTTAATGGTCTTAAAACATGTCAGCACATACATTTTGTGAAAGCAAACTGAAAGCATTACATTTAGACAACTTCTCCAAGCTACTATTGGTGTAAACGTCTACCAGTGATGCAGTCAGAAATTAAACAGTATTATCAGGCATTCAATCAGTGGAAATAACAAAGCAAACAAACAAATTGGTATGTTACATTCTATGATTTGACTTTGTAAAGATTCACAACAGGGTAGACAGTTCTGTTTTAGCTTGTTATGTAATAATGTTTCTAATACAATCTAATAACATTGCACATATACACAGTCATTGTAGTTCTATTTATTTTACCTGCTTCAGCTTTGATCCCCTGATATATCGTGATCTCTGTCTCTTGTCACTCTTCTGTCACTTTATCCCACTCACTGTGCACCTATCCACTTCTCCCACATACCCCCACCCACACCTCCTCTCCTGCAGCTGTAGCCAAAAGAGAGGAGGAGGTGAAAAGGGGGATGAGATAAGTGGGGTGGGAAGTGGGGAGCAGGAGAAACCACCAACCCCTGTGGAGAGAACTGCTCCATTCCCACACCACAGGTGACTGCCTTCCATCCCTCCTGCCCTTCGTCCCTCATTTTTCCTCCAGTCTTCCCTCTCACCCCATGCAGTACCTCTCTTTCTTCTTAAAGGAACAGTTTAGCCCCAAATAAAAATGTTGTCAATATTCCCTTGCAAGTTTATAGACTACCACCAAGGCCACAGCAAAGTATAGCTACTACAGTACATTCTGTATCTGTCAACTTGTATAAGACATATTTCTTCAAACATCTTGCCTTAAGTAACAAAATTAAATTGCCAACAAATCACAGTATTAATAGTGTTTCTTTATTCTTTATTTTGTGCAAGGTAGTGTATGTTGCGTGTGGGTATTGGACCGGAAGCTGTGGATGAAATTACTTTTGTATTGGTGTCATCTAACATATCATATCATATCATATCAGTGGACAATTCCGCAAACCCCAGAACATTCAGTGAGTTTACAGTTTTTGCTCACACACGTTTTCAAAACTGTCTCCTTTTTTCAAAACTCCACACACAAGTCAACTACACACACAACATGCTACATGCCTCATATCTCCTTCAAAATAAAACACTGCATTCAAAATGCCATAAACACATCTAAAAATTAAGCATTTGCATCAAATGGCAAACACTTTTTTCATAATAGTACATTTTTGGATATACCATGTACACACTGTTGTTCTACATCTAAAGCTCATTTGTCTTTCACAGGCTTATATCTACATTTACAATGTTCTAGTGAAAGTAATCTGCTGAGAGTAGTTGAAAAGTGCACTGTAAACAACAATGCAATGTTACAGTACAACAGAAAATATGTATTGGGAAAAACAGTAGCATGAAACAAGAAAACAAAACTACAAACATGTAAACCAAATGTATCATTTTTAGAATAAAGAATGTGTGTGTGTGTGTGTGTGTGTGTGTGTGTGTGTGTGTGTGTGTGTGTGTGTGTTCTTTTTTAACTATATTCTTGGGTCCCAAAAACCGGGAATACCGTATCGGTATATATAGGTCCGGACAGCTTTGTGGGGCCAAAATGCTGGACCCCACAAGGTTAAAGGTCTGTTTGAGGGTTAAGACTTGGTTTTAGGATTAGGGTTAGAATTAGGTTATGGTTAGGGTGAGGGTAAGGGTTAAGGTTAGGCATTTAGTTGTGATGGTTAAGGTTAGGGTAAGGGGCTAGGGAATGCATTATGTCAATGACGGGTCCCCACAAAGATAGTGAGACGCACTATGTCTGTGTGTGTGTGTGTGTGTGTGTGTGTGTGTGTGTGTGTGTGTGTGTGTGTGTGTGTGTGTGTGTGTGTGTGTGTGTGTTTTGGTGTGTGTGTTTGTGCGTGCTTGTGTGTTGGCGGGAAGGGGGGGGGGGGGGTGTTGTATGATTGATTTATAATGCTGAAATAGTCATTAGATAGTTGCATGCCTGTTCTCATTTGTGAAGGTTTGAAGTATGGACGTCACTGTAAAGCTACTCAAGATGGGCTTCTCTCATGGTCAATCCGTGGTCCAAAGTGTGGCCCTGATCTCATCAGAGATGGCTCTCCTTCTTTCTCTTCTTCCCTCCTCCTCCTCCTCCTCATCCTCTCCTTATGTATAGGCCTATACTAAAGCAGTGATTGGTTAGTGTTTAGTTAAGCATAATGTGTTTGCATGTTAGGAGTGTGTGTGTGTGTGCTCTGGTAAATAAGTATAGCATTTTGATTGGTTGTGTTTGGAAAAGGAAAGCAAGTCACTTCCTGTTAGATTTTTGTGTCTTTTGTGAGAGGCTCATCCGCTCCCCATTTCCGGGTGAGTTCCGACTGCCCTGTCTCCGACTGAACATGTCGGGTCGGTCAAAATGAATGCCGACGGCTCCTCGGACGGCCGACGGCACGGGACACACCGAACAGACTCGAGTCACCGACCTCGCCAGACCGTCCGACGGCTGATTATCGGGCTGGTGTGTCTCCTCTATCAGGTAGAGAATTGTGTGTAGTGTTTTGAAAAATGTGTTTTAATGCCATTGAAAACTGAGTGAAAGGCTGAAAAATAGCTTATGGTTTTGGAGATTTGGTGTGTAGTTTTGCACATTGAGTGAGAGGTTTCAAAAATCGTGTGGCATGTAAAGATTTTAGATGATCACTAACCAATCAGTGCTTTATTATAGGCCTATAAATAGGTCAAAGGTCAGATTGCCTGTTTTTAACAATGGATACCAACAACGGACAGAGATCAATGGGAGTAGGAGGGAGAGTCAGGGGACGACAATGAGGACAAGTTCAAGGAGGAAGAGGTGGAACAAGAGGAGTTGGAAGAGGACGAGGACAAAGAAGAGAAGGAAGGAGAGCAATCTCTGATGAGATCAGGGTCGCACTTAGTGATGATGTGATCAACCTTTTGACCATGAAAGTACTTTCACTCTAGAACATTGTATGGAAATGTAGATATAAGCCTATGAAAGACAAATGAGCTTTAGATTTAGTGTGTACAACAGTGTGTATACATGGTATATCCAAAAATTTACTGTTATAAAAAAGTGTTTGCCATTTGATGCAAAGGCTTCATTTTGAGATGTGTTCATGGCATTTTGAATGCAGTGTTTCATTTTGAAGGAGATATGAGGCATTTTGTGTGCAGTCTTGGGAATTGTGTGCAGAGGTTTTCAAAAAAGGAGACATTGTTTTAAAACTGTGTGTAAGCAGTTGTAAAATAAACACACACAAATATTCTTAACACATTTTTCAAAACTGGGTAGCACCGAATAAAGAACTGGTGGAGGAGAAGTCTGGTTTTTCCAGGCCACCAAACCAATTAGAGCAAATAATACCCCCCACTGCCACTGCCACTTCCCCAGCATCCACCTGTTTACAGCCTAAGGTCGGAGGGCAAGGGTTGGTGAGGAACATGAGGGGTTGTGGGATTGTGTGTGTGTGTGTGTGTGTGTGTGTGTGTGTGTGTGTGTGTGTGTGTGTGTGTGTGTGTGTGTGTGTGTGTGTGTGTCGCATTATGTCTCAATATGTAAGAAAAACGTGACTTGTTTCGTGTATCACCAGATGCATCTCTCAGAGAAATTCACAATTTTTAGCTTTGTTTATAAAAACAGCTTTGTTTTAAACTACAGAGTGAAGGACTCATTTATCATTTCTGAACACCAATTGTAGTCCATGAAAGTGGATTAAAATCACTTATTTTCTGCACAGCCACACAGGTGTTTCCAGCTATTTTGGTTGATGTGACCGCATTTGTTCAGGGTTAAGTTGGGCAAAGGGACAGCATGCTAGCTTTTACCCAACTCAAAGTACTGTACCAATAGGAATAATGAAGGTGCAAGTTGTCCCGGTGCAACAGGAGTGACAGGAGAAAGGGGGAGATGTCCTGAGAAGACGTCTAATCAAGCGAAATAAGTGAAAACGCTTGTGGGGACTTTGTATCTTCTGCCCCTCGGTTTTTATCCTTTGTATGGAACTTTGTATCCTTTTATTTTTGCGGTTTTAATATTACATACATACACATACAGACATACAAGTCATCTTAATATTAAATGTATACATAACATACATCATTTAACCATTGATCTTTTGCAAGGGGTTTGTGTTCAACTGCTAGTTCTTGTATTATTCTGTGAACGATTTTTCTGTCCCTCTTTAAAATTTGAAATCATCAATTGGTTAATTTTATTAATACTATTAGGGTTGGTCAGAGGCAATTATGTGAAACACTGATTTTCATCTGTGGTCCCTGCTCCTGCCAAATATAGATATGATTTGCTCCTACTTACTGAATGACAGCAACCAAAGGTGCAAGCTAAGATATCAGATTATGCTGGTGTATTTATTACTGTCCCTGTTTCCTTTCCACTGCCCACCCCCCCCCCCCCCCCCCCCCACCCCCCCCCCCCCCCCCCCCCCACCCCCCCCTCTCTCTCTCTCTCTCGCTCTCTCTCTGTCTCTCTCTTATTTGGGCCAAAACATGAGATCACCTGGCAGTGAGACATGAG
>CM042322.1:32083610-32313610 GCA_023566125.1 Zingel zingel | reverse complement strand
CAAGGTAAAAACAGAAGATCCTATTTCAGTCAAATAACTATTTTCAAAGAAATGGAAGTAAACTAGAACACTGAAGAAGCAGTTTGCTGTCTGCAGCTGTTGCCATTTTATCACCACTGCTGTGAAATCACAGCACCGTACCTGTTGATATCTTTGTCATCTGAAATCTCAATGTACTTCAGAGCAATATTGCCAAATTAAGGCTGTAAAATATTGCACAATGCAACAATGTATATGTAAGAATACATGTGTAAATCACAGCTGAAGTACTATAGATTCACTCAATGTTCCTAAATTAAATGTTGGTCTGCAGATGTGTCTACAGGAAATGTCACATTAGCAAGCAAACTCCGTATCCACAGATATCCAGAGATGTTTTGCCTCAATCATTCTTTTGGTACATTTGAGAAACAAGATACATTAGTGAAATAATCAGCTTTGTGTGATGGCTTAGTGGAATACATCTTTCAAATAGTTACCTCTTGCTGCTAGCGTAAGGGTTAGAGTTAGGTTTGAGGCTGATCCCGCAGATATGGAGCAACAATATCATTGACCATATGACAAGTGTAAGCCCAATATTCCTATTTTATTGGTGTCCATCAACTCCAGAGTGAAATGTCTGGCTCTTTCCATCCTAAATGCTCCTCTGTTCTCACAAGCAAGTTGCTAATTTTGTCTTTGATTTGATGCTGAGCAGGTAGCATACAGTGGGTTTATCAGAACGAAAACAATGCTGATGAGAGCGGTGAGAGTGATCTGAAATAGGAAAGGTGCCCTAAAAGGCCCTAAAACTAAAATAATGAGCTCAAAGATGCTAAAATGATCTATAGACCTAAGGTAATACACAGCACATACTCAGTTCCCCTTTGTTAAACTTGACAAGTACATTTCCAACACAAAGACATTTCCTCTTGGTTCAATTTTCCTCAAGACTATTTTTCATGAAGAGGGAAAATTCCACACATGTTTGAGGTTAAAGTGAAGCCTTAGCTGGCTCATCAGGGCACACCAAGACATGCACACACACACACACACACACACACACACACACACACACACACACACACACACACACACACGCACACACACACACACATTCACACACACACACACGCACACACACACACACATACACACACACACACACACACACACACACACACACACACACACACACACACACACACACACACACCGAGGCATGCATGCAGATAGCTCAAGTGTTGACTAAGTCATTAGGAAATAGTGGAGTGAGTAAGTGAACAACTGCAAACTAAAGTTTCCACTCTGGGTGGATAAAAAGTGTGAAGTCAGGTCAAAAGGTGTGCTCCTGATCATATGAGCATCGGCATAAAACTGTACCAATGAAAGACATAACATAACAACACATACAATATTCACAGAGTACACTTTCCCTGAAACATGTACATATCAGCAATACATAATTTGTGATGTTGAGTTTTTGCTTCAACAAGTTACTGGAAGTCAAAATCTTTTGTGGAAAATGTATTGTTGTGTGAAGGGTCAACTGCCTTACTCATGTTGCACATGGATAATAGGTTGATTGCAGCCATTGAAAGCTCCTCAGTTGTGCTCAGTCTTTAAGGGGACATACTATGCTTTTCTGGGTTTTCTGTCATATCTACAATGTTATAATGTTGGATTGTCATGTTAAACGTGGCCAAAACTTCAAATAACGAGGTAAACGTATTTTAGACAAATCCCTGTGAGCTAAAACGTTCAGCTTTCCAACTGTTCTGAACGCTCCGGTTTCAACAGTTTTTTCTACTCTCAGCCAAGTCTTACGCAACTCTAAGCTGGCCTTCTATGATTGGTCATCTGCTCCAGGTAGGCAGGACTGGAGTGTTGTTGTTTTTTAAGCCACTGCGGTGTTAACATTGTTGCATGTAGCTAACTACATGCTAACGGCAGTAAAATATGTCATCTTGGCCAATAGTGTTGTTAATTTCTCCTCAATTCCGGGTCACATTGCTCCTGAAACATTTTATGTTAGTAGTAATGGTTTAAAAGCCTTAAAAGAAATTGCTGCTATATTCTATTAGTGTCCACTGCTAACTATAGACTCAGACAGAGGGAGAATATAGGTGGTTTGTTTACAATATTACGTGAACGCTGCTGTCACCCTGAACATCAAAAATCTGACAGTTCAATAAAGTGTTGCTTGATAGTCTATAAGAAGAGAAAAAGGAACGAATAGTCGAATATTCTTATTAAATAACTGAATCGACTGACAAAATTCTCAGTCGAGTACAGCCCTACTCACCTTTTTTTCTGTGGTTGTTTTTCATAAATGAAGCTAGGTGGCTGGCTTTGTCAGAAGATAACCATTCCTAATCCTGTCCACCAAGCTCTGAATGGTCTGTTGTTTATCCAACTTGGAAATAAGCTGCCTATGAGCACAACTCTAGACCTTTTTGAAGGGCTGAACAAATAAGAGATGTGATCGGCGTTTTAGATGGCTGAAATATTCAGGTTTACTTTCTAATTCAGGACCATACAAGCAGTGAGGAATGGATTGTTAGTGATCACAATCAAATTGTAAACATTTTCAGGGTTGGTTGATTGATGTCATGACATTCAATGCAGCTCTTTGAAATTGGACCTAAATCATGTCAAATTCCTGGCATTCAAGTCCAAAATCATACACTTCAAGCTTTATTTTGTCAAATTTAACAGAAAAGAGAGGCACACTGGTTTATAACTGCCTGCACCGACATAAGGCAAAATGTCTACTGAGCACCATGGTGTCAGAATAGGAACAAGCAGCTATTGTGGCTTGACTTCCAAGGATAAACCTCTCTCCTGCTCCATATTTAATTACTCCACTTTTTGTACTCCCTCCTCTGCATTCAACATCTGCCCATTTTCTTATGACTCCTCAAAAAAGCCTGTTTCCACATTGGAAGTCATAAAGGTTGGACAGAAAAGACATTTAATTATCGAGAGTCAGAGCCTGAGGAAGCAGCTCACGATCTTTAAGCATTTAGAGGCATCTACTGTAGTTCCCAGGGGGACACAGAAAGAGAAAAAGAATAGAAAAATAAATCAAGACCTTTTATTTCGTGTAACATGCTGGGGCAAAAAAGCACTCTTTAACTGGAAAGAACAATACAATTATGAATTAAGTAGTACAAAGATAATTTGGGAGGCACGGTTAATGAGAGAGTTTATTCAGGTCATTTAGTGTTAAAACTTCCGTTAGTACACTACTATGCTTCTCACTTTGTAATTGATCCCAACCTTCCACAAATTAATGGTCATTGATGGGAATGAAAGGTTAAATTGAATTATCTGTGCGCTCTACATAATTCAAAGAATAAAATGTGTTTTCACAAGCCTTCTGAGTGTCTCTCTACAGTCCACTGTACTTTGTGGCTTAAAGGCTTTTAGCTTCACATAAGTTGCTTCTTGACTGTATATTACACAGAAAAGGGCATGAAGGTCAAAGACTGTACAGCTTGAGGAGCATCTTCACACACACACACACACACACACACACACACACACACACACACACACACACACACACACACACACACACACACACACACACACACACACACACTATTTACAGAACAGAAGGGTTTCTGTAAATATCCCTGTAATCGGCCTAATGAAAACACAAGCAGAACACAACCACAGGCTGTACCATAATAAGCCATTAAATATGGATTATGGAGGAACTGCCCTGAGGTTCTCTCTCTCTCTGTCTCTCTCTCTCTCTGGCTTTTAATATAGGGTTGTTCAGTCAGTGAGAGTAAGAGTTCACACACACAGCTGTAATTAGCAGCTTAGGCAGCCAGCCAGCTCTGTAAATGCACTGTGATATGTGTGTGTGTGTGTGTGTGTGTGTGTGTGTGTGTGTGTGTGTGTGTGAGAGTGTGTGTGTGTGTGTGTGTGTGTGTGTGTGTGTGTGTGTGTGTGTGTGTGTGTGTGTGTGTGTGTGTACTGACAATGATGTACACATTTAGTCTCTGAGCGTGTTTCTGCGCAGGTGTGCATTTTCTTCGTGCACACCTGTGTGAGTGTGTTTGTGTGCGGTGAGTCACACAGTTGTGCGTGGGTGTTGTGTTTGTCTGATCTGTGTGCTGATGGAGAGCTGAGGTGCTTGGAGACGAGCTGTGACGTGTATGTGTTTGTATGTGTGTGTGTGTGTGTGTGTGTGTGTGTGTGTATGGGTAGGGTGATTGCTCCCTAACACCTGGTATTAGCACCAGTAATCCTCACACCACATCATACTCACGCACCAGTCCCATGCAGATCACATTCAGCTTTTCTCCTGTCCTGCTTCGAAGTGTTTCACAACTCGTTCTTGGGGAGGGTGCGGGGGGGTTGATGTCGGAAAAATATTCCAGCAGAGCGCGTTAAGGGTAAATAACCCATCCCTCGGCAGCCATGTTAGACAGTGCT
This sequence comes from Zingel zingel, assembly GCA_023566125.1. Taxonomy (NCBI): domain Eukaryota; kingdom Metazoa; phylum Chordata; class Actinopteri; order Perciformes; family Percidae; genus Zingel; species Zingel zingel. The sequence goes on along the minus strand of CM042322.1, from coordinate 32,309,179 downwards.
GAAAGACGTACTAGGATGCTTTACTTACTGTATGTAAAAGTAGAAATACCACAATGTAAAAAATACTACACTAAGAGTATAAAGTACCTTCAATTCATCTGAAATGTTTCGGAGTGGAACTGTATGCATCAAATGTCAGTACTCAAAACTGTTCTGACTTTCCACCACTGATATTATACCATATCACACACGTTTTTGTATGTGCCAGAGTTTCTGTTTCAGCTTTTGCTTTCAGTATTTTGCATGTAGTGTATTTTCTGGTACAGCAGCTCTGGGTGGTTCAAGTTCAGTAGGTCATGGTTTCAGTGAAACTAAAACTTATGTCAATGTCAGGCAGAAAATAGGAACACTGGCTGGAGAACAATGTGTATGTGTCCTGCTGAATAACATTCAGTCTTACTCCTCTGAACCTTCTAACTGCTGCTGACAAAGGATTTGTCTCCATACTTGTCTTATTAGAGCTTAGTGCTGCATTCAACACTATTGACCATACCATCCTGTTACAGAGACTGGAACATTTAGTTGGTTTAAGTCCTATTTCTCTGATCGATCTCAATTTGTTAATATTAACGATAAATCCTCCAAGTACACTAAAGTTAGCCATGGCGTTCCTCAAGGCTCAGTGCTTGGACCAATTCTATTCTCCTTATATATGCTTCGTCTAGGCAATATTATTAGGAAACACTCAATTAACTTTCACTGCTATGCAGATGACACCCACTTATACTTGTCAATCAAGCCAGACAAAACCAGTCACTTAGCTAAACTTCAAGTGTGCATAGAAGATATAAAAACCTGGATGACCTACAATTTTCTGATGTTAAACTCAAACAAAACTGAAGTGATTGTGTTGGGCTCCAAACACCTCCGAACTTCATTATCTAAAGCTATAGCTACCCTGGATGGCATTGCCCTGGCCTTCAGCACTACTGTCAGAAATCTAGGAGTTATTTTTGATCAGGATATATCCTTTAACGCCTTTAATCTAAAACAAACCTCAAGAACAGCCTTTTTTCATCTTCGTAACATTGCCAAAATTAGGAACATCCTGTCGCAAAACTAAAAACTAGTCCATGCAATCGTTACTTCCAGGCTGGACTACTGTAATTCCTCACTATCAGGTTGCTCAAATAAGTCCCTTGAGACTCTCCAGCTGATCCAGAATGCTGCAGCACGTGTTCTGACAAGAACTAAGAAAAGAGATCATATTTCTTCTGTATTAGCTTCTCTGCATTGGCTTCCTGTAAAATCCAGGATTGAATTTAAAATCCTTCTCCTGACCTACAAAGCTCTAAATGGTCTAGCACCATCATATCTAGAAGAGCTCTTAGTACCTTATTGTCCCACTAAAGCACTACGCTCCCAGAATTCAGAGCTACATGTGGTTCCTAGAGTCTCTAAAAGTAGAATGGGAGCCAGAGCCTTCAGCTATCAGGCTCCTCTCCTGTGGAACCAGCTCCCAGTCTGGGTTCGGGGGGCAGACACCTTCACCACATTTAAGAATAAACTGAAAACCCTCCTCTTTGATAAAGCTTAAAGTTAGGGAGTGAGGAGTTGCAGCGTCCGCCTAACCCAGCCCACCTGCTTCGCTTCATAGTTGTTAGATTCATGTACCATATAAACAATAATACAATAAAAGTAGAGGGAGGAAGGCCAGTACAGCCCGATCCGGTTGGGGAGAGTTCTAGCCGGACCAGGCTCCTCTCCTTAACCTGTCTCTCTTAGTTATGCTGTTATAGTTCTAGACTGCCGGGAAAGTTCTTTCCTTCCTGTGACACACTGAGCTGCTCTCTCCTCTCTTTTTCCATTTGTTTTCATTTGTGTGCATCCTTGTCCCAGAAATGCTTGTTACTAACCTAGCTCTGGGGAGTTTACTCCCCGGAGTCCTTATGTTTCTTTTTCGCCCAGAATATTCCCTTGGACTAGGGTGGCACCAAGATCTTGGTTGCAGCTGTCACTGTGGTCCTACACTCTGCGATGCTCTGCAGTGTCCGGCTGCGTCCGGCTGCGTCCGGTTGCGTCTGGCTGCGTCCTGCTACGCCCACCCATGCTCTGCTGTGCCACGCTACATCCTGTAACGCCCTGCAGTGCCTTGCTATGACATGAACTACTACGACTACCATTTGTAGTCACTGTTCCATTATCTTTATTGTGACTATTATTGCCACTGTTCATCACATCCCCAACTGGCACCGTCAGACACCGCCTACCAAGAGTCTGGGTCTGGCCGAGGTTTCTTCCTAAAAGGGAGTTTTTCCTCGCCACTGTCGCATTAGCCTCTGCTAATGCTTGCTTTTGGGGGTATTTCTGGAATTGGTGGGGCTTTGTAAATTATAGAATGTGGTCTAGACCTACTCTATCTGCAAAGTGTCTCGAGATAACTCTTGTTATGAATTGATACTATAAATAAAATTGAATTGAATTGAATGGGCTCTTCAATTCAAGCTGAAACAAGAGAAGCACAAGCTCAAGATTTTCAGTTTGCGTATAAAAGAAACCTGAGTGGAAATGCCAAAGTTAGAAAGACGCTCAAAATAGGTAGAGGAGGTAGATAAGTTATCAATAAATAAATAAAAATGTGACAAAGATAAATGGATTCAGTAAATAAATCATGATGTATAAGAAATTACTTAAATGTCCACTGAAGAGATGACAACTAGCGGCAAATGAATACATATAAATGCCATATTTCCATCATGTTTTCTACATTGTTTGAGGTTGGCACCCGGCTGGAGAATTAGCACAACTCCATGAACCAACTCCTGATATTTACATAACAGTAGTGGACGGATACACATATTGATTTGCAAGTTAAAATGTGCACTACATTTGGATTTAATCCTGACTACAGTCTGTGTTACATTCACCTGCCTGTCTGCCTGTTTGTGTATCAGCTTATTTTCACATCAGTCAATCTTTCATTCTGTCCCTCTGTCGGCCCGTCAGTGCAGACTGCCCTCCATATTGGATTTGTTCTCTCAATAATTGATGGAGGAGTTATTTTGTAAAGCTAAAGGCCGGCAATCCTTGGTGTCAAATTCGAAATTAGTTCCTCCTGTATTATTAACGTCCCTGAGGGCAACAGGTTAATAAGAGGAACTCTGTAACAATAGAAAGAAAGATAAAATGATAGAAAGATGTTCTTTCTTTCCTCTCTTACCTCAGTGTTGCCTCATATGTACACACTGTTAAACATTGCCATCAGATGTCACTCAGTACAGGGTTGACAAAACACACCGAAATACACACACACACACACACACACACACACACACACACACACACACACACATACACACACACACACACACACACACACACACTTATCTGTGGCTTTAAATAATATTTGTTTTAAAACATCCTGTTTATGCATAAATATGGCTTGTCATTCAGCATCAGCATTTGGAAATTGATTACACGCAATTGGATTTTATTACAGTAATCTGATGGAGGCTGTGATAAATTATTAAAGTTATCAGGCTGATAAGCAGTGTGCATCAGGCAGTATGTGATATCGCTGTGCAAGAGGATGCAAACAGACGTGGATATACTTCTAGATGGTGTGAAGCAAGGTAAAAACATTATTGTAGCCTGTATGTTTTATTGGAATTAAATGTAAATTAGTCCTATACCATCCTATTTTAAAACTGAATGTTAAGAGTTATCTTTGTCCAGTTGAAATATTTATTTGTATGAGGTTACTAAATTAGAAAGTAAAATAAATAATAAATCCTATTATAATCCTAACTGATTAACAGAATATCCTATTGACAGATATATCAGGGTGCATGCATGTAAACACAACTGTGTTATTATTCCATCACCTGTCATGCCAAGCCAAAATTGAGACGATTGGTCGATTCTACAGCCAATTAAAAGTAATGTTAAGGTAGAGAACTTTAGGTTGCTGGGACCCACTAGGTTATTTTCTCCTGTTATATTTTTGCTTTGTTTGGTTTTGTAATATTTGAGCAGAGATGTTCAGAAGTCATTTTTTGGAAGTCCAAGTCAAGTCTCAAGTCTTTGAGCTTGAATCCAAGTCAAGTCTCAAGTCTTTGAGGGGAAGTTCAAGTCAAGTCTCAAGTCTTTTGCCATGAGTCCAAGTCAAGTCCAAGTCAAGTCTCAAGTCTGATCTGTCCCTAACACTGTATTGTTAAATCTTATGAATTCAAAGCATGTCCTGTAGCTACCATCCATACAGTACAGTATCAAAATCAGTTGAAGGATAACTTTATGGGGTCTACTGCAATGCAATCTGAAGAAACACAAATTAAGGACTCTGTTTCAATTTCATAACTGTATTTTTCAACATTTTGGTATCTGCACCAAAGAATACATGTTTGTCTGTGTTACTAACTGGGTGTAAAGCCCAACCTCATCATGCATTACATTTTTCAGTGTTCAAAGTTTGAGGAAAACATCTGTATTGAAAGTTAATACACCAACCATGGTGCAAACATGTGAGAACTGATACTTTCCGTATTGCTATTTAACAACAAGAAAAATAAAAATTGGAATGAAAATAAATTGGAAAAAAATGAAGACATTTCAATTAAACAATTGCCACTTAAACTGAAATAAGAAGACCATTTGATCTTAAGTAATACTAAACGTTTCTATCATGTTTTTTTTCTGAAATAAAATGTGGGCACTGCAGCCATGAGTGGATGTGAAGCTTAATTCTGTTACATCCAGAACTTACATTGGGTCCCCAACTTAGGACATTGTATAGTCTAATCTTCTGCTACTGGTGAAATATTAACCTAAGTCTGTCACATCATATGGATACAACTATAACAATAAAATTTGCCTGTCCCCAGCATTAGCACAACACTTTGCGATGGTTAGCTTGTTACCTGTGGCGATATCTGCTAAATGTAACGTCTCTTTCACATGAGCGTGAGTGACTGACCTATCTGGGTGCTTTTTGAGATGTCTGATGAAGTTCGATGTTGTTGATCCAGCGTCATGTATCTTGGTGCCACACTCCTTGTATGTAGCTGTTCGCTTACTGCCACTGTTTATGAAGTTATTGTAAGCAAAACTAATGACAAAAGGCACAACTGCAGGAGGACTTGGTGTCGCCATCGTCGCTGCATTTTTTGATGTGTGCGCGCGCCGCATAGCACATGCGTACATTGCACATTACGGCAAAGGCCAAGGGACACGCAGCTCGTCATGCGTTTCCCCAACGTATATGCGCCAATAAAAGAAAACAGAAATACATAAATCAATTTAGATTTAAAAAGCAATAATTGCATGAAAATAGGTTGTTGACGAGTCTCGAAGCTCGAGTCCGAGTCAAGTCTGAAGTCTTTTGGGTCGAGTCGCAAGTCAAGTCTGAAGTCTTTTGGGTCGAGTCCGAGTCAAGTCTGAAGTCAGCTGTTTGTGTGACTTAAGTGTGACTCGAGTCTGAGTCTCAGACTTGAGTCTCCATCTCTGTATTTGAGTAGCTCTAGGCACCTCAGGTTCATATAATTAGGCAAGTATAGGACCAGCATGCACCTGGGCATTCCTTTTATGCTTTTGCGTCTTTTTGATTTCAAGCTTGTTTGACTTTGACGATGGAGAAATAGCCACGACACTCACTGTGGAGGGTATCTTGACATCTTCCAGTTCCATAGTCCAGTGTTTTCATGTTTTCCTTTGTTTCATTTTGTGCCTTAGGTCAGGATATGAGTTGGAAAGAAGTGTTCTCACCTGCAACTTTCATTCACATTTGCTGACAGCATGCAACATAAACCTCAGGTGACTCTGTCTCTCTTCCTGAGGCAAGTTTTCTGGACCCCAATAAATTACAAATGAGCTGTCTTTTGTCTGTCCTGAGCACACAAATGTCTCAAAGCCTTGGGTGACATGACGATTGTCACCCACTGAGTCCCACAGCGCGAGATAGTCAGGCTGTGGAGACAGATTTATATCAGTTGAGTTAAATATATATATATATATATATATATATATATATAAATACGTATACCTTAAATCCATGTCGATTGTGATTTTGTCCACCGCCGCTATTGAAAGAAATCAAGGATATTTTTAAGACACTGAAGGCTTTTCAAATACCCTTCAACCAGCTCTCGTCATATCTTAGCGCACAGGTGCACATTCAAGAATTGTATGGATTTTCAACACTGGCACTAGCCTTGTGCTGGAGAAATTCTTGGTTTCATACAATCAAGAACGCCAGACTTTTAATTAAAGGTAGAGCTGCTTCAGTGGTTTATAGTTGTGTGAGTGAAAAAAGAAAATCATTGTCCTTTCAAAAACTATTGCACTTTGTCTGAAACTCTTACGTAACATAGACCTCTACATATTGTACTTAATATGCTTCATGTCAAAGTTTTCTTTTTTATTCATAATATTGTTGGTTGTTTTTCCTAAATGTAATTCTAGTACTGCGGTTTCTCTCTAGTTTCTTAGGATATCATACGTTTTGGCGTGCATACATTTTCGTACTATATCATACGCACGTTAATTTGGGATACATTATAATTACAATACATGTAATTAGAAAAAGGTAAGTTTGGTTTGTATACACATGTATGTAGGACCAAATCTGGAATAAAGTATTTAAACATGACTGTATATTTTGACAAATTGAAAAAAAACACTTATAAGCTTTAAGCTTTAACTTTATCAATAGATATAGAAACATTGATAAACAACCTTTACTCCTAAAAAAACATCATTAAATATGCTACATGTAATTTGTAAAAACCAAACCATTTAGGAGAAAAAGTAATGACTTTAGATACAGGGTTCTGATTAACCATGGCAGATGGGTTTATTGTTATATGCATTTTTCATTTACACAGACTGAGGCCTCAGACAAGTCCTCCATTAGGCCGTCACTTGCCACACAGCTATTACACAACAACAATAAATAACACAATCAAAAGAAAGCTGTAGGAAGCTGAAGTGGACCTGAGGAATAAACCCTGGTGCTTTGTTTGGTCCTGTAATGGAAACGAGACTGAAGGTGAAGCCCCTGCTGGCCCTGTGCTTGGCCCCGTGTTAGAGAGCGGGCCATTGTAGTTCAAGTTGTGCTGACAAGACGGTCTGAGTGACCGTTAGACAAGACTGGGACACCAGAGACCATGGAGACTCCCCCAGGGATAAAACAGAGAAGAGGGAGAACTAGACTAGAACAAGGTTATGGTGGGAGGCAGAGTGGTGCAGGGAACAAAGGAGTTCATAGCTGTCATTCGTTTTTTTTTTTGTAGTTCTATCCATTCTTTTGTCTGAGGGGGAACTGTAAGAGCCAGGACGCCCTGAGCAGCAGCTGGCAGGTAGGAACAGAGGGAGGGAGTGAGGAAGGAACTAAGTGGAGGGAGGGAGGAATGGATAGATAGGTGAAGTGAGTAGAGGGGTGGAGGGGACAGAGGCCAGGAAGTTTGGCCACACACTCAAATCATATGTTTACCTACATATATATTACAACAGGAGATTTGTTTGGATTTTTTTCTCATCAAAGCAACAAAATATTAAAACACACACACACACACACACACACACACACACACAAACACAGAGTGGGTCTCAGTTAACAGCAGTCAATAGGCTGCAGACAGACATGTGTGATTACAGCAGATACTGTTGCTCTCTGCTGTGTGTGTGTGTGTGTGCAGTGGTTTCTCTCTCTCTGTGTCCTGCGTCTCAAGCAGGGATAGAGGGAAGGAGAGAGAGAACGAGACAGAGAGAGAGGAGAGAGAGAGAGAGAGCGATAAACAGACAGAACAATCTTGTTGTTTGTGCTCTTCTGTCTCAGTGTCTCTGCTAAGTGAGCTGTCAACTTACTGTCAAACATCAGACATACTGTTAAGTGTCTCTCTTTAGACACGTAATCACTATTTTGCAAAATGCAGTATACGAGATCTTCAAAAGAAAATGTTTTGCTACATGTTGGTGTAGGCTAATATTAAAATTGCACTATTTAAGAATGTACACAGATAAATCACCGTATTTGTGACGTTTGTCTTTCTGGGCTCATTTTGTCACTTGGTGGAGTTTTTGTCTTTCTCCTGTTGAAACACAATTTCACCTTGAGATTTTCCAAGGCAATATTTGATGTCGCTCAGAACCAACAAACAAAGGTTTTCTTTCTTGAGCAACCATTTTAATGTTGATCCATTGAAGAAGAGCAAAAGAGTGTTAAAAATAGAATGTAATCAGCAACAACAAAATGTCTGTAATGTGAGGTTCATGAGAAAAAGAGTAATTGTGCTACTTGGAGGTGTGTGTATTACTTTTCCTTGTAAAAGGTAGCCTATAATAAGAGATCCTTCTGTTGTACTCTATTATGTAAAAACAATCAACAACAAAGCTACAATTGCCTATCCAAAACAACCATAACTTTAACTATATGTATCAAATTGAAATTTAATTATCCATTGATTGCATCTGATATAAATGAGTTGCTCTGACATTGGCTGAAAATATTGCCATTACTGAGCAAGGTGAATTACTTTCTTTTAGTCACAGTGATCATTCACAGAAGCAACGGCGGGCAGATTGTTGAAGGTCATAATTTACAATAGAAATATAGGCATACAAATAAATACAACAACTTGAGGGATAAACAGATCGTGTTTAATTAAATCTGGAGTTCAAATAGACAGAGTACGGCGCGCTCACAGCTAACACCCAATCGCCAATCACAGCACAGTAGGGCGGGACTAGCTGCAAAACAGCTGTCGCGTGCCAGGGGCAATGCAGCCGCAACCGGGCCGGGACTTCAGGTGAAAATTATAATGAAGCAATATGAAAATGAATTGCTTCATTATGGGTAGAGAATGGCATCACTGTACCTTGGCATAGGCTAGGTAAGAAAAACACACCTTTATTAATCATTGCACGCACCACCTGGCAGCACGTTTAGTGACGCAAATGAATACACCTGGTGCTGGCTAACGTTCGGCCTGGCTAACATGCTAAATGCTCATGGTGGGTCCTCCAACGGTGACTTCTTCGTTCACCGAGGAACCTTTACCTTTATAGAGGTGTGTGTGAGGGCCATCTACTTCCTGTGATAATAATTCCTGGGACAGAGAGACTGAGTCGACTGGATATATTGGGAATAAATGAGCAGAGAAATGGAACCTGGAGCAGATTGAGGACTTCACAGGGCTTCGTGCACAGTGACAGGACTCACAGAAGACTACAACAACACCCTAGTATTGTAATTCTGACGGTCATCAACGTTGCTAAGCAACAACGAGTTGTGTGTGTAGCCTACTGCAGGTTGTGTAAAAACGGCAGCTTTCTTTCTGCTTTAATACGTGTATTTGTGGCTGCAGTTGTGGAGTTTTTATTGTTATAGGCCTACATGTCTGTGTGATGTTTTATTCTGCTGTTGATTCTGTTAGAAGTGGCAGGTCATTTAATACAGGCCTCTGTGGTTTTATAATGCAAGTGTCACGTTTGTAATTTTTGTTTAATTGTCTGCTTTGTCCCCTTTGCTGGTTGTAGGCCTGTAATTATTAGTCAGTTGTATGGTAAGTATGAAAAGTGCAATTCATATAAAAGGAATATATTTTTGTTTGAACAGAGCCGTTATGTGGTGTGATGTGTGTATGTTGACATGTTAATGCACTTTATTTTGTGGCCAAAGTGTGCTCTTTACTTTAATAGCCAATATTATAACCTCATCATATCCTTTTTTTTCTTTACTCTCCCTTCACCCCCTTTTAAAAATGTTACATAGAATGTACTCTGTGAAAGATACTAACTGACCTATTTTTATCTTGGTACTTTTTTACACAAATACTTGTACCTGAGTAAAATATTGTAGTAGGCGACTCATTCCATCCTTACATGCACACGCACACACACACACACACACATACACACTCACACACACACACACACACACACACACACACATACACACTCACACACACACACACACACACACACACACACACACACGCGCGCGCGCACGCACGTACACACAGAAACACACACACGGCAGTGCAAGAGATGAACACTTGTAGAAACACATGCACATATACATTATTCAACCTTACATGTTTAGTTACAAAATGTTCACATAAACTGGGATACATGTACAGTAGCAAGAACAATATCACACACACACACACACACACACACACACACACACACACACACACACACACACACACACACACACACACACACACACACACTGAGCTGTAAACAAACATGGTGCCCATGTCTATCTCCAAGCAGGTCAACTATAGCCGTGTGTGTGAGTGTGTGTTTTTTTTTTTGTTTTTTTTTGCTGGCAGTGCCAGTGGTCCATTCAGTTACACCAGGCAGTCTCGAGCACTCAATCACCCATTTATCTTTGGCCTGTCTTCCCCCAGACACACACACACACACCTCCCTGACCAGGCAGATGGTTGTGCCAGCCCTGCCAAAGCAGTGTGACAACACACACACATAGACACACAGATAAAGGGGAGGGGACCGTCTGTTTCAGCTGCCTCTCCTTGTCACAGAGAGGTTGGCACCAGCCGTGCCCACCATCAATCCATCATACTACTCTCTCTCTCTCCCTATGGGGGGACCCCCTTTCATGCCCACCTGTTACAGTTGAATAAGAGTGAATATAAGAGGATGTAAATAACAGAAAACTCACCCCAAAAGTAAAACAGTTTTGGTTTACATTCTCTGGGGTTTTTAAAGGCAGGGTTGGTATCTGTTTCCAATATACACTTTTTTATATATTGTTTGAAATTGTCTTTAGGGGTTAGACAAAGCCCTGAGGACTTTCAAATCTTGCTAGCTGTTCAACATTACCAACCCTGCCTTTAAGGTACCCTGCAGAGGGTTTAAACACTGGTGCTGTATACAAATGTTTTGATGTGTAAACTCCTGCATTTTTTGTAAGTGTTTTACCAGCACATGCTGCCTTTTCTGTCTTTTTTTGACATCTCATCACTGTAGATTAAAGACATTGGGGCTTTTTATACTGTCAAACATGTGAGTTCTATTCCTAATTTTATCATAGATTTCCAGTACACTATAGATCATCTTTCCTGGCTCCAGTTGCTTTTGACGGTGTTAGCCAGTGCCAGCACTTGGTAGTGGAATATTTGTAATTGTTTGGTCTGAAGTTGTTTGTCTATTCTCATTCGTCATTGAACCTAAAGGGGACATTAGAAGAAAGGTATGAGAGCTGGAACACAAACTCTGTGCTCTGAACACACTTCTCACCTTGCTTCACAAAGGACACATCACATCCTGCACTGGCACTGATCATTGGCACTGGATGTAAATTGCGTGCTGCAGAAGCATCCAATATGAATGTAATTTCTAGGGAGTTGAGGCTGAATGGTTTTGTTTTGAGGCTGTTAATTTGATCGTAGATTTGGATGCAGCAAGTGAAACATAAAACATGATAGCAGGGGAGGAGACAGTGGAGAGGGTGGTGGAGGAAAGACGGTGGGAGGAAAAGATGGATGGACATACAAAGGAAAGGAAGGAATGAGAAAGGTTAGAGCAGGATGGAGCCTGAGAGGGAGGACATTTCCTTCAAAATAAAGTAACAAAATCCACCTATCAGCACCTATAAAGCTCACCAATTAACACATGACGTCTTATTTGTATCTGCACAAAAAAGGAAGTGTAATAACATCACGCTGTGGGTTTATGGGGGGGGGGATGTTATGTGCTTCACTTTGTCGGACGTGTTTACTTCCTTTTAATGTCCTAAAGTTTTCATGATAAGCTAACAGGCTGCTGACGGTAGCTTCATATTTACCAAACAGGCATGTGACAGGTATCCGTCTTCTCATCTAACTCTTGGCAAGAAAGTTAATAAGCTAATTCCCAAAAATGTATCCTTTTTAAGGTATGCTTAAGTTTTAGCACAAAAATAAGTTGGTTAAGGTTAGGAAAAGACTGTGGTCACAGTTCACATGGCCACAACATAGGTTGTTTTTCTCTCTCGATCTTAAACAAACAGGATAGAGTGAGGTTAACTGGCAAATGTTGTGTATCTCAGACAGCTTCAGTATCAGCACCCTGGACAGCGATTGTGACAATGACTTTTTTTAAGAAAGTGTTTTTTATTTTAGAAATTGAGTGGGATGCAAGTCTCCTTATTCAGCTGTATAAAACGTATCACTCTAACATGTTGGACTGGGAGGATGAGAGAGGACGGATAGAGTGAAAAGAAGGAAGGATGGATCGTTTTGAGGCCTCTTGCAGCTGTCGTGCTGCTTTACCCTGAGGCCACACACACACACACACACACACACACACACACACACACACACACACACACACAGCAATTAGACCTTACGACTAACACATAAATCACCATCTTAACAAAGACAGTGACAACTAATCTTAACGGACGAGGCAGATCACTGTGAATAAATGGCAGTGTACTAGTGAGCATCTGTGTATCTATTAATATGCATGTATGTGTACGTCCAGTGTGTGTTTGTATCTGGCTATCAGTCGGAAACACAACTTGACTCAGAAGCAATAGATCACTCACCGAAGTCAAACTCTCACTTATGTAACTCTCAAATCCACATGACCGAAAAACATCCACCAGCTGTGGGACACACACACACACACACACACACACACACACACACACACACACACACAACGTATGCTTATCCCTGTTTCCACCTTACAAATCAATACTTCCTTATAGATTACCACGCACACCTTAATCTCTTCCTTAATTCCTCAATGTCTCAAGCAAAGGTACAAGCCAGCACAACCCAGATTAGATTTAGGTTGCACTCCGACAACGTGGCAGTGCTTAAAAAATACCAACATACAGCAAAACATCAAATTACAATCAAAATACTGAGTCAACCGTTTGCATCAGATTTGCTGGTAAATCCAACGTGATTACACAGCGTCAGGAATGTAATGCAATATTTTCTGCGTGCAACGAAAAATACCAGACTGCACAAATGTACTCTTAAGTTGTTGGATTTAACTACAAATCTAGTTCACCGGTCTGGTTTTCAACACTGAGATTACTCTACAGTCTGGATGCACACAGTATGTTAACGTTTCAAATACAGCACATCCACATGCAATACATTAACTGATTGTTCACATTTCAGCCAATGAATCACTTATACTTCATATTAATACTTTATAGCTCTCAGCTGTGTTACCACATTACCAAATCAAACAATAAAAGCCGCACAATAAAGTTTATTGTATGCCTAACATTTCTCTAGGTAGTTTCAACTGTCTCAATTCGTTTTTTTTATAGTAAAGGGAAATGAATGGAATGCAATGATTGCCTGGAAATCAATCTAAAACAAATCCTTAATAATGTGTTGGAATATGGTCAGCAGGGATGTCAAATATACAGGACCTGTAGTAGGGCTGGACGACGTCTGTATTATAGTGTGTTAAACCATAAGTAAATGTTACTATACTGCTTATAAATGCTAAATAGGGGAACTTAAAGTAAAGTTTCCGTGTGGGTCATGTTGGTTTCATAAAAATTATTGAACTAGTGTGTGTGTGTGTGTGTGTGTGTGTGTGTGTGTGTGTGTGTGTGTGTGTGTGTGTGTGTGTGTGTCTGTGTGTGTGTGTGCATCAGGCCCACTAAGCCAGTCAACAAAGGGGTCCAGTGCTGGTGGTGTGGTCTCCTCTCTGTCTATCTCAGGTAGAGTACGTTACTGCTAATGCCCTCTAAGATCCCTGCGACGCAATCCCAGAAGCCCCCTCTCTCTCCCACAATCCTCTTTGCTCCCGGGGTCCCTAAGCACCTTGGCGTAGGGAAGGTGGCTCGCCGCGGATTGTCTTAATCTCTCCTTTTCCTTCAGAAAAGGGCTAAGCCAACACGAATGTCACTCTCCCTATCACACCAAAAAAACCAATTGGTTACAAGGATATATATTTTTTTCCTCTTCTCTTGGCCTTCGTATCTGTTTCTCCAATGTCTGCTCCTCCCCCCCCCCCCACACACACATCTTTTTTCCACAAATCTACAATATCTACAATCATTTGCCACAATAACAAGAGCAAGAGACTTTGACAAGAAACTGAATGCCAGTTATTTCTCATCATTCTCATTTCTACATGTAAAAAATGTAAATAGACGTTAAAATATTGCCGGATTTACCCTCTACTTTATCTTTGCCTTGATGCTGCAGCTGAGTTGAAGAGAAACTCCTGTGGTTGAGCCAAGGTTGTGCCAAGGTTGCACAAGTCGATAGGAAACTCCAAAAACAACAACAACAACAACAAACTCATGTTTTTCTTCTCTTGGACCAGTAAATCCTGTGCCTGTGTTTTTGTCTCCTGTGTTTTGGGTTTTTTGGGATGTTTTTAGCACAGCTGCTATTAGCCTTCATGTTAATCCCCTTGGAGAATAAACTCATTAGAACATTAATCACTGGATTCTAATTACCTCTCTCTCTTTCCCTCTGTCTGTCTTGTTCTGTCTCTTCTCTATGTCTCTCTCTAAGTCAGGAACTTAGACAACCACTCGTCACTGAATTCGCAGGGGAAAAGTTACAGTAAAATAAATAAATAACTCTGACCTGAGGGGTGTACCACGAAGCAAGTTCGACAGTGCCAGGCTTTACTTTTCCTTAGCTGGCTCGACAAACCTAACGCCCCGATCAGAGAGAACGACTACAACGTTTATCAACTTGCTTTGTTAGCCAGGGGATTCTTCCTCAGGCTCTGTGTGTGTTTCCATAAAAGGGGGCATTTGGTACAATTGTACATTTGTAAGTTAGTATAGTCATTTTACCATTTAATACATTTTCAAAGCCTATTGTTTATTTCTAACGTGACAGCTGCTCATTGTACAGCGCTTCAAACTTGATGCATCAGATTTATACACAAGAATTGCATTTAGGTCTGACACTGTCCAGTAATGAAGAATACATGGACATCACTTGGGTTTTTGGCCAAATCAAAGTGAAATGAACTTCATTGATTAAATATTATCTGTGATACATACCAATAGGCTAATCAGTTTTCTAATTGGTGTTCTATTTGCTGCATTAACAGCAGTGTAAAACCGACTTAAGCAAATCAGGATCAAGCATAAGGATTACGGCCAAACTCACTTTAGTGGATTGACAAAGCAGTTATACGAGCAGCAAAATTAGCAAAAAACTTTGCCGCGAACATTAGCAGAGATGCTAACGGACAGAATATACAAAAAAAAACAAGAAACTGGGAGGAAGAGTTGGAAAAGTAGAATAGTTCAGGAGTTTAGAGCAGTGCAATATAGTTTGAAAAATAAAAACAATTTTAATCGGACACTTGTGGTGTATAGTAACAATTGACATTAATGAAAGCTCTGTTCCATTTTGGTGTTCCAGTACTACCCTGTTTCTTAGAAATTTTGTTTGTATAAAACTAACGTTATACGTTTAGGAGGAAATGTAATGCTAGCCAGATTGTTTTCTAGTAAGATAACAAGGAAATGTTAAAATTTGGCTAGACTCTAAAATGTGCATTAATATCAGATGTTGCAGTACAATATAACCTTTTAATGGTTATTCTGCTTAGACTCTTACAGCACTTGGTTAAGGTTAGGGAAAGATGGTTGTCTGATTTAATACAGAAAAAGTCTGTAGATGTCGGACCTTCTTTACCAACTTGTCTTTGACTCTTTTTGGACATTTAGTGCAGGGCAGCTAGCATACACTGGAATATTGTCAGACTGTGTTGATAATCGAGCAGTAAAACCCAAAGTAAGGAGCTAAGATGCTGAAAGGTTCATAGAGATGCAGAGTTAGGTGTTGATTCATAGTGGGTTCAACACTATTTATGACTCATTTCACTTTATAGAGTAATTTAATTCATGTTAATCAAAATAAATATATAACTTCATGCAGGGTAAAAGCAAAAATCTTCATCCCTTTGAAAAAAGAATGTCAGAATACACATACAACTCCTGAGGGGAACCCCACTTCCATGCTTGGGAGTGTTGAGATAATGATTCTCAACATCCCTTAAACCCTTCAAAGTGGGAACCTTGAACAAGGTTTTGTTGCTACAAAATATTTCTGCAACTGCAAGGCGTCCTTCTGGCCTCATATCTATTCAGAAACTGACTTTGGTCGGTAGTTTAAAGCAAATTTGACAACATTTTCAGAACATGTTTTTTTACTATTGGACATCCTGTCGCAGAAAATATCTACTGAGCTTTGCCAGACAGTTACTGATTTGAAAATTGTAAGCTGACAGTGCCAGGCTACCATTGCTAAACAGACAAAAGAGCACCAACTTCTGAAACTCACTTTACCCACCTTGTTAACGCTCAGTTACATTTTGTGTATTGCTCATTCAAGCACTCTTCCAAGAATGAATTCAGACACATCTTTTAAATCTGAAGTTTGAGTGAAATGTTTGCATTTTGTGTTCTCATGGGGGACTTTTTGCCAACAATTTAAAGCTGTGTGTGTGTGTCTGTGTGTGTGTGTGTGTGTGTGTGTGTGTGTCTGTGTGTGTCAGCTGGGAGGACACTTCCTGCTAACAGGCCAGAGCAAGCTCTGAGCGCTGGGGGGAGAGGAGGCAGGAGGAGGGAGGATGGCAGTGAGGCATGGAGGTGCAGCTCCCTCACAGTTACACAGGACCACACAACAAGACAACAAACCCTCTCTGTTTTTCTTTTGTCTCCCTCCATCTGTGTCTCTCTACCTTTTTCCTTTTAGCTGCTGAAAGTGGAAACAGAAACTTAAAAGCAGCGTCAGGTTTTCATATTCTGAGTGCATTGCCGCTAATGGTACTTGATACCCAAAGCATTTACTTGGCTTAACTGTCTAAAAGCGTCACTTTAAGTGAGTGTGTGTGTGTGTGTGTTCTGGGTGGGACTGTTTAGCTGTCACCTACATAGAACCCATGATGCAGGGTCTTAGCGCTAGCTTCTCATGGCTGAATGCACAGGAAACACACACACACACACACACACACACACACACACACACACACACACACACACAAGGCCTCACAGCGTTGACAGGTGGAGGTAAACGGAGCAGAACTCTGCTAATCCAACTCTGCCTAGGAGAGAGAGAGAGAGAGAGAGAGAGAGAGAGAGAGAGAGAGAGAGAGAGAGAGAGCAAGAGGTGAATCAAGAACAGGGTGATGTGAGGTGTAGCAGTGTTTTCTTAAACACAAAAATGTCACCAAAATGACACATCATTGCAAATTAATTTGTGCAGTCAAGCATTGTTTGCACCCACACACATTTACTATGAGATACCCTAATACATCAGGGTGATTTTTGAGAGAATGCTTAACAAATTGATGCACAAGATGTTCAGGACCCAACATACATTTTACTACTTTATAGATACTAGTAGGGCTGGGTACCGATTCAATACTTTTTAGGCCCTGACCGAATTAAAATCTAGTAACGAAAAATGCCTTATCATTTCATACCAAATTTCAATACCTAAGGAGCAATTCTCATCAGCGCAAGTGAGCCAGTTAGCATGTAGCATGTTTCTACCAAGATCTGATAAAGCTGCTGATTGGCTGTCTTACATTTTACGTTGTAGAGGCATGCAGGAAAAACTCTTATGTTACGCACAAAGCAAGGGTAGTAGGAGATGAAAAATAAATAAAATGATTTGTGCCGTAATGTGTAGTGTTGTAATTTATTTTGTTCAAATTGTTTAATAAAATTGGTATTGAAAAAAGTATCTTCCAGGAATCAGTATCAAAGTCACAGTATTGCTATCGGTATCAGTACTGGTATCGGAAATTTTGGAACGATACCCAGCCCCAGATGCTAGATATCTAACTGAGACACATTCTAGCTAGTTGTTAAAAGGTGTAAATGCATCCACCTCTTAGATGTATACGTAATCCTTGGTCCTCCCAATAGTGTAACTTCGTAAGTAAGCGGCATGTGAAAATAGCCTCTACACGGTCTGTCCAGTGTGATTATGGCAGCTGAAGTTACACTGATATTAGTCATCACACTCCATGTGTCTCAAAGTGCTCATATTATGCTTTTTGGCTTTTTCCCTTTCCTTTATTGTGTCATCTTTTTGTGCACGTTATAGGTTTACAAAGTGTAAAAGCCCAAAGTCCACCCCAAAGGGACTTACCATCTCCAACAGAAAACACTGTTCACAAACTGCTCCAAACAGCTCTACTGTAGTCCAGCCTTTACTTCCGTGACGAACGTGCGTCACTTTGTAACACACGTTATAATGCTCGCCTAGCTGCTAGCATGGCACACCCTCATACTCTGCTTCTGACTGGCTAGTAGTCCTTACCTAGGTACTGTCAGGGCACGCCCTCATACTCTGCTTCTGACTGGCTAGTAGTCCTTACCTAGGTACTGCGTATGTGCGACTCCCAACAAAGATGGAATAAAAGTGTGATGTCTCACTCTGTAGCTAAAACAGAGAGCTCAACACACAGGGTGAAAAGAGGAGCTGCAGAAATGTGCAGTACAGCAAATATATGGTGTTTTTTTTTTTAAATTAAACCATGTAAACCTATTCTGATATAACCTCTAAATACAATTATGAACCTGAAAATGAGAATAATATGAGCACTTTAAAGCATCAGGAAGAAGGGGTAGGGGTTCCAACATACAGTATATGAAGTTGAGCTAAGGTGTTGTAGCATTTTATCTGATCCCTGATCAGTGCAACCACTGAAGGATCTGTGTGGATGAGAGAGCGGTGAGAGATGAGACACGTATATGTGCCTAAGGTGATCAGATGATCAGAAACAGATAATGATGGAATTATGCAATTTGTATCAAAACCAGATACTGAAAAGAAGGATACCAATGGGCATTTGCAGTCAATGTAAACTCCATGAAGTGTTGAAACAAGCAAATACTGAATAAACTGTAGATACAGTATAGATGTGGGACCAGAATGAATTACTATTACGAAAAGACATCTGGCTTTAAAGGGTTATATATGTGCAGGATATGACAAAACCACATACATCTGACTGTCAGACTTCTGAACACACACACACACACACACACACACACACACACACACACACACACACACACACACACACAGCTGGGCAGTCAGGGTAGATCTTATCGTCTTGTGTTGTTTCTTCAGGTGCTTTTACAGCAAGTTAGACCATGCAGCCTGCCTGCCCTGTCTGCCCCCTGCACGCACGCACGCATGCACACACGCCCACACGCACACATGCACGCACGCACAGTCTTTTGCTCTGTCTTTGATGTTTGTAGCTTCTGTATCTTGGGGGGCATTTGATGAATGTCAAACTACTTTCCCAGCTTTGCTCCATCTTTCTTTTCTGTTTCTTCTATATTTTGCTGTTTTTCTTCTCCCCCCATCTTCATCGTTTTCTTTGCACCCCTCATCTCCCCCTTCATCTTCCCCCTTTCCTACTACCTGTCCTCCCACTTTTCTTTCTTCAATCATAACTCCCTCCCACCTTTCCTCTCGTTGTCTTAAGTGAGTGTCATCAAGCTCACAGATGTTTAGCACCATATTACCACTAAACCCTGTTCCCTACATGTGTTTTTTTTTCTCTTTCTCCTTCTCACACACACACACACAAAGAAAGGGCTGCTGGAGTAATCATGTCATGTAAATTACCGAGCATACCAAGAGGCCTCTTCACCTGCAATCAGCC
Source organism: Zingel zingel (assembly GCA_023566125.1). Classification (NCBI taxonomy): domain Eukaryota; kingdom Metazoa; phylum Chordata; class Actinopteri; order Perciformes; family Percidae; genus Zingel; species Zingel zingel. Next base: position 32,289,592 of record CM042322.1, on the reverse strand, counting down.
TCACGGTGCTTTAGTCCAACCTGCTTTCAACAAGAAACTTCTCTCTGCAAAATGGAGGTGGGGGAACATTTTCTGACACATCCAGGAATGTAGTTTCAGACAAGACATGTTACTTATCTGCATCTATGTAAGTATTGTGTCTGCACATAGGTTTATTTATTGTGGTGTATTTTTAAAGGACCACAGTTTTTGGGAGACTAGCCTGTTGATTAACTTACCCGTTTAGTTAAAAGTAACCTGAATATCGTCCATGTGTGTCCTATGGAGATGCTGTATGTTGACACTGCTTTAATAATTCTGGATTGACACAACTTGCAACTTAGTCTTGTTGGTTTGGCCATTGCTCGTTTGTTCTGTTGGTTATGACAACGTTTTACTCAGCAAAGTTATTGCTTAAGGCATTGATACAGCAAATTACAACAGGGCAAGAAATAATAACTGATAAAAGATTACAAAAATAAGACTGAAGTTGTTGAAGCTGGAATTAATTGTAATTGACTTGTATATACTGTATATCTAGCTTCGTGTGGATTTGCACCAAAAATAAGTAGCATTTAAATACTAAAATAAGTGTGTAAATACAGTGATGACTCTTCCTTGTCAGGAAGCAAGGTTGGTGGGTGATAGGTCAATGTGTTTAGCTGTGCAATAGATTACTATATTAATACTTTTAAAAGGCAACCAAATGTGGTTTTGTTTGTATTCAGGGTGTCTCTGAAAAACACAAAACGTATTTAAAGCATTTTATTCATTCCTCATGAAATGCCTTTAATTTTACATTTAGATTATTTTAAAACATGTATTGTTCACATTAACTTACAGCCTTCATCTCCCCTTTTTATCGGTGTATTACTACCAATAGATTTGTGTTATCACCCTCCGAAGATAGCAAAAATGTGTATCATGTCACCCTTTTGCTCGTGGTGTTTTTGTTTGTGCTAACAGAAGATACAGCTAACAGCCTCCCTTCATAAACAACTTCATTGGCCTCTGTCAGCGTGGCAACTACATTTTCGAGCTAAATGTAGCAAAAATGACGAGTATTGATTTAAGGAAGTCCTCTTTTACCCTTACATTGACTTTTATGAAGGTGCAGGAAATGTTTTTGTGCTATTTTCCTTCAAGGTGTCGAAAAACGTCAAAACTGTAGCAACTATTAATTTGTTATAGGAAATGTAAGACTTAACGTGATTTTCTTTTAACATGGATTGACAGTCTTGTTTATGTGGCCAGCAGATAGTTGGCCTGAGAGAGGCTTTGTTCAGGAATATTTACAGTAAGCAGGTCCTTAGGAAGACATAGGCTGCCCCAGACTGCTCTGACCCTCCAACACAAAGAGGTTAAGCCTTCAGGCTGCTGCTGAAGTGTGTCTAGTGAATCCAAACACTGATATTTGTCTTTGTGTCTTTGGTTATCAATATGCTGAACATGGAATAGTTTATATACTTGCCCTCTTTGCCTCATTTTACCACATGTACTAACACTTTATCCTGAATTACTTCATATATGATCTTTAAATCCCAAGTTGTTTGAGTGGTGTTTTAAGCCTTGGTTTCCCACGGGATTTCCCTCCATAGAGCGAGATGTATCAACCTGACATGACTTAACTGGATCCCATTTTTAGGGCCCTATGAAATCAGTTCAATTTCTTTTTCAAATTCTGTTTTTATTTTTTTTCAAATTCCGTGTTTTCAGATTTATTTTTAGCCATATCAGATTTGCTTGTTTTCTTTTCACGTCTAAGCAGTATTGACCTTTAAAAGCTCAGTGACACAAACTCACAATTCAGCTTTTTTAATTTAAACTGTTAATATATTCAGCAAAACACATCCAAAATTTCCTAAATAAAAGCTTTGGATGCTCACCTATAACAATGTTGAGGACACTGCGATCTCGGTCGTCAAAGGTTTCGTCGACAACAACGAAGATTTTCTTTCCACGGATCTCTCGCAGCACTTTTTGCATGTGCTGGTCAAAGACCCGCAGCAGGTGGGTCTGCCTGAGGCTGCTGGCGTTTTCTGGGAGTGCGCCTCCCAGAAACAAGAAAAGGACGTATCCTCTTCATTTTCTCAGGCGGTATGTCAGCTTCAGCACACATTGAAACAAAATCTTCCACAGACTCACGCCTTGCATCTGGTGATTTTGTCGTTGGCTCAATGGTAACCTGGAGGGATTTCCCCGCTGTAGATTTAGCTTTGTTCTTGAGATGAACTTTTAATTTCCAATGGTCGTTACATGTGTCTTTTCGGGTCCAGTCAACAGTATGTTGACAAAACTTACAAAACAGTTGGTGTCCAGACTCATAGTAGTCGTTGGGGGATTGTTCAGCCCGGTACTTAGCAGTCAATTCAGAGTTTCTTAATTTTTTCGCCACCGTTGGCTTATCAGGAGCCACTCGCTTCGACATTTTCTTTCCCCACGCAACAAACTCACAACGTGAACGTGATGACGTATGGTTACTAGGCAACATGTTTCACAATGCCATTTGGCCACGGTTTAGGTAGAGCCCTTTCTACGCTTGTTGTTTTAAACTAAAAAATGAGAAGGAAGTAAAAAAAAATTGTTTAATATGTCAACAAAATATATGCAAATTCCGTGCGATTCTGCGTGTATAGGAGAATTCCATTTTCATGTGTAGATTCTGTCCGCGTTTTCCCCATCGCGGAAATCATAGGGCACGACATTTTGCAACACATTATCACATCATCAGCAGCATCATCATTGCTGATGGAAGCTTCTTTCCTGCGGCTGTCACCCTACTGCCTATGGACCACCTATATTGCGTTGCAATTTTCTGCTTTTTTTGCACTTCTGGTTGGACGCAAACTGCATTTCGCTCTCTTTGTACTCTCTGCACAATGACAATAAAGTTGAATCTAATCTAATCTGAATCTAATAAGTAAAAGTCTCAAGATAACTAATGACTTCCTGCCACTCTATAATGTTTTTTACTTTCATGCCAACAGTCATTTTAAGGGGAGGTGCCAGTTTCAAACGGGGGTAAATCTTTTATTTTGGAAGGAAACTCTTTACCGTCTGTGTCTCAGACTGCTGCCACATCCAGTCAGGCTTACTGTATTTTACCTGCCACTGGCCATAATGCAATGGCAGCTTAATATGTGACCGGCTTGGCAAGGCATAAATAAGGATTAGCTGTTTGTCATATGTGGTATATAGAATAGTTGCAGCATGTCTCAGTTGAATACAAAATGCAATGCAGCTTTTAATGTCAGCTGGGAACGGCAACAACATGGATTAGTTTTTTCTTTTTAAATCTTCAAAGTTACACTTTATAGTGTCGGTGGAATATATATATATATATATATATATTTTTTTTTTTTTTTTGAGTTGTGGTGTTGAGGCTCCAGATAACCACATGACACATAATAATTAGATATGTATTTTCTAAGCATGTCAGACATACAGAACACATATGTTTTACAGTTTCACAACAAGACTTCAGGCGGCTGGAGCAGGTAGAGGCTCGGGGCTAGATTTATCAAGCCGTTTGCGCCTGTTTCCAGGCGCTAATTGGTCACAAAGACGGACATAACCGATGCGGGATATTTACAAACAGGGCGCACTTGGGTAAAATCGCAGATTGCCTGCCACATGAGAGAGAAGAGACAAGTTGCGCTTTCAATATGCGTTTGTGGGAGGGTCATGGGGAAAGTGGGAGTTCCACCTAAAAAGGTGGGAGGATACGCGTAAAGTGCGCCTAATTATATATTCCACGGTATTTACAAATTGCCAGTAAGAGCGCGCCTCTATTCTGCGGGGGACATTCTCCGCCTCTTAAAAGCAGGTCTAAACCAGAAAGCGCGTTTTCCTGTGTGTAAAAAATGTACCTTATTCAATGGCAGCAGACTAAAAACTAAATAAAGATAACCTCCTCCATGTTCCATTTTTGATAAACACTTTTGCAATTATTTAACTATATAAAACTCTCTTTAATGACTTAACCCCATCGGTTGGGTTGACATATTAATGATATAGGCTAAACATATGCATATATACCCAACGCCAACACACCAGTTACATAACAAACCACACATACCTTCATTCTCTACAGAGATCTCAGCAGTATCTATGCCGTCCACACCTTCCACCTTTCGGCGACGAGTGTTTGCTGCACCACCTCTTCAGTCGTAGTTAGCGTGTCTATTTCTGGTGGACCTGAACCGCTTCTCCTCGATTGTGCCCGGTTGTACGCAACCTTCTCTTTTGTTCTACCGTTTTTTTACCTCCTCCACTTCTCTCTGTGTAGATGATGACGAGTTGATTTTATTTGTTATGGAAATCCAAATTGAATTTTTTTCCGAGGGTGTGGATGTTCTGCCCTGTAATATGTTCAGGTTTGCTGTTACTTCATGCGCTAAGATGTTAATTTCTTTTTCACTAAATTTAAGCTTGCGCTTTCTTTCTCCCGTAGGAAGATCCATGATAGATACATACGGGCCAATTGTTTGCTCTTTTAGAGGCGCGCTAATGGAGGGCGGCGTATGCGCTGATTGCCTGATGGGTGTCAGGTTTGATAAATACTACGCAAAATGTGGAAGCATAGCGTGCGCGAATTACCAAACTCGCATAAACAGACGCAGCGCAAACTGCGCTAGTGTTAGTAAATTAGGCCCTCAGTGTCTGACTGTTACAGGGCATCAAACATGCAACACACTGGTCAGTGGCGTTCAACCTTCTCTTCCTCTTAAGGCCCTGAAACACCAAGGAGGTTGTCCGTCCGTCGCCCTACATTTTGCGGTGTGTCACGCACCATTGCCACACGTCGGCCTGAGTAATTGGCGTTGCCTTCCGTGTCAGTGTGTGGAATCCATCTGATTGGCTATTCAGTTTATGCAAATTTATACACAAGAAGAAATAATCTCATCTGATATATCCAATACACATAGAGCTGTCAAAACTGGCAAAAAATGACCAGTTTCTTCTAAATAAACATATGAGTTTGATTGTATTATGTATTTGTATCTATTTATATTCATAAGATGGCAAATGTGCAACGGAATACATACCTACTTGTATAGGTATATTTATTTTACAAAATAAGTAAATAAAATAATGTCCTATACCGTAAAACTTAATATAAAGACCGTACACTCTCTCTGCACTGTGGTTGGTGCTAGACTGACAACTGAGCCCCTAGCAAGCAAGCTAGCTAACTAGCCAGCCATCAAATAAGTAAAATGTAAGAACTTAATGTTTCATTTACACTAGGGTGACCAGATTTCACGGAACTAAAACCAGGACACTTTGTGCATGACCGTAGTACTCGTGCACGCACATGCTTTTTAACATGAACATTTGCCAGCCCATGGCCGGACATAGACACAGACAGATTAGACACAATTTTGCCAATAGCACACGTAGGCGAACTGCATAATGGGGTATCTCAGTTAATATTCATGAATTTTCTTGATATGTAGCCTACATATCTAAGAAATAATATTAAAAGACATTGAGTGAGTTTCGTGTGAGACCAACTTTATTTTTCAGAATTAAAGCATTCTTTTGGAAAGTGCACCCACTGAACTTATGAAAAACTTTGTGAAAAGGTATTTTTCATTGCATGGCACTAAACAAATTATTTAGAACTGCTGCCACAGGCTTAAACTAAAGTTATGGTAACACTTTACGGTAAGGGTACATGAATTATGAATTCATGCATGAATTAATTCATGATTTGGGCATTACTTTATTCCTTTATATCTTATGAATCATCAGGAATTGACATAAGTACATAGCCTCTCATTCATGACCTCATGCATGAACAACACATCAACTAAAGCATTAGGTAAGGTGGCTACATCATTATGCACAAGTTGTGTTCAAATCAGAATTTGCGCAGTGAAGACCACATTTCTTTGCAAAAAAATAATCATGATCATGCTTAATAAATCATAATTCATAATGATGTGCCCACATACCTAATGCTTTAGTTGTGTTGTTCATGTATGAGGTCACAAATGACAGACTATGAACACATCACTTTCCGATGATTCTTTGGAATATTAAGGAATGCAGTAACACATAAATCATTGATTACATAATGCATAATAATACATAGCACAATTAATTACATCAATTAATTCATGCATGAATTCATGATAATTCATGTACCCTTACCGTTACCAGTGTTATTCTAACCAACAACGCACGCGCACACACACACACACACACACACACACACATACACACATAAATGTAATTTCATTTGATAGAGCAAATTGGAAACATTCATTCCGTATACAGTATTTGTTAGAGGAGTAAATTTGCTCAAGAATCAATTTGTTGGCTGAAAGCCTACTGTGAAATTGCGCACAGGTGACAGCAGAATTGGCCCGTGTGACGAGTAGCGCCTTTAAGGTGGGAATGGTCAAGCGGTTCCTCTCATCAGTCCACTTGTTGTTCATGAGCGAAAACATCCGCTCAACGGGAGCATTTGTGCCTGGTAGACACATGGCAAACTGACAAAGGAGACCTACATTTTTTAACAGAATCTCCCTGCTTTTGAAATGCACGAACATTTCCACCCAGCCTCGTCTTTCCAACGGACCTGGAGGGACTGGTTAAAACGAGACAGATAAAAAGAGGCATTGCAACAATGTTTACAAATATACATTGTAACGCTGGCTACACAGATTATGCAGACGCAGACCGCTACGATTGACTGACACACACACACACACACACACACACACACACACACACATACACACACACAAAATCATACGCTGGATGCTTCTTTCTACATTGGTTTAGTTAATGATTGGGCTATAATAAGACCACGTCAGCTATGTAATCGCTGACAACCGGGAAAATTGCATAGTGGTTGGTGTAAACCGGGACATTTTAGCATCCCGACAGGATTTTGTCGGGACTTGGGACACGCAACTCAGAATCGGGACTGTCCCGGTCAAACCGGGACATCTGGTCACCCTAATTTACACGCTCTTGTCACATTGTAAAGCACATTGCTATCGCCAGATGAGTGACAACTTGGTTTGGCTCATTTTCTGTAACCATAAAAGCGTGTTGGGTGGAATTAGCAAGCTAACTAGCGAGGGGGCCGCAGCAGGCCCTCGGTCCCTCCACTTCCAACTGCATGGAGACTCTTTTGCCAAGAGACAGATAACGGCATGGGAGATGGACAATCTGGTTAGCCATCTCCTGGTGTCCGCTTTTTTCCTAGCAGGGAGTGAAGCAGAGGGACCAGAAGCTGCCGCTGGCTGATTTGGGCAAATACTGTTTAGTTGTAGGTATCATAGCAACATTTGTGTCAGGTTTCTCTTTTTGAATGACGAATAGATTACTGCCAAAGGCAACGTGGGGTGATGTGGGGTGACGTGGGGCGTCGTGAGGCGACGCAACAGTTGTCACCACTAATTTTGGCCATCTGCTTGGTGTGTCAGGGCCTTAAACCAGTTTTTTACTCATTTTATTTAGTGAAATACACCAGCATTTTGTGCTTAAAGTAAATGGGCAATTTGCTACTCACTGTCACCAACTGACAGACTATAACAAGTGCATGAAAGCTTTTACAGCTTGCTATCTAACTATTGAGTGTCTGAAAGGTCTTTCTTGGGAAACATTATCTAATCATGAAGTGACATTGACACTGACAGTGAGCATGTGGGTCATGTGCCTGCATTCAGTTAGAAGTTGGAACTCCTGCTCCAGATTTCCTTCCTTTTTGAATCCAAAATTACTTTAACTTGGGTATGCTTTTCAAACCCTGGTTCCCCACATGGTCTGAAATAAACATGCCTTCAATTGATAGGTTACCAAATACTTGTATGCTTTCAAAATCTTTCTAAAATCTTGATTATACTCCCAATTGGATGTGTATACAGACAGCTGTGGACACCACAGATGCATAGTAGTTCTAAATACTAACAGTTTGAAGGACGTGTTCCACAAATACGCAGTAGATCGCCTCACTACCGCTTGCAGCATAGTATGCGTTCACTGTTTTTTTGCTTCCACGGAAGATCCGCCCGGACCCTCGTGGACATGGGTAGGGCCCTATGAAATCCATTTTATTTTTTTTCAAATTCCGTTTTATTTTATTTTTCAAATTCCGTGTTTTCAGATTTATTTTTAGCCATATCAGATTTGCTTGTTTTCTTTTCACGTCTAAGCAGTATTGACCTTTAAAAGCTCAGTGACACAAACGCACAATTCAGCTTTTTTAATTTAAACTGTTAATATATTCAGCAAAACACATCCAAAATTCCCTAAATAAAAGCTTTGGATGCTCACCTATAACAATGTTGAGGACACTGCGATCTCGGTCGTCAAAGGTTTCGTCGACAACAACGAAGATTTTCTTTCCACGGATCTCTCGCAGCACTTTTTGCATGTGCTGGTCAAAGACCCGCAGCAGGTGGGTCTGCCTGAGGCTGCTGGCGTTTTCTGGGAGTGCGCCTCCCAGAAACAAGAAAAGGACGTATCCTCTTCATTTTCTCAGGCGGTATGTCAGCTTCAGCACACATTGAAACAAAATCTTCCACAGACTCACGCCTTGCATCTGGTGATTTTGTCGTTGGCTCAATGGTAACCTGGAGGGATTTCCCCGCTGTAGATTTAGCTTTGTTCTTGAGATGAACTTTTAATTTCCAATGGTCGTTACATGTGTCTTTTCGGGTCCAGTCAACAGTATGTTGACAAAACTTACAAAACAGTTGGTGTCCAGACTCATAGTAGTCGTTGGGGGATTGTTCAGCCCGGTACTTAGCAGTCAATTCAGAGTTTCTTAATTTTTTTGTCACCGTTGTCTTATCAGGAGCCACTCGCTTCGACATTTTGTCCCTCGCAACAAACTCAACGTGAACGTGATGAGGTATGGTTACTAGGCAACAGGCTGTGCCATTTGGCCACGGTTTAGGTAGAGAGCTGTCTCTGCTTGTTGTTGAGACCTTTGCTTGTTGTTTTAAACTGAAAAATGAGAAGGAAGTAAAAAAAAATTGTTTATTTAATAGGTCAACAAAATATATGCAGATTCCGTGCGATTCCGCGTGTATAAGAGAATTCCATTTTCATGTGTAGATTCCGCGATTCCGTCTGTGTTTTCCGCATCGCTGATATCATAGGGGACCTACATGGGCGGGTGACGACTATTACGTCATGTGGACTGAACTGGACCCTCGCGGATACCAAATTAAATTAAGCTTAAGTGTGATTTCCAATCTGGCATGTTTTTAATCAAACAGCATACCAATACAGTCATGTTGGTAAATATGTCCCAAAAAATGCTTGTGTTCTTGAGCAGCCACACGATTAAAAGTGTTTGTCTATCTTTTTCATTAGTACTGAGATTTATTGACAAAGTGACATTGCTGGAATTGCTGGCGACCAGTACCGCAACTAACAATAGCCGCTTTCCGACCGGAAAACCCTTTTTTTTTCGCGTGTTCCGACGACCAATTTGGCTCTGCAGTTCCTGTAACTCTTTCAGCTCCTACTTCAGGGCAATGAACCTAGGTCAACAAGGGTTGGGTTTCCGGTACAGACAGACCAACAACGGGACAATTTTAACAATTTTTGCCATCTTATTCATCACTAATTTCACTTCTGTGAACGTTTTAGGCGAGAAACCAACTGTTTACATTTTGAATATAAGCAGTCTTGCGAAAATTGATGCCGAATTGACAATTTGCTTCAAAGTTTTCGGAGTTGAGAAGCTCCATGAAGTGAGGCGACAGCCAGCAGGCAACAGCCAGCTAACTCGGCGCTCGGCCAATCATGCTCAGAGACCCGCTGTAAGCTGGAGGTCTCTCAGACCGCTCTCATAAATAAGAGGCTTTTATTTCGCCGTTGACGGTTTGTTTGTTTAAATATCACAACACATGTCCATTAAGGCATGGATACCGGACAGATATTTAGAAATGATGGTCGGGTTCGGGTCGGGCTCGGTCATATCAGCGCAATAAGGCATTTGTTGTAAAATGGTGCTGCGGCTCCTTTAAGAGAGCTCAGTGCGTGTGTAAAGTGGGCAGAAGAGAGATAGAGGAAGCAGACGTGTAGATGCGTCCAGAGCAGAGTTGGTGGAATAAGTTTAAGTTTTGTACACAGTGTGTGCGGTGTCTGCAACACATTCTCACACCCATCTCGTAGAATAGGGACGTTTGGTCAGGTGCCTTTGTCGTTCTTATTGACGCTAAAGGTCTCCTTTTTTGCTTGGTCGGGACTATTGCCGTCCCTTGGTCGGGACTATTGCCGTCCCTTTTGATGTAGTTATGTTAAGGAAAAGGTCGTGGGTGGGCTTACGGTTCCGTGACACGCAGGAAGAACGGGACGGTTTGGTTTAGGAAAGGGTCGTGGGTGGGCGTACGGTTCTGTGACATGCGGGAGAAAAGAAAAAAGCGACTATAACAAGCGTGACAAGCAGGACGTGAACCCTGCTCTTCTTGGTGAAAGTCCTGTGTTTGACCCATCCACCACCCCAACCATCTTCCAAGCGTGGAAATTTGCCCATGCATACTACTCACTAAATCCTATCTAACTGCTGCTCTCCCCGGTGCGTTACATAAATACGCTGAAGGACGCCTTTTACGTCGCATCAGACGCTGACGGCCACTGTCCAAACATCCTTATTTTATGAGTTTGGAATGAGAACGGGTTGGTTTCTGAGATAAAGCCCAGACTGGAAGCCCTGTTAATTCATCTGCTCACCAGAAACGGGATTTTAACCCCGACGTTATATAACGTCGGCCCTGGAGATAACGAGTCTCCCCTGGTTTTCTGATCACGGTCGGAATCGAAGCAAGCAGGAAAGGTTAACACGTTGAACATTTTAAATTAAACAGCTTATTAACGTGCGCTTGTTGCCCCGTGTGCGCTGATGCGGTCATCTGTTGACATTTCCGAATGCCTTCCAGTTGCTTAATTAAAGCTTTCCACACAAACAAACGTACGTGTCATTAGTATGAGAAAAAAAAACGAGATTTTAACTGTGTCGGGCTCGGGTCGGGCTCGGACATAAATATCATAATGCCTGTCGGGCTCGGTCCGTGTTCGGTCACGGCTCTGTCGGGCTTGGGCCGGGTTCGGACGGAAAAATTCGGCCTGATCCAGGCTCTAATGTCCATCATAAGATTAACGGGAAACTGTGGTTAACTGTCTTTTCGGAGTTAAACGCCACAAGTGTGTCCTGCGGCTCGCCGGCCGTCACGCACACACACACGCACACGCACACACATGCGCACACACACATACACACACACACACACACAGTCACACACACACACACACAAACACACACGTCCACAGTGCAGCAGGCAGAGGCGTGGGAGAGAGAGATACCTGTTTCTCTTCGGCAGACTTGTTTAAATTATGACAAATATGCTATATACATTAGATTTAGTATTTAGTTCATACTTTTCTTGGGTTTTCTGATTTTAACGCTATAAAGACTGTTGCCGTGCTTACATCACTCCCTTACCCCTCCTATAGTCCCTATGGCCACTTGGCCAGTGCGAATGTAAATGGAAAAAACGTTTTTGGGGAAGAGTAGTTAGTAGATCTGTTTAGAAGTGGGCTTTTCCTATAACTAAGTTCCTGTAACTACTTGGTCGGAAAGCGGCTATTTATACCCTGGACTTCTGTCTCATAACTGTCTGCAAATCATTGCTCTTTTGTGGAGCAGTTTAGACTTCGACAAAAGGAGGTTAAATGAAATTGATTGGTGCACAACACAACTAATAATCTACAATAGCTTCCCCCACTTTGGACATATCTCGAAGGTTAGCTCTGTCAAGATGGTTGCTATTGGTCAAAGGTGCAAAATCTCCTCTCAGATTTCCCCCAGATTGACCTTGATTTTCCTTGACCCTGTTGCACTAATTGCGTCAATTCCATTAGAATTAATCGAATCGGCCGCTTTGAATGTTGTTGAGGCCGGCTTTTACTCTTTTAATGAATTAGTGGACAGGCCTAACTGTTTGTACCTTTGTCACACACATCCCCATCTAAGTGTCATCTAAGTCACATGACTGAAAAACATCCACCAGCTGTGGGACACACACACACACACACACACACACACACACACACACACACACACACACACACACACACTTAAGTTCATGCTCATTCACCTGGGTGGGCCTGTCTGTCTGGCAGCAGTGTGAGGATTAGACCAGAGATTAGACTGACAAAACACACACAACAACAGGAGGAAGTCAGGGTTGTGTGTGTATATATATATATGTGTGTGTGTGTGTGTGTGTGTGTGTGTGTGTGTGTGTGTGTGTGTGTGTGTGTGTGTGGGTGTGTAAGAGAGAGTGAGCGACAGAAAGAGAGCGAGAAAGAGGGAGATGGGGAACTTAGGTGTGTGCACTGACGTGAGTGTGTACATATCGTGTGTGTGTGAGCGCTACTTAGCCTTGGAGGAATCTCCCAGACGAGTCACTCTCTTCCTCTCTTCTAAGTCATCCGACCATTCAAGTCAAATCTTTCATTAATCCGTTCAGTTAACAGTGCATTCCATTCAAATCTAGCTTTAAAATTTTATGCTAACTGTGCATTCCATTCAGGTCAACTCATCCAAAATTATATTACACTGAACCCAGACAGGAAACGATAATTGTTTTTCAAACGTTTCATACTTACCTGATACTTTCCCCTGACCTCAGCCTAATTTTAGACTTTAATCCTGGTTCAGTACGCCCAATCCTGACCCACCCTGAGTCTGACAGTTCCCTCAGGTTTAACAATGACATCAAATATGAGGGGAGTTCCTCGAAGTTGATAAACCACTTCAGTTTATCGCTCTCTGAGGCAAACAGGAATCTCCATTTGGCACCCAGACAACCACTCTAAAGATCCAAAGCTTTAAGTACGTATGAAGCTGGTAGTTAATCTAAACAGACAGCATGTAAGAGGTGAAATGATGAGATAATGTTAGAAGCTATTTTCAAAAGGCATTTTAAGCAGCTGTTTTTCACAATTTGTGGAAAATTAACCTTGGTATGTTTAGGTATGACAAAAACTGAGAAATATTCCCACCGCCTATGTCACTTTTCAGGTTAGTAGCTTATATGATGGCAGTTTAAAACAACAATAAGAAACTTCCGAAGATGCTGTCAACAAATCAAACATGTCCATCAGCTAGAGCGTTCATAACACCTGAACTGCTAGTTCAGTGAGGACACGAACAAAACATTTTTTGTAAGTTATTGACAATACACTTACGTAGAGTGTGACACTGTTAGCCCGAGTGTCCCCGTCTTAGTTACAGTGATACCCTAATCTTGTCATGCAAATTACCCAGCATGCCCAAACACCTGTTCACCTGTAATCACCCCCACTGTGCTTCAGTTCACCTGCTTTAAACTGGAAACTTGAATCTGTAAGTAGAGGTGGCATTTTAGTACTAATGTAGAAATTCAAGATTACATGTTTCTTATCATTCATATTATCTTCTTATATAAGTGTTGTAAGTGGAAGATTGGTGTGTTGCTTATTGTACCTGATAAAGCATGAGGATAAAGAGATAGAAATCTACCATTTGTTGATAAGTGACACTTAAACTCTCTCTGCAAGTCATACATAGAAGATGACTATACAAATTTAGAAGATGAGATCTTGTGGCATTCTTATGTTAAATAATTGTTTTGCGGGGCGCCTGTTTAGCTCACCTGGTTGAGCGTGCGCCCCATGTACAGAGGCTCAGTCCTTGTCGCAGCAGCCGCGGGTTCAGTTCTGACCTCCGGCCCTTTGCTGCATGTCATTCCCCCCTCTCTCCCACGTCTTAATCTGTCCTATAAATAAAGCCAAAACAATCTTTAAAAAAAAAAATAGTATGGTAGCTTACTAGGAATGGTTCTAAAGTGCACTACATAACGTTGCATCAAAGCAAAGCAGATGCACTACAATAAATTGTGAGCATAGCACCTACAATTTGGCAATCCTAGGAGCCAATGTTATAAAACGAATGCTTTTTAGAAGATCTAACACATGTCAACACTGAAAAATGTCCTCTGGTTGTTTACTTCTGTGTTCACTGTATCGCTCTGATTAGCTCTATATTGCCCCCTTGAGTACTGCTGTTTATTACCTCCACTGGTGGGTATGAGCGCGCGTTCAGTATGTTCACCGGTGAGCGTTTGTGCCATCTGGGCCAGACATTGTCATTTGTGTTCGCCTTGTGTGGACCACTTGGTGTTTCTGCCCTAACAGGTTTGATACATCAGGTCAGAGATCAGGTCGGAGTTGTCAGTCGATGTCGACGTAAAGCCTTGTCTGTCACTGGACGCATTGTCAACACACTGCAGTGGACCAGGCTCATTCCAAACTGTGTGTGTGTGTGTGTGTGTCTTGACTATGGGTGTGGGAGGGATCCGTCACATTTACCTTGGACATAAGTTGAGTTCTAAAGGCAGGTAAACACATTCCAGGTTTTTTTCTTTTGTCCTGTTTGTGTGTGTGTCAGGGAGTACAAGTAATCAAATAAATTTACTCAAGTACAATTTGAAGGTACTTAGATTTTTTTTATGTACACATTTCAGAGGGGAATATTTTTACTTTATTGCATTTATCTGACAGCTGTAGTCATGTATGTGCAGATTCATTCAATGTGAGGTAATCTAGCCTATGTAAAAATCCACTAAATGTTTAGAAAGCACGAAATCAATTATTTCTTCCTTCAGTACTTATGTTATTGTTATATAGCTTGATCTATTTTATTGTTTCATTCTATATTTTTTATATCTGGTCATACATTTTCTGTGTGTGCGGCGTGGAGGTCGCTGCAACTACATTTCATTTTATTATTTCATCAATTCATTAATTTAGCATTCTGAAAAGGATCCTTTACAGCAAGCACATTTACTTAGGATACTTATAAATATGAATACAATATATACATTCTGGTAATATTATACCAAATGAATAACTTTCTAAACAAATTATGAAGTGCTTTGCAATTCTATAAAAGACACAAACAGTAAAACAAATAAATGAACAAACAAAACCTGTTTTGAGAAAAAAAGATACAATCTTTGCCATCCTGTGTTCCCCTGACAATCTATCTGTAGTGTTGAAGCCCTCATGCCAAAGGCTGCCAACAGGGTTGCATCTAAAAAATCTGAGCCTGAGCAGTTTAAGACAGAGAGTCAAATAATCAGCTGTGATGCCTTTCCTCTGATTCTTATTCTGAAACATAAAGCCATCTCATGAAGAAAAGCCAAAATGGGGGGGGGGTTCATCAATGCCTCATATCACTGCTTTTACTTTAAAATTTGGATATAATTTGAGTGTCGTTTGCACATTTTACCTGCAAACGTTCACTGTAAACTATACACACATGCACTTTTGTGTCCATGCATACATGTGTGAGTGCCCGTGCTTGCTTGTAGCCTGGCCTTTTCAAGCCCTTTGTGAGTGTGTATTGTCTGGGCCAGTGATAGAAGTGGTTTTTGGGAGGGGCGGAGGTTTTCCGGAATGTATTTGTCCAGAGTGAGGGTGTCTCTGCCCTGAGACTAAACAGGAGGGAGCACCGGTACACAGAGCGACGCTTAGCACAGCTCAGAGGAAACACGACACAAACTGGACAAACCGGACGTGCATCAAATCACATATACTGTTCACCCATTATTAAACAAGTTTATGAAAGTAAACTTCTCTAACTTCTCTGAAAATGCTATTTTTTTTAAAAAGTTGAATGTTTTTTTTTTTTTTTATTGATATGCATTTTGTGTTTTAATCAGCTTAACAAAGGTATGCCTCATTTTCTATTTTCTAAGGCAGTTTTTTTTAAAGTCTGGATCGTAGATTAAGCTTTTATGGTAACGGCTAATGTTCACGGCTGAAGTTAAAGCCCGGAAACAATGCTTAAAAAGTTCCAACCAGTTTGAATCATCTTTTTGCTGTAGGGTAAAAAGGTCAAGGGACATTCTTCCTTCACTGCTGCTTCTCTGTACTTCTCCACACCCCATTCTACCCACTAATACCCAATATTGTAATAACACAGGTGCATTTATCACAGAGTGGATCACCTTGGCGTTCTTGACATTTTCCAGCGGTTACTTTTTTGCATTGTCTCATAAGCGTTTGGTTCCTCAACATGAATTTAAAAAAGGAAATTAAACTTCCCATCTTTCCATACCTTTGTAGATTGTGTAGCGTTATGCATTGAAATGCAACAATTAAACTTACTCTACCTACAAATTTTAAATCCTTTCCTTCTGGGGTGGTCTGCACTGATCTCTTAACTCTGGCATACTGGTCAAAGTGTGTGTGTGTGTGTGTGGGCGGGGGGGAGAGTATGATTCAGACTATTTAGGGTTTCAGCCAGCATTAGGAGTGGGGATGGCGTTATTGGGATAGAGCCACATTTGTGGGGAAAAACTTAATCTGTATGTTTGAAATGAGTTGAAGCTAAAACCACCTAAACAGCACTTTGTTCTCTGGTTTCATTCTCAAGTGTGAGAATTTGCATTTTCTTTCTGTTTTATATCATTGTAAATGTATTATCTTTAAGTTGTGGACTGTTGCTTAAATATACAATATGTAACTTTTCTGCATTAAAATGTCTAAAAACGACCATACCTATGTTATATATTTGTATGAGTTGTGTAGTTACACTATCCCAAATGTTTCCACCAAATGTCACACTCAGAGAAATCTGTTATTTTATTTTCAGACGTGTCACATTTCATTTAGTCGCCCATCAGTGGCGTCATATAACCTTTCACCATCTAGTTACTCGTAACTTCCGTCAAAACACGGCACCCAGATTCAGGAGTGCAGGAGTAATTGTAAATCATACAATGTCACGGAAAAAATACTCGTAACCGTAATGCTGCGTGGCAAAAAAAGCAGTATCATTTTGTGATTAATTACATGCCACTTTGCAACACAGTAATACAGCAGAGATCTTATTTATTGATACATATCAATATCGATCCAGCTTAACGTTACTACAATGTATGTGCTGGTTGACAAGTAGCTAACGTTAATGCTCATGCTTGGTGGATAACATAGGGTTACAACATCGTTCAACATGCTCATAAAGTTATTTTTAGTATGATTGTTTTGACCGTGGTTAACAGCACTGGGCTAACCCACCAATGAGTTCAATAGTAACGTTAACCTTAGCTGTATAGATAGACAATTAATCTAATGCTAATTTAGCCAGCTAGCTAACACACCCCAGTCTGTCTGCCTCACTCCCCCGGCGCAGAGAGACTCAGTCGGGATGAGAGCTGACAACTGCCCCGGGACATATAACTAGCTAGTTACCATTAGCCCCCAGTCAGCTAGAAGCCAGCCACTTAGCTACAGCAATCCCCCCCTGGCCAGCACTTAACTCCAGTGCCTGGTGCTTACGACGCTAACGGCAGTGTAATCAAGCGTCGGGAAACAGACCATATCAGACCCAGCACCCGAGTCACAACAGCGGCCATCCAAACGTGAGCTAGCTAACTAGCTACGTCTCCGTTAGCGCTACCAGTGTCCGTGCCGAAAATCTCCTCCCTGCCGAATTTCTCCCCCCTTCGCGTTTAGCTGTCTTTACGGTATGCTAAATCAACCCGACAAAAGGTGGGTCAAGCACCAAAACGAAATGTTAGGATTACAGAAAAGTGAAGGGGAGATCATTTTGGGCAGCTGAGAGATGTTCTGCTGCTGCACAACAGGCATCGAACGTCCTCGCCGTCGTGGAGATACCCCCAGCAATCCCCACCCACACCCGTCTCGCAGCCTCATTGAGTAGCTAGCTAGCGTTACAACAAACCCTGTCCACCCCGGTGTTGAAACCATCCAAAAGGTGACATAGATATGTGAAATATTTTGTGTTTTAGCTGCTGGCTAATGTTAGCTTGCTGGCTCACTAGCTAACTGGTCAGCTAACAATAACAATTTAATTATGTTGGGGAAACAGCAGCTATTTTATTAGAATAACATGAATAAACGTTACTAAACGTAACGTGAATAAACTTGAATGGGTAAACTCATCCGTGAATAGATGCATTCTAACCAGCAAAGGTGTTTAACACAAAAAACTACAACTCCCATAATTCCACGCAACTTCCCAACGTCATCAAAAGTCCGTCTTTACCATCCATTGTTTTGGTTGAGAGACCCCTAGCGGCAGAAAGTTACATATTGTATGTTTAAAGAAAACAAGACATTTTAATTTACTTTGAATTTGGGAACTTCTGAGGTTCTTTCACAATATTATCAGACATTTAATGAAGTAAACAATCATCTGAATGAGAAAATTCATCTTTCTAGATCAATTGAAAATAAAAAACAAAACAAGCATCAGTTTCAGCCCTATTCTGATATTACTGGTCAGCCTGTTCCTTATGAACCATTCATTCAAAAAGCTACGAAAAGTTAAGCACTGTAATTCGTAAGCATTCCACGCTTTTTTTGCTGTATGTTAACGCGACTTTCAAGCCAGAGAGCGGAGTTTGCTTCCTGGGGAAAACTAAAGCCTTTCACCCAGGAAATGCATGTTCCTTAGAAGTATTTTAATCCAAACCATGATATTCTTGCTAATCTTAACTAGTTGTTTTGGTGCCTAATCTTAACTTTTGTCGCGGCAAAACGCTCTTATTTTGTGTACTAAATTAAACCGCAATGTCCGCTGAAACGAACGGCGGAATCGCGGTGCTTTGTACCCGGCTTAAAGTCACCTATTTTCGGGTAATTGAACAACCAACTACCGCTGATACAACAAAGGTCTGTAGCCGACGTCACGAAGCTCTGAAGCGGCTTAAACAGCAACTGCCGCTCGGCGTCATGGAGCTCGTAGCCAGCCGGCATCACATGACCAGCCGGTGGTCTCCTAATTTCGTAGGATATCATATGTTTTGGCGTGCATACATTTTCGTACGATATCATATGAAAATTCTCATTCATGAGAATGTGTTGTACTTTTTATGTACCACAGCATCACTGAATGTAACACTTGTTTTGAAAGCTTTTCATGAACCCTAGGGCCAAAAAACTTAATTGTGACTATGCAAACTTAACTTTCAATTCAAGTGGAAAGAAATTTGGAAAGAAATACTTCAAAGCAAACTGTTATAACAGCAATATATATAATAGTAAATGGGATTTGAGGTTTTAATCTCTGGCTTGGCTCGCATCCAGCACACCTGGCTGGGCTCAAACAAACACACAAACAGGATCCTCAAAGACTTACAGATACAAATTGGCAAAAGAGATCACTAAACAGCAGTGTAAAGGTGGGCTCAGTCACTTCCTTTAAATACAACCTCTCTGTGGTTACAGCTTTCACTGTCTCCTCAAAGGAAGAAAGAGGAGGGAGGATCGCAGTCGGCACGAAGACAGACAGAAAGATAGTTGAGGGAGGAACTGGAAGATTTGAATGCAGACAAAAGAATGTTGAAAATGAAAGAAGTTCATGAAAGACAAAAAACAGTGAGAGAGATAGAATACAGGGATGGAGAAGAAAGAAATGGAAGGAGGAGAAGAAGAAGTGTATTTTCTCCCAGTTGTTGACATGGTGTCAGCCGCAGCTATCAGGGTTAGAAAAACACATCAGAGATTTGTTTGCTCTGTGAGAGTAAACTAGCCAGAGCAACGCCCTAACCCTGCATCATTTTTGCACTTGCACACATACACACACACACAAACACACACACACACACACACACACACACACACACACACTCTGAGAAAAACAAAATGCGAGGGACAGGTTGGCTCTTGCAGCAGGGAAGCAGTTTGCGGGAGCAGACAGAGAGAGTGAGAGGCATTAGGAGGTTGATCTAAGGCGTGGCCCACATTCACTTACCTGGTCAGGTGGGGCGGGTGGGGGGCAGAGAGACACACTGTTTAAAAGTAATATTACCCAAACAGTGACTCTACTTAACTTTAATATTTGCTCTAAATAGCCGACGTCCTGCAGGTGTTTTTTCCTCTGTCAGGAGAGCCATCCATGTCATGTGGAAGGTAAGGATGAAGGATTCCTACGGTTACTACATGCAAGCATTGATGCAGAAATAAAAACAAATGTAAGAGCAGTACACAATTTCACATTAAAGCAGCCCATGAGCCGTGATAAATATAGAACAATCTGAATATTCCCAGATCAGTCATGTTACACACATTATTGACAAAAGAGAAAGTCAGACACACTGCAGAAAAGAGTTTCACACACACATTTAAAGTGACCAATGACAGGACATTAGATTTTAATTAGATTTTATGTAGTGCTTACTCATTCATGGCAACATTATGAATTTTAATCATTATCTCTTTTTTGAGACCCCCACAAACTCCAAATTGTTTTGCTTCTGGGGGAGTTTGTCTCTTTTGTGGGAGCTGAACCCCCCCCCCCCCCCCCCCCCCATAATTCTAATACTGAATTCTGTATTATTTAGCACCAAGTCACCGTGTAGTAGAGCGTTCAAAATACGAGAATCACAGTCGTAACTTTCACTTGGGTATCAACATAAATGATGGTAGACAGCAGCTAATGTACTTACAGTACAAGAAGGTGACACTGAGTTCTGTTTCGTTTCTGTAATTAGATTAGCTACATCAACACATACGCATTCATACGACACATTTCTGTGTTTGAGTGACTGGCTAACATCCTCTAACCCCCTAATAAGCTTTAGTCTTGTCATTAATACTGTTAGAGAGGCATTAAAACACTCTGATCTGTTTGTTTCTGTGTGTGTGTGTGTGTGTGTGTGTGTGTGTGTGTGTGCGCATGTGCGAGAGAGACCTGTCATTGGTTGAATATAGTACATGTCTGCTTCCCTGTGTCAGCTTGTGAGACATCAACATTAAACCCTCATTAAAATACTGTTAATCCCTTCCCATTACATACAACCTGCCTTCAAACGAACACACATACGGTAGGCTACATGAAAACATATGTTATGTCTGTTTTTAGGGAGGTGATTTGTCATTTAGGTGTCATTAGCTGTTGGAAGCTGTACTGTAAAACATTAGGACCTTTTAGTTTAGTTTGTGGTCTTGACCAACTGCCACTTTGCTTGTTTGCAAGCCATGATGTCTCTCTCTTTCTCATGGGCGGGTCAAATTCTCTGGGCGGGCAAAGCAGAGAAAGGGGAGGTAACCTTCCTCCTTATGACCTCATAAGGGGCAAATTCCAGATCGGCCCATCTGAGCTTTCATTTTCTCAAAGGCAGAGCAGGATACCCAGGGCTCGGTTTACACCTATCACCATTTCTAGCCACTGGGGGACCATAGGCAGGCTGGGGGAACTCATATTAATGTTAAAAAAAACTCAAAGTGATTTTTTCATGCCATGGGACCTTCATTAAAGTGATATTTAAGACAACGTATTGAACAAAGTGAGTATAGTGAAACAAGTTAATTTTGATATATTTTGTGCACCACAGCAGCAGAATACTTTGCCTACCAAATACCTGGAATAGTTGTTTGTGGAACCGCTGTCACAAAGTCTATCTGGATTCAATCTTGAAATTCATGCATTCAAAAATCTTTTGAGAACTTTTTGAGGAAAGCTCCTGTCCTTGAACATGGGCCCCACCTGAAAGAGGCCCTCTATGTACTTGTTTCACATAACACATGAATTGAAGTGGAGGCATCGGTTAGTGAAACAATCAAACTGCCTCGGAGGAAAACAGAGGTAGAAAACCATTTAACTGACTGCTCTTACAGATGATGCTATGCACTGTGATTTATTTAACTTTTTAAAGCACTGGTCTGCTCCAATTTTCCTGATTTCTTTTTTTTTTATGAATCCTGCTTTTAGTTTTTTTTGATACTCTACATATAAAACTATATTTCAAAAAATATCCACGGACCTCAACAATGATCATACCCAACTACTCAATTTGAGACCCCTTCAAACACTACTGAATAATGTACAAATTCAGAAAGCTGCCACACCAAAGTTGGGTTCACCTTTATGCAGACAACAGCATTTTGTACTGTTGGGACAACACAGTCTAGTCAACTACCTTAAACTTTTGATAAACGCAAGAAGTGGTGTCCTTAATTTATTATTGT
This sequence comes from Zingel zingel, assembly GCA_023566125.1. Taxonomy (NCBI): domain Eukaryota; kingdom Metazoa; phylum Chordata; class Actinopteri; order Perciformes; family Percidae; genus Zingel; species Zingel zingel. Next base: position 32,267,593 of record CM042322.1, on the reverse strand, counting down.
TCAGCATATTGTTCTGCAATACTGTATACCATCAGATATGAAGTATTTTGTTCCTGCCCCTCATAAAATATAAAATTAGTATCTTTTACAATTTGTGTGATTTTTGATAGTGAAAGTGGCAATACTGTACAGCAATTAAAATCAGTTTTTTTTTCCCAAGTCACCAAGGTTGTACAAGAACCTAATTTACTCTGAATAATAATAATTTGTGAAGCCCATGATAATGGCACCAGCAATTTAAATGTCTGAACTTTTTTAAACAGTCTGTCAGTGTGTTATATGTCCTCAGAAACATCCTGTTTCAACAAATATATTAAATTGCACAATAAAGACCTGTTTAAAATGACGTTATTGTCCTTAAGCAACATTTTAATGCAATTATTTTTAACAAAACGAAGATATGTGGAAATAAATAGCAAAACGTCCATGTGTCAGTTATCGTGAATATCTGCAGAAATGCCAAACTATAAAAGAAAAGCAGACCGGAACAGACATGAGGAGAAAGAGAGAGAGAGAGAGAGAGAGAGAGGGTGTGTGAGAAACACGATTTGACATCCACAGAGTGTTGTCTCTCTTTACCTTGGAAATAAACAGATGGAAAGTGAAAGAGAACAAATGAGAGAGGGGGAGGGCCTAAACTGCCATGCAGAGAGGCATATTTACCAGTGGTGTTTTTCAAAAAGACATTTCTCTCTGGGCAGCTATTTGGCTCCCGCCAGGCAGTTGTGACAGGGAAATACATTAGGCCTGATTTGGTTTGTTTTGGTTGTTTTGGAGATGCTGCAATTATGAGAGACAGGGGCTTGTGATCGAACAGGGTCAGTTTGATTCTTTCTCTTATTCAGCCAGCTGTCCTGTGCTTTTTTTCTGCTACTCTTTTTCCACCTGTTTCAGTGTCTTTCCTCCTACCTTACTCTCCTCTTTCATCTCTCTTGCTAAAGTAAAATTGTACGACTTTTTCATGAATGAATTAGAGCTCTTTTAGAGCTCCTCCAAGATGTAATATGACGAGGGTCAATTCCAAAATCCTACACATTTAGAAAAATTGTGCCACTTGAAATGTGTCAGATATACAAAGTAATAATAAGAAGTCATTTTGTAATGTCAAGCAAATTACATGAATCCCACTTAAATGTATAACTTTTATCTGGAAGTAAACTGTGTTATGGTTTATGTGCTATTTGAGTGCACTGTCTGGTTTCTGCAGCAGTACATCTTATAACTAATTTGTGAAACAAGTTATATAAGACATGTTAGCATATCGTTACAAAGCGTCCCATGTGTTAAATTTTCTGGCATCGCCTGACTTTTCTTGAAAATGAATTAAATTCCCTGACTTTCTTCCAAGTCTAGAAAACAAATTCATATTCTAGAAACATCATGAGCAGCAAGAAGCCCATTTTCTTCTTCATACTTGCGTTACTTTCTCCACTTCCCTTCAGTTCAATTTATGTCAAGACTTCACACTCTAATCTGGCAAAGGAAGGTCAAAAATCATACTGGAATGAATTACAAAAAAAGAAAAGTAACCTCTACTTTAATGGATTTTTTGACAGCACTCATATTTTGTGACATACAATATTTCTAGATTTTCATATCTGAATAATAACCACACATACAACAAAAATATAGTTAAATAGTATATTGTTTGGCAGATGTTATGGTTCAAATCACCCTGAGGTAACTGCACAGAGGACTAAAGAATGTGGAGAGACTTCCATTCTTTCCTCCGCTCACTCGCTCTCTTCCTCTCTCATACAGGATCTTTGTCTTTCCTCTGTCATATTTCAGTTTTTTTGAGTCTCAATTTTTTTGTCTAAATCACAGCACATCTCCCCCTTTTCATGTATCACATACTTTAATACTGACTGTTGCCCATATTGATTTCTCTCTCTCTGCCGTCTCTAGGTTACTAGCTGTTACTCTCATCCTCTGTTGGGGGTATTACACATTAGCATCTATTTATATTCATCACTTTCGAATAGATAGATTTTTTACTAAAGATCAAACTTAAAGGTTGTTTTAAAGGTTTCTGCATGAAAACAGTGCAGCAAAAAAAACCTCAACAAACCCAAACCCACCTATAACTTTATTTGAAATTCTACTGAAGATAAGTTTCTAAATACACCAAATATGTCAGGCTGATCACTTTTGTGAAAATGATGCAAAATACATACACTAATATTTCTGTTTGATGGAATGGTACAGCCATAACAATCATGCAGTCTTGGTTTTGAATATTTCACTTAGTGTAAACATTGTATAACTTCAATGAAGAGCTGAAACCAAATGCTCTGTATATGCTACTATTAGACTGTGATTTTAACAACCTTAAAGCTACTTAAGGGAGAAAAAGAGGAACGTTGTATTTTAAGGGTTAAAGAAAAGTACGAGACAACTAATCATCTCTCTCTCTCTCTCTCTCTCTTTCTCTCTCTCTCTCTCTCTCTCTCTCTCTCTCTCTCTCTCTCTCTCTCTCTCTCTCTCTCTCTGTCTGTCTGGAGGGCAGCCAGATGGTTATGGCCAATAAAGGGTGCTACAGGAGTATATAAGTGTGCATGTGTGTGAAAGAGAGTTCATGTGTGTCCATTTCAAAGGCTCTTCTCAAACAGACCTCTCCTTTTTAAGGGACTCTCTCTCTCTGTCTCGCACTCACTCACTCACTCACTCACTCTCACACACACACACACACACACACACACACACACACACACACACACACACACACATCCCTCTCTCTCCTACGAGGGGCTAATAGGGTGAAGTGAGTGTGTCTCCATATGAACAGTGGGCTCTCTTCAAGGCGACCGCGGCTCCGGGTACTTGGGGTCCTGTTGGGATTTGGCCTTTAATCAGCGACATCAGTGTGCTTCATAATCTGGGTCAGGACCCTGATTTGGGTCACAAGTAGATTAAATGTGGTCTCAAAATTCTTCAGGAAACGCAAACCACTTCTGCTTCAGCTGAACAAGACTGTTTGGTCACTGCATGGGTGTGATTCTGAAGACCACACGGGTGTATAGATATTTTTTATATCTTCCAGTTTCTACAGTGTTACTGCATCCAACAGCTGCCTGATTATAATGAAGACAAATATATACAGTAACTACTACAGGAACAGCTTCTGTTGTATTCTTCTGGTGTTTATTTATCCAAGTGTAAAATATATAGTAATATATGAAAAGCTATTCTTCTAGCTATTGAGGTTGGCAGATATTTAGGAGAAACATAGATTGTGTTAGCTGTGTGTGGCGAGCGAGTGCTATTTTCTTCAGTTTTGTGAATACAACTATGATTTAATAGTGTCAAAGTGTGTGAAACATAAAATGGCTGTTTGTTTCCTACCCACTGTCAACATTGGTTTCTTTTAACTACAATCTTTCCCTGTAGTTAAAGTAGTTACCTACGGTATAACCTAGTCTGGCTCTGACAGATGTCCCTCCCCTTCCGCTATCTCGGCTGTCTATTTTGCAAAGACACGTTGTGATTGGTGTGAAGAAATACAAACACGCCAGAGCGTGTTTGTATTTCGTTTTTTCCCCCTATTCCAGAATAGATAAGCAGTGTAACTCTCTAATCAACCATAAGCTCCTGCTGGTAATTCATAAAATGCTCATATCAATTATTTTATATTTGTTTTCATTTATCACAGTTTTGGAAGACCGCGAGAAACAATGTCATTGTGTCAATAGAGACACAAAATAAAAAAATGGTCATTACAACAAATACAACAAATGTATTTTGTTGTTTATGTTAGAGGACTTATTGGCCTGAAATATTCAAGTGGGCTGAAGTTCATAAACTGGAATGGTGGTTTAACTTTCTCTTAAGTTTCAAAAGCTTGAAAAAGAAGGCAAGCGGGACGATTTAAAAAATCAAATTTTTGAAAATGTATGCTCCGCATTAGAGGGCTGCATTGAGATTGGGTCCCGCCGGGTCCCGCCGGGTCTCGCGCAAATCTCGCGGGAGCGGGTGGTTTTAACTTTGCTGCGGGCGGGAGCGGGCGGCTAAAAAAAACACTGCGGGATCGGGATGTAGCCTGGAATCCCCCCACGCCAGCAGAAACCATAGATATACATATATACTGACTGAGTATATACTGTATAGCCCATCTATGAGCAGACACCAGCGTGGCTGAGCCTCCCAGGACGGGGAGCTCCGAGCCAAGGCTCCGTCCACCGTCCGCCCGCTCCCTCATCCTCGGCTCCTTCCTCCCCCTCTCTCCCTCTCCTCTCTCCCTCATCCTCGGCTCCTTCCTCCCCCTCTCTCCCTCTCCTCTCTCCCTCATCCTCTGCTCCTTCCTCCCCCTCTCTCCCTCTCCTCTCTCCCTCATCCTCTGCTCCTTCCTCCCCCTCTCTCCCTCTCCTCTCTCCCTCTCCCTCTCCTCTCTCCCTCTCCCTCTGCTCCTTCCTCCCCCTCTCTCCCTCTCCTCTCTCCCTCATCCTCGGCTCCTTCCTCCCCCTCTCTCCCTCTCCTCTCTCCCTCATCCTCGGCTCCTTCCTCCCCCTCTCTCCCTCTCCTCTCTCCCTCATCCTCTGCTCCTTCCTCCCCCTCTCTTCCTCTCCTCTCTCCCTCTCCCTCTCCTCTCTCCCTCATCCTCTGCTCCTTCCTCCCCCTCTCTCCCTCTCCTCTCTCCCTCATCCTCTGCTCCTTCCTCCCCCTCTCTCCCTCTCCTCTCTCCCTCTCCCTCTCCTCTCTCCCTCATCCTCTGCTCCTTCCTCCCCCTCTCTCCCTCTCCTCTCTCCCTCATCCTCTGCTCCTTCCTCCCCCTCTCTTCCTCTCCTCTCTCCCTCTCCCTCTGCTCCTTCCTCCCCGTCTAACAGCAGCAAGCACCTGCCTTCTTTGCCTGCATCTTCTCCCTATTAACCTATAAAATGACGTGTTTTCTCATGCAGGACGGGAGAAGACACAACATCAATGCATCTCTATTATTGTTCGGGCATAAATTCTCAGAGTTTTGCGGGTGCGGGTGGGAGTGGACATACACATTACGGGAGCGGGCTGGAGTGTAACACACATGTTGCGGGTGCGGGCGGTAATGGTCAGAAATTCGCCGGGAGTGGGATGAAGAAAACAGTCCCGCGCAGGGCTCTACTCCGCATTATGGTTTACATTGATTTGTGGTGTCTTGTAAGCTCATATTTGTACAATGTAAAATTCAAAGCCCCCAAACTAAAACACAAGAAACTGTATAATGGACTACAGTACACACCTGTGTAACAGACACTTTAAACAACAATTATTAATATGACCATCACCGGAGGTAATTGCTACGTCTCTGCTCGTGGAAACAAATGAGTTGTTTAGTGATGGAGACCTTTCTGATCCCAGGGTCACCTGACGAGCTCTACCCATAATCCCTAAACCAAAGGCCAACCAGGAAGGTGAAGTCAATGTTGCTCTGCTATACAAAAGATCTCGCTCACACACACACACACACACACACACACACACACACACACACACACACACACACACACACACACATGAGCACATGTAGACACATGAGCACACAGAGCAGCTGTTTAAACTAGCTTGACACTGAGACTGCACAGTGCTGCAAACATGGATGGAAACAAGCATACAAATAAGCCTTGGTAAACAATACAACACGTTGGTAAACAGCCTAACAGCAGCTAAATGTACTAAATCAACTATTGTCAATAGTTTTTTTTCCAGCCCATTTACATGGAGGCTAAATTACAGTAATCTGACATTTTTAATATATGAGTTTTAACTACAGTGTTGGAGGGACAATTGACCCAAATCTTAAAATTATCATCTTTTCCATTGCAGTAGCTGTTTCATTTGCTTAGATTTAGAGATATGTGCTGCAGAGACTTCTGTCAATGTCCTAATACAACAGAGCTGACTTCCATTTCAAAAAGTTTAAATTTTATGTTTATAATGTAGTACAAAAGTAAACTGAGCATTATATTTCAGTTACCATTTAACATTTTGCTGAACTTTTAAGTAATTTAAAGACATTTCTGAAATGTTCTGCTAAAAAAAAAGTGAATCAGCCTTTGACATTTTTCCTGCAGCTTATAAAGACAGGTGGATGGAGACGTGCCTAATGTTTCTGAACTGGTTCAGATGCCAAGATGCTCTCTAAGGAACATAAGTCAGAACTAAATGAGCCACTGTCTTGTAAAAACATTTAAAGTGTGTGTGTGTGTGTGTGTGTGTGTGTGTGTGTGTGTGTGTGTGTGTGTGTGTGTATGTGTGTGTGTGTGTGTGTGTGTGTGTGTGTGTGTGTGTGTGTGTGTGTGTGTGCGCGCTCTATCTGTCTGGTTTCATCTTTCCACCTCTCTCTCTCTCTCTCTCTCTCTCTCTCTCTCTCTCTCTCTCTCTCTCTCTCTCTCTCTCTCTCTCTCTCTCTCTCTCTCTGGATTAAACATGTTTGTCAATTATCACTCCATCTTGCCTCTAGCACTCAGCACAGCTAATTGAATCATTAAACAATCGCTACTCCTCAGGGAGTGTGTGAATGGTGAGAGAGAGTGTGTGGGGGGGGTGGCAAAGGGGAGTTGTTTGCAAACACGATGATGCCCTCGGGTGCTTGCAATGCACTTGTCAGATATGTTTATTAATTTATGATGCATGCGCGCACACGCACGCACTCTCTCACTCTCTCTCACACACACACACACACACACACACACACACACACACACACACACACAGATGGGTCCTGGCAGTTGCTGGTAGCACCATGTGTTAGTCACGGCTGGGGGCCTTTCCTGTTCTCACTCTGGCAACTGGTCGGCTTATACTGGTGTGTGTGTGTGTGTGTGTGTGTGTGTGTGTGTGTGTGTGTGATTGTGTGCGTGCGTGAGAGTCTGAGTTTGTGTGCTCTTTTTTTGTATGCAATCGCACCACCTCTAAAATTTGCTTGGTCTGGACACACGGTCACCTATAATAGGAATACTCAAACATAATTATTACTGAAAATAGAGCATTCAAAACTCTGTTAAATATATTTTTGTAAACATGTCTCTGCTGATTGAAATACACAGCAGCTCCACAGAGGAGATGCATTTTTGTTCTTTTGCTCTGCAGATAGAAGAAGTTGGATGAACTTTAACCTTTTACTGTTATAGTTTCCACAGGGCCCGTCTGGTCCATAGACATGTGAGATTTACCCATCAGTCCAGGCTAATGCTATCATTGATTACAGCTGATCTATGAGCATACCAAGTAGACTGGTATTACCTTGATGGTGATGTGAAGTAAGGACCCATTATATGATTGCTGTCATCACTGATTGTAAATGTCTCAACCCATCATTACCCATAAGCCTCATCAACTCTCGACCGACCATTCAATCAGAACTGCTTGCTTGATCCACCCTTCAGCAGTGGTTTCACATGGTCCTTATCCTGATACTCTGCCATTGATAAAGAAATAATGACCATGGACCTTCTCTGGCTCACAGGGCTATTTCATAGCATCATCATCTTCCAACGTAGCCAGCTCAAAGGACTAGTAGGTTTTCTGTGTGCCTCTGTAACAGCAGTGCAGGGTTTTAATGGGATGGCTGATGGAGTGTTGTAGTCAAGACCACCTAAACCGAGACCAAGTCCTTACCAAGACCAGAGTGTATCGAGACCGAGACAAGACCAAGACCAGACCAGACAACTGAAACACACAGTATATACACAACTGGTTCACACAAATGTACTGTATGTACAGCTAATATTCGCTAAATCACTTTGGGTGAGGGGTGAAGAGATTTCTGAAGAGTTTTGGTGCAGAGGCAGATTGATAACTTTAGCTAGCTAGCTTCGCTAGCATCACTTACACTTAGCATACCTTTCTTTGTGCTTCCTCACTAAGTGCAGATAAAAAAATGTAGGTGGTCCCAGCTGTGGCGGTTAGCAGAATTTACACACTGCTGTGTGCTTTCTTTTAGATTTTTTGCAAATAAACTCTTTAAAAAATATAATGAATAAAATGTTATTACCAACGATTTGGCTGACATCTCCCAGACAGCCAGAGCTTCTTCTCCTTTCACCTCTTTCACTTTGGGAGTGCGAGTTAAGGATGGTGGGGAACGGGAGTTAACAGTAACACATTTCAAACTAGAAATGAGTGAATTTCCTGGTTGCATTTGAAACAGGATGTTTTACATCCAATCACAGAAATGATGTTAACACATGAATCAGATGATGCACAGGCAACTTAGTGATATCCCTTAGATTGTGGTCTTGATCAGTCTTAAAATAAAATCCCAAGTGCTCTTCATCCGAGACCGAGACAGGACCGAGTAAAAATGTGTTTGATTCCGAGACGTGACTGAGAACTTCAGAAAGCGGTCTTGAGTACTACAGCCCCTAGTATTAAAAACATCTAAGCTCCCTGTTTACAAACATAACCACCATACCTGGAACACTGAAACAATTATTTAACAATTAAATACAAGACAATTTGAGTAAATGCCAAATATTCTCCATATTTCCAACTTGAAGTAAAAAAAAATTAACATTTGCTTTTAAAATATGTCCTGTGCATATCAATATTTTATATTTATTTATTGATCGTTGTATCTTTGTGCATGTGTTACCTGACATGTGGATTTGGTTATATTTGTGTAGAGTGTTAACATTATATTAGCCATGTCCAACACACAAATGCTCGGTACATTGATGTAGGATTTTCCAATTGGAAAGGTTTTGTTTGTCATTTTTCCTCAAACATATACAGAAGCTCAAAAGCATTTGATGAGACAATAAATGGGCCAATATTGATAACATGGAATGAAATATTCTAGTGTCACATGGCGTTCATTTTGGTAGCTTTTCCTTTTACTCGTTTTTTCAAGGAGTTTGCGTTGAGTTTTACTGGATCACATTTAATTAGACCATCTTTAAATGTCTAATAGCAAATGTAGTTAGTCTGAACTTTTACCACTGCTACCCTCCTGTATATGTTTCTATGACAGGACGATATGCTGTAAAATCACACATTTGTTTTGCATCTCTTGGTGCCCAGTGTAAAATCATAAAATGTTTCATTTCTGCCAAATTTCCTTTCCATTTCTATTATTTGACAAGATAATGATTAACCTGAAGAGAGGTCCATGCTTTATGTCTACCCAGGTGGATTTCCCTCTTTCTAGTGAGACTTTTGTTATTCTTTATTGCTATATTTGTTTTTGGCCTTTAGGCTACATGTAAGACTATTGAAGGTGCAGACCAACTGAATGTTGGCTGATATTGAAACTCATTTTGATCGCATAAATAAATAATCATTTTAATAATAAAAATACAACAATCTAACCTTGAAGCTCAATACTAAATCTGGATGTAGTTTCACCTTCCTACGAACATGGATGTGTGATAGGAAGCTTCCTAGCATGAGAGAGAAATACAGTGACATGAAAATTACGGGGCGACAGAAATTCAGGGAGAAAAGGAGAAGCAGGCCTCCCCCAACCCCATCTTGTGACCAATTCGTCACCGCGACAACCATCACCCCACCTTATTCTGGGATGTCCTGTAGTTATGTTCTTCAATTATGTCTCCCTCTTTAATGTCGCGGCTGCACATCCATATTTAGTCAACCGCTGCAATTTTAGCTGCCTCGTTGAAATGCAACCGTCTCACCCTGGAATCAAAGGACAGATAGAGCTTCCTCAGGCAGAGAGAGAGAGAGAGAGAGATAGAGAGATTTACATTTATTTTTATATTCTTTCAGGCTACATCTGCAATTTGAGCCACAACAGGGAGATTTTGAGCATGCCAAGCAACTTTCAAGGAAAATGGTAGGTATGGCAATTTATCCACTCTGGGTGAGATATTTTATTTTTGTCTGCACTATAACCCCTGAAAATATGTATATTATTAGAAATGGACCCAGGGAACGAACAAGAGAATGAAATCTGCTGCAACAATTATGTGTAAAGTGTAAAGAGAAGGTTGAAAAGGCCGGGCGTGAATTAAAGCTTCCCTATTGTTGATCTTTTATCATAAGCTTTCTAGTAAAGTCGTGCTTTAGAAAGAGGATACATGTACAGTTTGTGCACGTACAGAGAGAGAAGGGGATTTGCAGCCTAATGTGTAAGAGTCAGGGGAGGTGGATCAAATAATCACACCATCACACGTTATGAGTCAGTCGTAGTCCTGAGGTGGGAATGATGGGTTGTTAAGGCTTAAGACCATCCTTTAAAAAGAATTGTGACATACTGCTGCTCCAGCAAATATTGACTTATGACTTAACATCTATTTTTATAAACTAAATATTTGGTGACTTATGGTACAAAGATAGGATTTGTGCGTCTAATTCATCCTTAAAGCATTTGTTGAACTTATGCTGCATGTTTACTTCACCTACTGCAATGTCACTTTGTTTCTTTTAGCACTGAACTGACACTGGACCGTTCACGTCACAGAAAAAATCTTAACTTACCTGTGTTTGGCTGCAGTGGGTAATAACACACACTGTGATGAAATTCCAGAATATAAAAGATGGCATCCATAATCCTTTTACTACAGGAAGAGTTTTCAACTATTGGTTCAATAATTAGACCAGCATGGTTCAGGATAAATGAATGTATTGCAATATAATTGGTTGTTTATTGAATGAAACAGTTATCAGTCCAGAACAGTTGCAATCATGCGCCAACACAAAAATAAAGACCCCACACACTGAGTCTTTGTAAGAGTGCAAACCAGATGTCTGCAATTTATATGGGATTTTTCTTATATGGAACACAAAATTTGAGGTAGATTGAATAGATTTGTTTTTAAAGACTTGATCATGTGTTCAGATTTCTGACTTTTTGAAAATTCAATTCTGACCCACAAAGTCAACCTTACTGGGGACTTCTTCACTGTAGGGCAGGACATAAATCAAAGATTAAAGCACTAAAAATAATCTGCATTTATGGATGTTTAATCTTGTGTTAGTTGATCAGGCACAGATTGAACTGGCGCTGCTACTAATTACAGTGTTACACCTACAGGTGTGCAGTCTGGGAAACCCCAGTGACAAAGACGATAACTTCAGTAAGGCCTACTCCACATGTACACAGATATTCTTAAAATGGAGCTTTCCCTATGAGGTTTGGCTTTTTGTCCACACGCAAACTGCTCTTTAAGTCACTGAAAACTGATCTTTTGGAAAACTCCGGCCAGGATGAAGCTGTTCAGAAACTCATGAGTTTTTGGCTTGTGACATCAGAGTGTACGGACTGGAGCGATTGATGCGGCATTGCAGCCAGGTAGCCTTCAGGTAATAGCTTTTTTCAGACTTCTGATTGGCCAACACAGCTTAAAGGTTAAGGCCAAATCTCTGCCTGTTGGTTTGCCATGATCTTGACAGCACTTTCTATGTGTTTTTGCATTTTTATTAGGACAGAGATAGTTTTAAAACAGTGCTTGTGCACAATTAGAATGAAGCCAGGAAAATCTTGTTTTAAAAAATATCGGTGTATGTGTGGAATAGGCCTAACTGTACATGTATATTATTTGCTTGTGTTTCTCAGAAATATCATGCATAGTCAGAAACTTGAGAATATTAATACATATATAAATATGGCCCAGGTGCCTTTCTTTCTTTCTCGCTCTCTCTCTCTTTCTCTCTTTCTCTCTCTCTCTCTCTCTCTCTCTCTCTCGCACACACACATATACCCACACAAACACGTGGAGGTGGCCATGGGCCAAGAGAGGTGTGTAAGAAATGTGTTGCATGCTAGAAGGTAGTCCTCACAGGTGTGATAGGATGGCCTTTTAAACACACACACACACACACACACACACACACACACACACACACACACACACACACACACACACACACACACACACACACACTTAACACACACAAAGATTGACTAAATGGGAGAGATAAAAAGAGCGAGAGTACATACAGTAGAGGCCCAGTGCCAGAAAATCCATTTATTTTATGTGCATGTCTTCTTAGTGTTTGACAGATTTGTATATGCTTTGATTTAATGTTTGACACATCATGTTCTCAGAAATTGGCCTGAGATTAATCAAATGATGATGTTGGAGAGGACAGGGTGCTTTGATTTTTTATTTATAACTACAGTGCTTTTACTATAGGGAGACTATAAACTTCTGTTCACTTCTGCTTTGCCTCTACTTCATTTAGTAGGATATAGGCAATATAAATACTAGGTTATGATGATGATTTCATCCCACCATTTCTCAACCCTTTACTTCTGTGTTTTTTGTTAAGGTTAACAGCTGATTGAAGTCAGGATGTCAAAGAATAATCCAAATAATTGTTTTGTTGATAATTATGCATCAAATTGGTGCTAAAAAAGGAAAATGTATTAATCAAAATAATGTTATAAATATGTAATGGTTTAGGGTAAATCATTTGATTGGGTAAATCTCAAAGATCAAATACATCAAGATCCAAATAAATATTTAAACTGGCTTGGTAGGTGGTTTGAGACATATTCTAGTCAGATCTCACAAAGGTAAATTCCATCTCTCCAAGATGTACACAGTGTCTTTACACCTAACTAAGTCAGTAAGCACTCTGTGGAAAAAGTCTCTCTGTACCCAGCCATAATGGCAGCTGAAGTTACTGTACACTGAAGTAACACTGAAACTAGCCGTCATGTTCTTTAAAAGGGAGCGACATGATTAAATATGATTCAGTAATGTTTGTGTCAGGTCATGGATAGTTGTTAGCTAGACAGCTACGATGTTACTGTTGTGACTAAACTGTTAAAGTGCAGTTACCTAACAGCTTCAGGTGCATTACCACCACCCTCTTGTGTATTAAATCCCATCTAGATTTAATCTGGATACGAGACACTTGAAACTGCAAGTGTAAATGGAGCCTTAGATACCATGAGCTACCCCATCATGGTAACCTGCTCTATTTTTCGTAGAGTCACTTCACGATCAGTCACCGTGCCAAAATCAGAGTGAGAATCAGGCTGACCTCTTTTTCCACTTACTTTATTTCAAGCCTTAGTGTATAATCCCTACATTTTGGCCAGGAAAGTCATATATTGTTATTTTCACATAAATACTCAAAAATGGAATCAGCAGGCATGGGAGTGGACCCACACTTGTTTTGACACAATTTCCATCCATACTGATTAACAAGTAAATCACTTACTTTCATTTGTTTTTTTAATTTTTGTTTTCTTTTTTTGTTGCATTTATTACATAGTTGATAGTGTAGAGATGGACATAAACCATGGGTTTAGTGTTAGTCCCTGACTAGAGGTGAACGGTATAAACCATTCGGCTATCAGGACACCCCAATTATTCCCTTCTCAACTTTTATTTCTCTTTCTCTTTTTCTGTTGTTGTTGTTGTTGTTTTTGGTTTTATTTTTCAGATAAGAGCTTCATGTGAGACACGTAACGACAATAATTTACTCCAACTGGTATCAAATCCTGGGAAAATATTTGTATTTGGATGATAAAAAGTCACTTGACAGCTGCATGCAAAGTAACAACTAATCAAGCCCCACACCTGTTGCGTTAGTTTGGGCGCGGGGCTGGAAACCGATACTACCGCCACTCAGATGCTGGTAATTCTCCCGCCAGCTATTTTGGCAGGAAGCCAGTGTGTTTTCAGTCTGATCTATTGTCAAACTACTCTGACGAAATATGTGGTTCTGAACCAACTTGCTTCTGCGGCCAGTTGACAAAAGCAGATCTCATTAAAACATTTTCTGCTCAATCATATCCATAATAACTTTAATATCATCAGATCAAAGTAATGAGATTAACCTGAACCACAATGGTTACTTCAGAGGACACAGTCAGACAATCACATAACCTGCTTTTACAGATTGTCGGCCTGATATCAAAGGGAGTTATGTAAAAACATGTTACGATGTTTGGGAGTGAACACGCACAGAGGAAGCCGATTAATTGGTTTGCTGGCGTGCTGGAGAAAGACAACACAGTGAACCTCCTCGTTCCCTTCGTCTATGCAGCACCTGGGTCTCAAATATCAGACCTGTTTCACCTGGAAGTGCAGAGAGAGAAAACAAACAGTGTGTGGGTGTGTGTTTGTGAAAGAGACTTTTAGAAATGCCCTAGTAGATGCAGTGTCTCATTTCTGGCAGATTTTTACTCTTGTAGTCACTTTTTAAAGCATTGTCGTATGCACGTATAAAAAATGGAATTCATTTGCCCCTCATGCTCTTCTTTAATGGACATACCACAAAATATCCACAGTATAACCCATAACCCACTTTACACGAGTTCCAGCGAAGATAAAACTCTGATAGACTCAGTAAAGTACTTCTTGGAACAGGCCCCAGCATCTCAATATCTCTTTGTATCTCTTATCTCATTATCGAGACGGCTGCATTCAGATTAGAGCTGGTAAACGTTTTAATTTGTATCAAGATGTTTATAAGTAGCAGATCTATATGAGGAGTAAGTCTCTTCTTAATTTTTTATTATTATATATTTTTTGGGCATTTTAGGCTTGTACTATGCAGGACAGCTGAAGATGTGAAAGGGGAGAGAGAGAGCCGCAGGTCGAAGTTGAACCTGCCAAGGACTGAGCCTTTGTACATGGGGCGAACGCTCTACCAGGTGAGCTATCCAGGCGCCCCAGGAGTTGGGGTCTTAACTAACATTTTCAGTAGCATGTGGAAATGTAGTTTAAGTATTCAAGTCGAGTAGCTTTGGCATTTGACTATACAATCTCACGACAAAGTCCACTCAGTAGCCGTTCTGGTGCTTTCGAATTAATCGCATGATCTTCCTCTGCAGATGGAATTCCAAGTTTTGTAATTGTACATTTTCAAATATCCAATTTTTCTGAGCACTTTAAGGACTTCTTGTTGACAGATTATCAGACTGCCTTTTTTATTGACTTCATTCATTCAGCCGGATGTTGTGTTTATGTTAGGCAACATCTTGTTGGAGTGGGGAGTTACTTTGGTTTGTTTTGAACTAACCTATTATTAGCAAGTGATGCATTTGTCGCACATATTCCATTTTCAGATTAAACGGAAGCTGCCAGGAGCATTAATGCTTTTCATACTGATCAAAGAAATATGCTAAATTAAAATGTATACATTCCATAGAGTGCCTCAGTGTGTCAATCTCACCCTTTCTTGTTAGTAGGTAACTAGCTTTGAGGACAACGTCTCCGTTCTTAATCCCGCCTACTGAGAACTAAGCACAGAATGAACACAACACCAGACCTGTTTTGAGTGGCTGAACAAATCCATGATGTTGGCAGCAATTCAGATGTCTGGAACTAGTCTTCTTTTCCATTGCTAGCTTAAAGTAATGAACTTTCACTCTTAGTCATTCCAATTGTTTGTCCGTCAATTACACAGAAGATTCTTTACGTAACATACAGTTAGTGTGGAGTCATTTGAAAAGCATTGCCGGGTACAGTATGTATGGTGTGTTAAGTCTGATTTTCAGGCAAAACTTAGAAATTCAACATTGTTTGAAAGAAATGAGGAAAATACATAATGATATGCTTTGATGTTTTTACATAACTGAAATGTTTGTTATTACATTCAGACTATTTCTGGAAACTGCCAAATATTTTTCATTCTTGCAGTTGTGTTTATCACCGTTTAAGCAAAACTTTTTACATTTTGTTTGTCATATCATTTGACACTAACCTAAATATAAACAACTATGATTTCTTTAGCTTCACTATAGCTCAACTTTTTCCACTGGTAACCGCTTTTGGAGTAGCTTCTCTATCATTGAGCACAATACAATCAGAATCTAAAAAAACTCCAATGGTGCAGTCAGAGAGAATATTTTAATAGGACTATGCTTAGTACCTGATCGCTGCAAACATCTGATGTTTGAGTATGATGTTTGAAAAACAAATTAATTAAAAATACATATAGCAGGCCTGCCATATCCTGCAGTGTAAGTGGTCTATCAGGCCTGCACATCTGAGCGGCTGTACAACAGAAAGACTGGAGTTTACACAAGACTTCAGTCAAAAGCATGAGTATACACACTAATGCAGTACATACAAGCATGTCCTCTTGCAGGTGGTGTTGAAGACCGCGGTGGTTATTGCCCAAGAGGGAGGGGTTTGGCTCTGTGACTGACAGGCCATTAGTTATCAGGGTTTGGTCAAGCGTCTTGTTGACTGACGTCAGAGTGAAGAAACGCACCTTGTATTAAATATAACACGCACGCACGCACGCACACACACAAATTACACTTTTGCATGCTAAAGCAACATACTTTACAAACATGAACTTTGACCTTTAGCAAACACCGTACCTGTCGTCCCATCAGACACACAGAAGAGCACATGGCATACAGAAACTGCTCTGCACCAGGAAATGTTTTATGATGTGAACGTTTTACTAGGAATGCTTATTTTCAATTGGAAACAAGATCAAACTTCATTAACAGAATATTTAAATCTGGCGCATCACACTCATCAACGCATGAGAACAGGCTGCACTCATACATACTGTGGAAAATACCATTTTACCTGTATAGCGCACGGTGACATGAATCAAGGTTTTAGCGGTAAATGTTTTTTTGTGTTAATATTGTGTACAAGGTCTCTGAGCTATTGTGAAATTAAATGAATCAATCCATTTCAATCAATCCGAAAAATCTTGACGTCTCTCGTTTAAACAAAAAGTAATCTGAAGGTGTATTTTAAGGCGCTTTGTCAAATTACTCTTTTTCTGGCAGCATTGTTGAATCATTTTTAATTTCAGCTATATTCACTCATTAACAAACTCTTGAGATTTGCAATTCTAAAGACAGATGGAAGGCTTGGAACGCTGTGGACCCTTTTTCCTTTTCTTTTGTACCTATAAAGACAAGAATAAAGCAGATAGTTGCTACTGTGAATGATCACTTAAATCATATAGGACTGCTTGAATACAGAGGTAATCTGAACAGCAGAAAAAAGAAAGGCAGGTTGTCTGGGTCCAGTCTAATTGTAACTTTTGATTAACCTAAAAAAAAAAACACCTAAATATGACATTTACTATTGAGTTTCATTCATTAAGGTTAGCGTTTCTAGTGAGGTGACCCGACGTAAAGAGCAAATGAATCTGCATTTCAGATACAGATTTGAATTTTGCTAGATAGCATTTTACAAATAAATAAGAAAAGGTATTACCAAAACAAGAACCTCTACTGTCTGTGAAAACACATGGATACCATACAGTGTAGGTCAGAACAGCTGCCCATGTCATTTTCTATCAAGAGTGGCAAGCTGTCATGCAACAGAATACACCCCCGTGTTATTGTCCAACCTCAGAGAAGTTGCTCATCCTGGCTACCTTGACTTCTTCTCTTGTCAGGCGATAGTCCGTCTTCTTCTGTGGTCTTGTAGCTGTCACAAGGGAGAAACTGTTTGTTGAGGGAGAAAAATACCCTGAACTCTAAGACTTCTCATATTAAAACAGCCGGGGAGATTTACCGCTCTGTGTGATTCACATGAAATTACACATAACAGTATTTCATCTTTTTATATTCTGCTACCATTATGCTGCTGGATAGTTTTGTTGAAGTGTAGCAGCACAGAGAGTCAAATGTATGCCGAGTGTGTCATATGACGTGTGTTTTGGACTCTATGCTGCATCTTATATTGTGCATTAAGCCGCGGGTATACTCACGCTCGACACCAGCACGCACAGAGACGTTTATGCTCAACGCATTGTTCGTTGCAGTACTTTCTGAAACACTAGAGAGCGTACAGACAAAGTAATCTGTGAATGGACAAGAAGTAGTAGAGAAGAAAAAAACGGAAGTTAAGGAAAGCAGGCTGCCTGGCAACAGTAGTAAACACAACCATGTTAAATCCAAGGGGGTAAGCTTCACTTCAGAACTCGAACCTCCTATGGCGCCATTTTGATGCTACCAAACGATCACCCGACGTTAGCATTCCATTGACTGCCATTCATTTGACGTCACTTTGACAGCAAATAACTTTACATCTGAAGCGCACCATTGTTTATTTCTAAAGAAACACGACAATGTATAAAAGGCTCCATTACCTTGTATCTCACGTTATGGCTCCGCAGCAGACGTTTTTGTAAAAATAGGCTAACGATTGTGTCATAGCCACGCGACTTACTGTCGTATAGTAGAGGAATGACCGTATAGTACAGGAGAAGCTCGCAGGCAGTTTCGACTTACATTAGCTGTTTAAGTGTAATTACTAATGTTAACTAGCATTTTAGTTAGCAATAATTAGCCTGTGTCCATGTTATCTCCTTACATATACCTACGCTCTCCTTCTCTGCAAGATTGGGAATGCACTTCCTGTGTTTCATTAAGGGTGCTGTAGGTAGGATTGTGAAGATCCAGGACTTAGCCAAAAAATTTGAACATTGACAACTTCTCAGTCCCTCCCCCCTTTCTGCTAAAGCCCAAAACGGTCTCCTAAGCCCCTCCACCCACAAGGGAGAATGAATGCGTGTGCATGAGCGGTGATTGACACGCAGTTAGACACCCCCCCCCTCCCCCCCCCCCCCCCGGCCCTGATTGGTGCATCTGATTTTTGCAAATCTCACTACAGGCTGTAGGTGGTGCCAGAGGAGCTGGATTTTTTTTTTAATTACCTGCTTCATGTAGTTTTACTCGAACATAGGGTCAGTTTCAGCAAATATAACAGAAAGTTAGTTTTATAAGTCTTACCTACTGCACCTTTAAGTAAAAACACCAATAGAATCACGTTTATCTTTCAAATGGTTAAGCGTAATGTGAAAGGGTTTGATCGTAGTGACAAACCCACAGAGAATTATCTGCAGTTCCCCTCAGCTCTACAAAAGGTTTCAGTGTCTTTCAGCTGATTGTTTTGGTTTTGCAGCCCCAAACTTTACTGTTTTGATTGACAGCTCTCATCAGAAGACGGACACGGAGAAAGTTAGCAACTAGTGAGGCGTCGACAGATATTTCCCTCAGGAGTTGGTGGAGAGATAAATAAAGCTAAAAGGAGAGTGAATATTGGACGTAAATTTGTCAGCTGGCCAGAAACACAAGTCCAAATTAATTATAATGTTGTTTGATGTGTTTCTTAAGTGATAATATATCAATGTTTTCAACTTGTTCTGGTGCCCCCATTTGGTAAAAATCAATCAATTAATGCAGCTTTAAGACAAAGCAAACACATATAGAGCAAACCGCAGAGGAAAAGATAAAAAAAAAAAAAAAGCTACTACATTGGGCCCCATGTTTTAAATTTTGGAAACGAAACTGGAAAAAAGTCCCTCTTCCTCATTCCATTTAATTTAATATCTGGCCCGGAGCCCGACTTTATTGATAAAAAGTTGTCTTTTATGTTAGCAGTTGACGTTAGCATGATGAACAAGATACAGACACAATGACAACACAGGGAGCACAGCGCAGCAGCCGAACACTGCGACTGAATGGTGTAGCTGTGACAAAGAACTCAACACACAAATGTTTGCTGCCAGATAGCAGAAAAATAAATGACTTAAGATGATAATGAATGTGACACAGAGATAGTTTATTTGTTTTACCCACACACATATACACTATCTCCCTTTCGCAGACTCACACACATGAATGAAACACACTTGATGAGAATAAAACGAAGATAAATGCATACTCACTACAGTCAATTAATAGCATTGCTTGAAATCCGTCATGCAATTACCAAACGCAAAATCACTGCCCTTTAAAGATACGGTAATGGTGACTACTAGCTTTTTCTAACAACAGATAGCAGCGTTGTCTTGACGAATGCCGGGGAACAATACTAAAATCATTTTCTTAATTATCTCCTCTGGAACTAATGTTGCAGATATGTGTGTGAATTTATTATTGGAGCTCGATATAAGAGAAAGAGCAGCATTATCCGCCAATCTTTTTTTCTTCCACTCTGCATTCATTAAGGCGAAGGCAACTGTCAGTCACTCGACGAGACAAAACCCTGATTCCCAGAAATCAAATTAGCGCTGAAAACAGAGAGGAGAGGACGGACAGAGGTATCAACAAAAGAGGGCCGAGACCTTATTGTGAGCGTTGATGAGCGACACATCGCAGCAGAGAATGTTTGTTTCTCCTGTTTGTCATGTCTTACAGTGGCTTTTCTGTCGGCAGCTCTTTCTGTGCTTTAGGATCAGCTTTCTGTGGCAACTTGGCATTATGAACATGACCCTGTGACTCTCTTACAGACTAACACCCACACACATTCAGCTTTAGCTTCTCTTCTCCAGTTTTCTCTATGCCCTGTTGACTGACTGACAGGCTGGAGGTTGTAAGGCAAGGTAACTTTCTTTCTATTGCACATTTCAGCAAAAAGGCAATTCAAAGTGCTTTACATAAAACATTAAAGAGCAGTTAAAAAGAGATAGAAAATAAAAGCAGGCTAAAATAGAATAAGATACAAATACAAGAATCAATGTCCCAGTGCAGTGGGAGAAATGAATAATTATTTGACTTGATCGGTTAAAGGGACGGGTTTGGGAGAGGAGATCGAGGTGTTTTATTTTGTGTGGTGTGTAAAATCCTCTAAATAACTAACAAAATGTTCTAAGCAAATAGGATAAATAGGTTTCAGTTCAGTATAAATGGCAGAAGTCGAACTGACCCTCAGAAAATATCGGGTTCCTCCATATGTCAAGACTGGTTTCGTAGAACCATAAAGTGATCTCTCCCTAACCTTTTCTAAGCACTTTTAGGTGCCTAAACATAACCAAAGCTTAACTGTAAAGGCAGCAGATCACATAATGCCCGTATGATTTGTTTCGTTGGCACTGACCTGTTTTGTCATTTCAGTTACCTTCTGATATATACAAAGAGTACATTTTGCTTTTTTTGTGTACAAAGAGTATACAAAAATTCTTTACATTTAAATGGTTCTGGTTGGGTTTAAACAGAATCCTCATTGGTTCATGTAGGGACAGACATTTTTTGGCTCAGTCAAAGCTTTAGTTAAGCTTAGTTTAGCTTGAATTTAAAGTTTAAGTGATGATTTGACAGTTGATTGTCAACACCTAAAGACTACCAACAATGACCATGATGGGAACGAGTTTGAAACATTTATGTCATGTTAAGTTGTTTTTTTTTTTAAATTGGCATTAGGCAACATAATAAATAAAGTACCAAATACAGAGAACTTAAACTGATTGAAATTTGAAGAAAATCTCAATTAATTGTTTGCAGTTTTTCTGACGTTTACATTCACATTCACAGACTCATATTGCTCTGGCAAGACAATTATATTAATGTCAGCTGTACAATTAATGTCTTTTCATTGGACACCTTTTTTCACTGCAGTCTCTCTTCATATTTTAGGCAGCTACTGTCTCCGTGGTGAATGTCATTAGAGCAGGATTTCCAGGTCCTCCTCTATCTCTCAGATACCCCTGCAGCCAGCCATTGCCAGTTCAGCCCTTTTTTTCTGGATTCATACATTAGGCTGGGATATCTCGAGTGCTAAACCAAGTGAAGGCCAACACTATCTCAGATTGTACGTGCAGACACACCAATCCACCCCCACCCAGAGCTAGAGTCTGTTAAGCTCAATTAAACCAGGACTATCTGGATACTGTGCTGCTCTACATGGGTCTACATAGGTGAGGATTCCTCCAAAGATTTTACATTAAGACACAGAGCTGTTAGCTGCCCATTTTTACCCTTTTTCTATCTCTGGATTAAGATGTATTCCTAATATGGCTTCACCTATATCAGTGAATTCCACAATTCATACTCACATCATGTATCACTACTATGCTTTTCCCCTGAATTTCTTGAAGGAAGTATTCTGAAAAAAATCATTGAAGGTTTGGAGATCCTGTTCAGTCTGCAGACAAGTTGTTCCCCGCGATTGGAAGAAATTACTTCATAACACAGTTATGTTAAAGAATTGTATAAAGAGAGAGGTCTCATTTGATTTGTCGTGTCATACATATAATATGTGATGGGATCTGAAGGGTTAAAATTTGATTTTTTGGTAATTAATATTCACCTTCCCAAATCCTACATTAGCATAACTACGCCACAACCTCAACATTTAACTGATCACCTATACTTAGCCCTCTACCATTCCTATAGATGGATATAAATCTTCTTTACTTCCCACCACTTCTGTTCTCTCCTCCCCATCCCTCCCTCCTCTCCCTCCATCTTCTATAATATTCTTCCCGGATCTACAATCTGTCCGATCCAGCAGGACCCATGAAGTTCTAGAAAGCTACAAAAAGCTTAGTAGGAGTGACTCCTCGACTCCCACAGAAAACCTCAGGGCAATAATATCTGAATGATATTTTCATGGAATTAAAGCACATTATTGTGGGTGAAATGTATTGATAGTTTGGATCTTTTGAGCATCCAGTCAATTTACCAAAAGGTAGGATGAAACAAAACCGCGGCACAGCTGGAACGTAGCACAGGCGTGCCTGGTAGAATATCTGGGTCAGTGTCATTACTCCCGTCTGCTTCTCCAAACTGGGGACATGCTGTCCTCCATCTACAGTACTGCAGGTACATACACTGACTATGGCTAAGTTTCTCATACAACCCCACTTCAAAATATCTGAACTAGTGGCCCAGGTTAGCTCAGATGGTAGAGCAGGCGCACATATATAGAGGCTGCATGTCATTCCCCCTCTCTCTCCCCTTTCATGTTGTCATCTGTCCTGTGGAAATAAAGGCCTAAAATGCCCCAAAAAATAATCTTAAAAAAAAAAAAAAATATATATATATATATATATATATATATATATATATATATATATATATATATATATATCTGAACTATCACTTTAAGTTGCTTTTCAGATGACAGATTTACCCAGTCATGACATTTTCCAGTTCTTTTGATTTTAAGAAAGTCTGAAATTTGAAGATTATACTTCAGGCACTCACATCAGTGAAGTACATACTTGTGCTTACTCTCTGATGCCGTGTACCAAAGAACACCACAGTGACATGAAAGGAAAGAATACAGCTTTGTTGGAGAGATTTAACTTGTTTTTGTTTTAGTATTTGTTTTCAAATTTTCAATTAGTGTGCATGGAGAATTTTTTAATACACTTTACCAGAATTTGATTAGTATGATTAGTGTAAATAATGTGACACTAAATGAAGACTTTATTACAGTATGTACTTCTTTTTTACTTTCAGCATTCAGTAACTGCTCACAGGCTTTAAAGCTTTGAGCTTACTCTAATATTTTGTTGGAATCTGCGTCATACTTCCTATATATAATTTACACATTTCTTAAATGGTGAATACACAAAGAGTACTTGTTCAAAACTCATGGTGTGACCTACCGCTCTCTATTTCTGCCCTCACTCAACACATAATTAAATATTGAAACTAAGGATGGGGATATTGTTACAGTAAAAAAAGAGTAAGAGAGGGGTGTCCTCTAGCTCACCCAGTAAGAGGGTGCGCCCCATGTAGGCTGAGTCTTTTGCAGCGGCCCGAGTTCGAGTCCGACCTGCGGCCCTTTGCTGCGTGTCATCCCCCATCTCTCTCCCACCTTTCCTGTCTATCCACTGTCACTATCAAATAAAGGGAAAAGCCCCCCCAAAAATAATCTTAAAAAAAGAAAGAAAATAAAAAGAGTAAGAGAGATCGAGTAAATGAGGTTGAGTGAACATGAGAGAGCGGATGAGTGAAAAGGCAAAAGTTATTTGAGTCATTTGTCCTTATTTTACTGTGGATACTAAATTAAAAACAAGAGTAAATTGGGGCCCCTGGTAACTCATCTGGTAGAGCGTGCGCTCCATGCACTAAGGCTCAGTCCTTACCGCAGCGGCCCGGGTTCGGTTCCAACCCGGGGCCCTTTGCTGCATGTCATCACCCTCTCTCTACCCCCTTTTCTGTCTTTAGCGGTCCTAGCCATTACAGGCCAAAAAGCCACAAAACATATTTTGGAAAAAAATAAAATAAGAGTAAATGAAATGCTCAGATTTCACATACTGGTGAGAGAAGCTGCTGAAATGTTGTTAATTCGAGCTCTGGGTCAGCAGTGTGCTGACCTGTTCTAGTAAGTCAACACCACAACAAGAACAAGTCTGGTGTCCTAGAGGGCGTGTGTGAGGGTGCGTACACATTGCATATTACAGTATACAGGCCGATCCATCATAACATCTGTCAGTGCAGCTGTACGGTAAACAAGATTATCAACAAGTACCCTCCCGTCGATGACCACAGAGCTGTGATAAGTCCTCGCAGCTCCCCAACACCTCGCTCTATCTCTGCCTCTCTCACACACACACACACACACACACACACACACACACACACACACACACACACACACACACACACACACACACACACACACATCTGTTTCTCATCCATCACACTGCTCTCTCAGAGTTCAGCCTATTAGGTGATAAGGTCTGATATTACAGGGTGGACCTCTACACGTTTGTGTTAGTCGTTACCATGACCCCTCTGATCTTGTTATCGACATGCCAATGACAAATTAACGCCTTCACACTTGTGTACTGTGGTCAACAAACACACGTATACTGGTCAACATTTCTAATCTGAGGGAAATTAATTACCTGAGTGGACAAACAAGGCGGCCCTCTTCATCTTTGTCGGTTTCTTTTTCTTGTTCCTATTTTGCTCAGCTTAGCTACGGTGGAGGAAAGTAATAACCAAAGACGTGGAACACAATCAGGGAAATAAAGCAGTATGAAGGATTTGAGGGTCTCTAAGGCGTGCATGCTCAAACACCAAAATGAGCCATATCTATAAACATATATACAATTCCCTATTATTGGCGCACAAAGCAGCTTCCCACTGCAGGTAGCAAGCAGGATTAAACCGGAGAGAGGAGAGGAAGGGAAGAGAAATGAGAGAAAATGGAGCGATAACGACAGGTTCATAAAAATAATAAAACACAAGTGTGTTTGGTCGCCAGGCTGCGGAGTTAAATGAAGACATGGAATCACATTTCCATATGAACGAGGCACAGACGCGCACAGTACAGTATATGCAAAGCATGCACACAAACTAGAACTCTACAAACTCCAATGAACACACACCCTCCACGTACACCTCTCACTCTTACACACTCCACCTTTCGCACACACACAGTCAGCCACTTACCCACTCACTCACTCCGCCTTTCAAACACACTCACGCAGTCCCGCACACACCCTCCACCCTCGACACACACCTTCCACCCCACCCCTTCATTAATACTTTCCTCTCTAAAGCGAAGGAGAAAGCCCTCCAATTATAAGCAACTCCTCAGCAGACGGGCTCAGCGCTGCATTTATTAGGAGCTCATTTGGCTAAGCAGGGCTAAACACGGCGCATCGCGAAGAGGCGGGCAAAACGGGTGGAAGAGGAAGATGCACCCTCTCTCTCTGTGTGACATTAAAGGGAACATCCCTGCATTCTGTCCTAATCCAAACTGATTTGAGATGGCATAGGGGGGTTTGAGACGCAGCACTGGATTATTTGTTTATGGTGGGGGGGGGGCTGGAATGCCTCTGCTTCCCCAGATTTACCATCTTATACCGTCTCGCGGCTCTTAATCGCCTCTCTTCCCCCAAACACAACCCATTTACAGTTCAAAGCGGCAGAGCCTGTATCTATCGCCGGCTATATTACGATTAGTATTAATATCTTCACCATATTCAAGGCTGAGAAGTCTCAGAGGGGAACGAGGGGAGGGGTGATCACAACAATAATGTTGCTGCCCAAATATGGCGGCTCGCTTTTTGAAAGCATGACCTTAGCGAGGAGACGTCTCTTGCTTTAATCATAACTACAGCTTTGCTTTGGTTTAGAGGGTTAGAGGTGTTACTCAGCACTTTCACAGATGGATTTTCAACCCCCCCCCCCCCCCCTCCATAATGGAAATTAGACAAAGTCAGTTTCCTCTCCGCCTTTCACATTGCATCCAGGAGACCTTGAGGAAGAAAAAGTATGGTAAATGATTTGAAAAGCAGGTGTCTGACATTGTAACCTTGACAGCAACACCAACTTTTCTGACTGCAACAGCAGCAGTTTTCTCTGTTTGAATACCACGCAGTTCACTCTTATTAGTAACTCAGGGTCACTTACTTGAAACAAAGTTTTTTGGTTTTCTTTTAGTCAGAGAACTGGAGATATGGAGGTTACTTAGAAAAAAAAAAGACTTTAATTTCTTTTATTGTTTCTTGGATTTCTGCAGGTTAGCACACTATTGTAAGGGAATCACAGTGATGGTGCACCGTTATCATCCACATTTATATTGTTTATTGACATGCACTTCGATACTTTATTATAACTAATAGGTAAGCAGGACTCCGTTGTCTAACATCATTTTAGGGGGTTCTTTATTACAGGTGTTCAGTACGTGACTGAAACCCTTAACATTCAATCCTCAATTTAAACAGATTATGCTGAGTCATCAGGAGCTCTTTTTACTGGTGGGTGAAAGTGTCCCTGTCAGCTCAGCTGTGACATGCAGGATGTCAGTAAAATCTTACTGAGAACTATAGAAACAATCATTATGCACTAGTCTCGCATTGCCAGACCTTCCTCCACAGCGCTGCGGAGGAGGGTCTGGCTAGTCCACACAGCATTCCTGGATGAGAGAAAAATGTGCTCTGGTTTATTGGCATTTCTTTAAACCAATCACAATCGTCTTGGGCAGTGCTAAGCGCTGCGCGGAGCCCCGGTGCCTCTGCAAAATAGCCTCTGGAAGGAACTTGTTTTGGTGGAAGGTGTACGTTCAAAAGTTATTTTAGTCGTGCAACAGAAAACTCAGATTGGACAGATAGTCTAGCTAGCTGTTTGGATTTACCCTGCAGAGATCTGAGGAGCAGTTAACCATAGTCCTCAGAAATCCACCGTAGTTTAAAATGCCAACACAAAGAAGGCGTAAGGTAATGGACATCCGAAAACGGACATCCAAAAAGAGTGACATCCAGCGGAATTTCCGGCGGATGTCACTCTTTTCGGCAGAACTGAGTGAAATCCCGGAAGTGGAACGTCATGGACATAGTCTAATAATGCACTAACCGTTGCAGATAGGTGGTTGCTGAACTATTAATCTTATATGTAATGATATAGTGGTATAGTCCTGGTTTCTTACTGATCTGAATGAAAAAGTTTGAACCAACAGATTTGGAATGTAACACCAGAGTGACATCAGTGTTACTGCTGTGATTGTTTACTGATGTGCATTTAAATGATGATTTGTGACAATGAATCTATGAACTTTAAACAAAACCATTCCAAATCTGCAAAGGTATTCCTGATTTTCCGGTTTGTTCCGTTGCAAGGAAGTGTTCAAATAGTATTAGGTCAGATGTGGAAGGAAAAGTTGCAATGTGGGCCTGGCCTTTGTTGTGTTTTTGTGCTGGGCACACACAATGCTATTGGTTGGATACATGTAGACTGCAGTCAAGGGAATTATTATAATGCACTCTGTCTTTGTGATTTGGAACAAAAAATGTGTTAAATATTGCCCCCAGCAAGAAAGATGGACAATTTTATATCGTTTTGACAATATATATCATTATTTTGCCCAGCTCCACTGCAACCACTTAGATAAACTAGAATAGATGAAGGTTTATTATTTACCTTTGAGACACTACGTCTTGTCTACGGCCTTCCTCTGCAGTTGGATTTTCTCAGTGTTCATAGAGTTGAGTTGTAATCACACGACCTCAAAACATCTCTATGTCAGCTGTGTTGAAACCTGGCAACAACGGCAGCATAAAGTAACGAACATGGGCCCACATAGTCAGTTAACAATGCAGTGTTTCATTGCCTGATCCGATTGCAGCATTTCTAAATTATTTATGGTCCATATCTCTATGGATGACTCCTATTGCAATCCTCAGAACTTGCCTTAGGATGGTGTGGTGGAGTAGTAGAGAAAGAAGAAAAAAAGGGGTGAAAGGTCATATCATGAAAAAAAATGTAAACAGAGGGAAGTATGCAGGGAGAGAGGAAACAACAGATAGAAACTAGAGCCTGACCGATAAAGGAGGATTTTAAGGACGATATCGATACAAATATTTGGTGATTTAAAAATTCGATATTCCGATATATCGGCCGATATATATTTTTTAAAAAAATCCAGAAACGCTTAACAAAACATAAACAGATTTCCGTAACATTAGTTATTTGTAGTTATTTATGAGTCCTCACTAAAATATGATATAATATAATATAATACAGTTTCAAAATGAACTTGTTTGTTTTATTGTCACAACAGAACAGAGGAACATCAAAATATATTAAAGTTCTGAAAAATAAAATGTATAAAAATACAAACTTAAGATATGAAACTTAAAGGGTCAAACATGAGTGTTGCCAACAGGGACGTTGTAGAGCGCCGTCTGGTGGACAAACTATGCAACGCCAACACTCAGAACATGGTTGAAGGGTGTTTCGTCCGTTTTTATTTTGTTTTTTAAATATTCGTTTATCGGCCATTATAAATGCCGATACCGATAGTTTGGAAAATGCCTAATATCGGCCGATAATATCGGCCCGCTGATATATCGGTCTGGCTCTAAAAGAAACAGATAAAGTAATAGATAAATTCCTGTAAACACAGATTCCTGAAAAAGGTGCAAGTTTTCCAGAGAGACAGATTGAGCTGGATGAGATGGAAAAAAAGCAGAGCATAATAATTGCCCTCCCTCTGTGGCACTCTGGTTTTTAAAGTGTGTTTTTACGTGTCGTTGTCGTGCTGCACAGCGGGCGTCCTTGGCGTGGTGCCAAATTCCATCTCTCCTCACCAGGCCCAATAACCATCCAGCTATCTGCACCTGCTCCAATTATTATCCTATTAGCAACAAATACCGCACAATTACCGCTAGAAGCCCCCACACCCAGGCCGCCACAGGCTGTAAATACCCAGGGAGAGCGAAATTAGCAGGGAGCAGCAGCAGCAGCGATCAGACAGCAATTAATCAGCAGAGACACATCTCTCAATGTGAAGGATACAGACAGAAGCCCAACACCTTCAGCTCTAATGGAGAGGGCTGATGAACGGAGGGGAGGGTGAGAAGATACAGATGTGGCGCAGAGGAGAAGAGAATTATATTTTATTGCTATTTTCTGTCGCACAGGTGGATAGAATTTCAATACCTCAGGGTCCTTAAAAACATTCAAAACCTTCCAAAAGCATGTTTGACATTTAGCAGAAAGAAGACCAACCAGAGTAGTTTTGGAAAAAAATATGAAATGATATCAGAAAGATTCATAGATCAGAAGTAGAATCATACTGTTGTTTTGGCACTTGATGCAGTGGAAAGTGGGCCAGCATTGCCCGATATGTTAAGAGCAGTACATTTTGTCAACATGTCAGTTAATTATTAGACGTTATAGAGAGACGAGAAATACTTACTTTTTTCATACCATACTTCCTCCAGAGTATCCTTCTTTTTTATTCTCCACTGCCAAGGAAGTAGGATTTGTTTTCTGTTTGTCCGTTTGTTTGTTGGTTGGTTTGTTTGTCTGTCAGCAAGATTGTGGAAAAACTACTGGCACGATTTTAATTAAACCTGCTGGAAGGGTGTAGCATTGGCCAAGTAAGAACCCATTACATTATGAAGCAGATCTAAATCACAGGACGGATACCCAAATAATTTCGCTTAACATTGTGAGATGGGGCATTTGTGCTGTATTCATGTGGTGTTTGAATGGAAATATGAATTCCCGACAGGGAAAATTCACACTGCATTAACATCGTGAGATAGAGCATGCCTTGGCAGACGTCTGCACTCTCCGATGGCCATTCTAGATTTCTCTTAAAATTAATTAAGAATAACCATGATGCAGAGAGTGATCTAAAGGGAAATAAATCACCACTAAACTTGTTGAGCTTTACCACCCAAATGTTATCTTAATTTGAAAAAACTGCTGAAAGAATTGACAGTTTTACTCTATATCCCGTATAGGAAAACCACAAGAAAGAAGAAATAACTGCAGACCAGAATCCGTTTCAGGGGTCATGGGTTAGAATTAGTAGATTATCTGTTTGGCCTCTTGCAACAAGCTGTGAACATTGATCTATTATCACCTTGTAAAGTTGCAAACCGTTGTCTATTTACACATCCTGGAGATACAGAGCAACATTAGCATTCATTTGGAGTCATGTTTCAGGCCATGTCTTTCCATCATCGCCTTGACATCCTGGCAGACAAAGATTACAGGCATAGTGCCAGAGTAAACACTTCACCTGACAACAACAACAACATCCCAGCTGTCGCTGTCTTGTCCTGATAGGCTGAAGATGTCCGGCTGATACAAAAGAAAAACCCAAGTAAAAGATGCTCGCAGCACGCCAAAATATACCTGCTGCACACACACACACACACACACACACACACACACACACACACACACACACACAGAAACCCACTGGTATTCACATTCAAATGAAAATTCTTATCTTTAAAATTGTTGCTCTTCCCTTCTGTTGCTTTTAATGCATGTCGGAGAGATTGAAAAGTAGGTGAGCAGAGAGAGGGAGAGATGAAAAGAGGCAGAGAGAGAGGGAGTGAAAGGAGAATTTGGGTGAGCCCAAGTCGTCATCACACCCTCTCCCCCCAACAATTTATCAGCCGAAAATTTGACAAACAGACAGACGGACTGACCGACAGACAAATTTCTTTTGGAGTCCCGTTAGCCACGCCCATGATGGCTGTCAAAACAGCAGTTAGGAGGGGAGAGAGAGAGAGAGGAAGGAGAGCGAGATAAAGAGAACATTGAGAGCAGGAGAGACAGAGAGAGGGGGAGATGTGTGTGTCTATCTCTTCCTGTCTTTCTTTAATGAAACAGTTGTGTGCCTTTGGAGACAGTTAAAGCTGACAGAAGCACTCAAGTTCTGGCCAAGAGGTCTTGCGCGCACACACACACACACACACACACACACACAGGCAGATGCAAATCATTTTTGGGGCATGTCATGCAGCAAACATGTAATGTGTGCTTTCGTCTTTGAGACACACTGGGTTCTTTGACAGCTCTCTGTGTGTGTGTGTGTGTGTGTGTGTGTGTGTGTGTGTGTGTGTGTGTGTGTGTGTGTGTGTGTGTGTGTGTGTGTGTGTGTGTGTGTGTGTATGTGTGTGTGTGTGTGTGTGTGTGTGTGTGTGTGTGTGTGTGTGTGTGGCCTCAGGCTAGACCAGCCGACTGTTCTCCAGACTAATTCCCGCAAGGCGAAGGTCAACCAGAAATTCTTCCAAGCTCTCTTGGTCTCTGTCTGTTTTTCAATCCTCGTCCTTGTGTGTCGAACTCTTTCCGTCTGTCTTCTCTCCAGATTTCGGTCAGTCCTTTTTTTTTTTTTTTTATCGGCCTCTTCTTCAATCTGGAGAGAATGTTTAGATAAAGAATACTAGTAGAGTTAGAGCATAATAAGTGCATTTTCCTCACTCAACAACAATCACTTTTGCTCTTCTCTCTATGCAAAAACTTGTTTCTAATTGGACTTTTCAGTATTTAACCAAACATGTCTTCATTCCTTTGACAGATCGAGTAGAGTAACAAAAATGATTGTTCTCCTTACAAAAGAGCACTGTATGTACAGTGAAGACATATTAAAATGTATTTGGATATTACTGATTTAAAAAAGGTTTACACTGTGCATGACAGAATTACAAATTCCCATTGTCAATGTGTATTTGTGGAAGCAGTTACCAGTCTCTAATTCAAGCCTCATAAATTATATATTACCTTTATATAGTTTGATCGGCATATAAAGCACTTCATACGGCATATGTATCAAACTGTCATATTCACTTGTTCCAGATACAAGCTTGAACTTCAGGTGATTCCCAGTAGGCTTGTAATAAGGAAATAAAGTAAATATTGAAGGGATTTATACATGGCTGTCAAAATATCTTTAAGTAGAGATTCATTACAATTCAACTGTCACACTGTTCTTCTCCTTTGATTTTAATTGGTTGATCACTTGATATGTTGAGAGTCCCGACACCTTGGCTGCTTTCAATAGGATGTCGTGGCAATTTGTTTAAAAATCTGAATTGTTTTGTTTTACTCAGGATGGGTGCTGCCTTATGAGCCAACAGAACATTAATGAGTGGATTTGTATCTAAAGCAGAGATATGTGGGCTAAAGGGTACGCTGTGGTTGCCCCCCAAATCCAGGTCTGCTCTAAACTTGGAGACTTTGGTATGTTTCTTCAACAATGACCAACTGTAAGAAAAGGAAAACTTAACCCAAGCCCCAATCAATCCAACACGGCAGGTACAACAGCAGGTGTAAAGATCTCAAATGTCAAACTTGTGGAAGTCACAAATAACCAATCAATGCACATCACAAATAACATAAAGAAGCTTCTCTGAATGAAGAAATCAAAAATGACCCCAATCACACCAAGAGCTGTGAACTCAGTCCAGTGGTACAGGATCACAGAACTGAATAACACTTCAAGTGTCAAAGATAAAAAGAGACTCAATTAAAGGAACTTCCCTCCAATCTATACCTGACTTTTGGTGAGAAATTAGTAATTCAGAGAGTTTCTCTTCCCACAAGGCCATCTGAAGTGCAGGAAAGACACACATTTCAGAGATTTATTGATCGACTTTGAGACAGAAGCTAGACATTCATACAGTGTGGCAGTAAATTAGCGCTCATTTCCAACCCACACACTATAGAACTTGACCTCCTCATAGACTTCAATTTAATATAGTTACGTTTCTGTGTGACGTGTGATCTTCACTCCCTCATGTAGGCTATTCACTAATGCACACAGTCCTGTAAAAACGTATGAAAGAAAAGAATCTTTGGTTACACTTTACTTGAAGGTATCTACATAAGAGTGACATGACACTGTCATGAACATGTCATAAACATAAACAAGTCATAAACGTTTATGACATAGCACTTCTTCTGTAAGTGTCATTCGGTTTTTGTCATGACAAGTTATGGTTAGGGTTAGGGTTAGGGTTAGAGTCAGGGTTAGGGTTCATGGGTTAGGGTCACTCTTATGTAGATACCTTCAAGTGTTACCGAATCTTTTTTAGCAGCAGCAGTGTGCAACACGATGCAACACATAGTATAGCGGACCTTTCAGAACATTTATATCGACTCCTGTTTGCCTCCTTGCTTCCTTCTGTGCGTCTACTTCCTCTCTCTTCCTCTTCTATCACTTTACACATCTCCTCTTGCCTCTCCTTCTATCCTTTTCTTTTCTCTCCCATCTTTTGCATCCTTGCTTTTCCTTTTCTGTCTTTTTCTCTCCTATTCTATTTTCCCCTACCATATCTCCTACCAATTGACTGAATTACTTTCATTGAACGCTTTTAAGTCCAGATTGAAAGCACTTGAGTCGATCTTTTGTAATTGTTTTTCATAATGTATATGTAATTCTATTGTATGTTTGTAACTTTTTTGCTGCTTCTTGGCCAGGACTCCCTTGAAAAAAAGGTTCTTAATCTCAATGGTATTTTTCTGGTTAAATAAAAGTAAAATAAAAAAAATAAAAAATCCCATTCTTTCCTCGCTTTCCTTTCTGTCCTCTTTTTTTCCTTTCATATATTCTTTTCTCCTGCCATATCCTCTTCTTTCCTGGTTCTCCTTCCTCTTCTTCCCTCCCCTCTTCTCTGCCCTCAGCTTCAGTCCCCAACAAGACAACCCCATCAAATGAAGCCTTTTCATTGTTTTAGATGCAAATTTGGACCGGAATCAGAATTAAATAAACGTCTCCCTTTATACAATGTTACTGCCATCATAAGTGACTCATTCAAACACAATAGCAGAGATGTCTCATTTTATTGAGACACAATGGCTCTCTGGCAGCTTTTGTCCCAGTTCCAGCTCCCCATTCCCCTCTTGGAAAAAAAAAAACAACACTAAAATAAAGTACATCCCAAAATTTTCAAGAACTCTTATTATTACTAATCGTCATGCGGAGGCGACCCCTTACATGTGCATCATGGGAAATGAGGGAGGTGTCACGAGGAGCAATGCTGTCTTGTTCTCTCTGAGTGAGTGGATAAGTGCTACATGTCAGCGTCATGTTTAAAGATGCGCTGCATGATATCTTTGTCATCGGGGCCGACAGAAATCACGGTCGGAGACGAGCGGCGTGCCCGCTTGTCACAACAAACCCCTGCAAGAGGGGCGCGCGGAGCGATTGAAAGCTGTAATTTAGAATCAAATGAATTATCTATGACTTCAGTAAGTTTGTCAGGGAGACGAAGACGTGACGGCTCGGGACAGAAAATGTTAATGTTTTGTTGTAAATTACTGCAGCTCCAAAAATGATTTCAGCTGTTGAGGAAATGTAACAAGATGGAACGAAGGGCCTAATTGAATTTGTAAAGTACATGTGGAGATAATAAGCTGGGAAGCAGATGATGTGTTAGCTATGGCATTTATGAAAATGACAATGCAGAAAAGTGCACAAAGGCCCTGTCAGATCAAGAAGAGTTAGGATCACAGAGGACTGCGAGGTACAGTATAGTTTTCTCATCAGTGCAAACACCATCTCCAAAATAATCCTGGAGAATTGGCCTTTGGCCAATTTCGACCTGATTTGGTTCCCATATTTTGATCTTTAAAACGTCATGAGTGACATGATACATTTTTGTATAAATCATCTGCCAAAGGAATTTGTCCAAGTCAGTAGTAATTGCTGAGTACTAAAGAAATGATGGTATCTCTACAGTAAAGTCTGACGGGTCAAGAAACACGAGCAGTCAGGCGATCAGACAGGTTGTAAACA
Source organism: Zingel zingel (assembly GCA_023566125.1). Taxonomy (NCBI): domain Eukaryota; kingdom Metazoa; phylum Chordata; class Actinopteri; order Perciformes; family Percidae; genus Zingel; species Zingel zingel. The sequence continues at coordinate 32,232,989 of CM042322.1, read as the reverse complement.
AGCCCTCAGTTCAGCAAAATTATCAGATATTATTTTTAGTAAAAAAAAAAAGAAGGAAAAGCTGAAATAGAGTGTACCAGAAATGAAAGTTGGTTTGTAAACGGTGATGGACGGTACCAACAGACAGTGGAGGAAATTATTTTACCGATCACCTTTGTTTTCGTCATTTAACAGTCGTCTGTTCATCTGACTGTTTGTGTTTCTTTCCCCATTATACCTTTTTTGCAAAGAAGTAACGTTCCCAAATCTCAGAACATGGTTAGTAGAAAGCTATTATTTGATTTGGATCCAGCTCTGTGTCATGGCAGTGTGTGCAGATGAACGATATGTGGCTTTCTTCCGGCGGATGTCAGTGGACGTCGGCTGCTCTAAGCTCCGTGTCCTGCGCAAAATCAGCAAAACAACTTTTTTTTCAAAACTATGATCCAAATTGTTGGGTTGATTATTCTTTAAAAAAAAGTTTTACAAAGTATGGATCCACTCCCAAAGCCTGGATCCTTTCTGTGACTTGCAAATGTATTCCTGGGGGGGGGGACCACTGATGGCTCAGTGTTTCTTGATATTACTTTCATTTTAACTCTTTATCAGCATCAAAGGAATTGCCCTGACAGGCCTGAAAGAAATGAACATATGTTGTATTTGTGTATTACTGATTCTGCAGAGTGGTCGACAATAAAAGAGCAGGTTTGTTCCTGGTTTTGTGCGAACTCCCAAAAAACCCAAATGCATAAGGATCCGTTTCTTTTCATTTATTTTGAACAGACAGTAGTGCAAGTCTCAAGGTTGACAAAATCCTCTTACTGGGAACCAAGCTAACATTTTCAAATCATTCTTAGCCACAGTATCACCTGACTTCTGGTCAGCGTCACCCCAGGCTGTAGTCCATCCCTGCATGTCTAGAGAAGGTTGACTCCCAATCAGATTTAAATTGGATTCAACATTCAGACCTTGTACCACCTGGATGGTTGAGCTAAACTTTTACAGCATTAATTGGAGAGAAGGAAGCAAAACATTTTGGACTGGGCAAACCTAGAGTAACTGAATACTCGCCCCTAAAAAGTTGGGACAGATTTAAGCCACTGACGACGGAATCGCAACTTCCTTGGTTTTGAGTCCAGTTACAGTCGGGACATTTGTCATCCCCTGTCTCTCTCTCTCTCCTTCCCTCTCTATCAGCTCTCTGCTGCGTCTGGCTACCCAGTAAAGCTGAAAATGTCATGCCAAAAAAGTTTTAAAAACTATTTTTGGGAAATATCTCTACCATGTTGCATTCACAGTAATCATTCCACCCTAATGGATCCTAGTAGAGGTGCAACGATGAATCGATTAGTTGTCAACTATTAAATTAATCGCCAACTATTTTGATAATCGATTAATCGTTTGAGTCATTTTTTTATTTAAAAAAAATAAGATTTCTCTGATTCCAGCTTGTTAAATGTGAATATCTTCTAGTTTCTTCTCTCCTTTGTGACATTAAACTGAATATCTTCTAGTTTATTCTCTCCTCTGTGACAGTAAACTGAATATCTTTGAGTTTTGGAATAAACAAGACATTTGTCGATTAATCGAACTAATCGATTAATCAAGGAAAATAATCGAAAGATTAATAGACTATGAAAATAATTGTTAGTTGCAGCCCTAGATCCTAGTGATTAAATACAGTGATAATAGTTGTGTTTTTACTTTCCCTTGAATTATGTACAAGTTCCCAAGAAGAGTGCTGGGCTATGGAGGGATTTTGTCATGATGGTCACTGCTTGAAACCCAGCATATAATTATTAGTCTTTTTTTATCACAATTTGAACCATTAAGGTTGAATAAAACCAATTAGTTCAGACTGCTGGCATATAGACATATAGACAAAATTAGAAAAGCCTCTGTGTGCAAATATCTGAGCAGGTGTTTGTTTCCCTTCACACTGAATATTATTATTAATTAATAATTATAATAACTTTATTTATATATCACATTTCATGATACAAATTGCTTTATAGTAAAAACATATAATATCAAATTATTAAAAATATCCAGACAAACACACATACACACAGCCTTCACACCATAGTGTTTAGAATAAACACACACATAATTTTTCTTTTTTCTCCCAAATAAGAGACATCTCAGGTGGAAAATAGAATAAAAATAAAAACTTGTTTCCCAATCAGGCAGACATTTAAGCTTGAGTGAAGGTTGTTTGAAACAGAGAGAGAGATAAAGAGATGAAACGAGAAAGAGAGAGAGAGAGAGAGAGAGAGAGAAGGACAAAGAGAGAAATGAAAGAGAAGGAGAGAGATTTGGAGAAGGTTTTAATTGTTTTCCCATGATGCTTTGAGGAGGGCTCAAAGCGTCGGAGCAGAAAGCTGTTGGAGGGCCTATCGTCTTGGCAACCAAGCCTAACACACACACACACACACACACACACACACACTCACACACACACACACACACACACACTGTGGTTCATTTAGAGTCTGACATCAGCAGGGTGGAATGCAGAGGGGGGGTTGATTGGGATCAGGAGGCGCTATGTGGAGTGTGGGGGGGGGGGGGGGGGGGGGTGATGATGAGGAGGTGAGGAAGGAGGAGAGAAGAGGTGGGACTGGGACTGGAAGAGATAGATGATGAGGTAGGTAGCAACAGCTCATGGGAGTTTTAAAAAGTTAAGAAACTGAAAGCAAACAAACACAAAGTTGTTCATAGATTCATAAGAGTGGATACGTTGTGTTGGGTGTTTGTTATTCTAATAACTTCACGTTACTACCCACAAGCAGTCATTGTATACACTAATTGTTACATTAACTAAGTGTAACAAGAGATACTTTCTTACTTTTACAAATGTGTAAAGTTCCTCTCCAGTGTTCCCGCTGTGTTGTTAAATTCAAAGTAGTGGGAATAGAATTAAACTGTCATTTTGTCATTAAAGATACAGTAGTGCTGCGTGGGAAGGTGATGACTAATTCTGTTGAAAATAAGTCAGATTGACAGAGGTGGGGTGCAATTTTTGGACAAATCAACTTTGATCTCCAAGAGGTGATTAAACCACAAACACGCAGTCTTACTTTTTGATTGGTAATAACTGTTATTAGTGATGCTGAAGTAGTAATTTGCCACGTTTCTCATTATTGGGAATATCTTTTTATCACTGCAACATTATATATTGAGCCAAAACTAAAAGTATAACAGTCGTCGTAGTTGTACAGCAAATTAATAAATAATGTCACTAGAAACTGGGGCAAATACTGTATGCAGACAAAAGATTGTGGTCACGGGATTCACATACTTTTGTCTATTTTTGTCTGGAGCTCTTTTTCATGGTTTGGGCTAGGCCGTGTAGGTCCATGTTAGTTAAAGAAAATCTGAATGATGCAGCAAACAATAATGTTTTAGCGAATAGTGAGTGTCCAACTTTGTGGCAACAGTTTGTGTTTTGCTCTTTCCTACTTCAACATGACGATGCCCCGGTACACAGGGCTAGGTCTATTAAAAACATTTTTTCTCAGTTTAGTGTGGAAGAACTTGACTGGTCTGCACAGAACCCTGGCCTCAACTTCATCCATCGTCTTTGGGATGATCTGGAACGCTGACTGGTAGCTGGACCTTATCACCCAACATTAGTGGCCGACCTCACTAATGCTCATGTGGCTGAATGGGAGCAAATCCCTGCAGCCAGGTTCCAAAACATTGTGGAAAACCTTCTGTTATAGCAACATAACAATGGCCATGTATATGCCGTGGATTTAAGTAGGGCTGCACAATTAATCGAATTTTAATCACGATCACGATTTTGGCTTCCCACGATCAAATTCACGTAATCAAGCGATATTTAAAATGCTTCATTCCGTTCATAGAACGCTCTGTATCAAAGTTTTTTTTTTTCCAAAGCTCCGTAAACCACTCTGATCACGTGCCTCCGTGAGCCAATCAGAGTTGTTCCCTGCACCGCGCAGCTTAGTTTAGATGTAAACAGTCACAGAGGACAGAGTAACGTGAGGAAAATTCCACAACAGATAATAGTCGGTCATACGTCGTCACGAGGTTTACCAGTTTATCAGTAAATGCAACATTTTGTCCCGTCTGTGTTGTTTTTCAGACAACAGCAGTGACCAGTGCTAGTTTGAGTCTTTTAGCTCATAGCTTTAGCGGAATACTGTTGTACGTCCCGCTGTTGGAATCCTCTACAGTGAAATACAGTCACACTACACCGTTTAGCTGTCAGCATTTTAGCCGTGTTTAATCCAGTTACTACTGTAGCTAACGGTAGGCTAACGTTAGCTGCTGTGTAACGTGTTATTAGTGTTTACTAGCATGACATGAAGCGATGTTTCTGTTGCCTCTAACGTCTGTTTTGGAGCATCAGAGCGCAACGCAGACATTTAAGTGGCACCGTAATCCGCGTTGCTATTTCGTCCGGTCGGATTTTAACGTGCGGCGTTAAGAAAATTGCGTTGCCTGTATCTTGTCACGGCAAACGCGCATGTTTGGAAAGCAGTCGCACAACAGCTGAAATGGCTCCTTCATAGTATCCTTCAACAAAGGAGGAATGTAGCACAATATGGATGTGCAAGCAGTTATAATTAGCCTATGTGACAATAAAATTAGTTTTGGTTAAAATCAACAATTAATCGTGATCAATATATTGATCAAAATAATCGTGCAGCCGTAGATTTAAGGCATTTATTCTCAATGTTAGATATGTATACAGATATTAAGGTAGCCTTCACACAATGAAGATTTTTTGTTTAATGGCGGAAATATTTGAGGAAAGGCTAGGCACGTTGGTCAGAAATGTATAAGGAAAAGTGGAGGTTGCATGGAAGTATGTGGGCAGTGACCATTTATACATACATATGTACCTATTTTCGTATGTAAAGGGAACATCAAAGAGCCTTTAGGTGTTCAATATTCACATGTATGAGTGTAATGTTTGGGTGTATTTTTTTCAGTTGTCCGCAGACTTTATTACATTAAAGCTTTAGTGCGTAACGTTTTGATATTAATAAACGTCCGTTACATTCAAGCCATTGCCAAATGAGTTGCTACAAAGCTAATTAAGACCTTCAGCTCCACACAACTCAGTATGGCCATGTTCAGAAGATCGTGGTGTCCGTTGACTTTCCCGCGCAGAAACTCGAGGGAAGATAATTACCTCTTCTGAAGAGTCCATCATGTTTTTGTAATCCTCCGTGTCCTCCTTGGCTACTGCGTGGAAGGGGGAGGGGGGTGTGCAGTCAAGGAAGGCTTGTATCATGTGGACGCACCAACAGTTTTGTTGGCATTACTTAGAATTCCTCATGGGGCTGACAGAAACTGCGCACTATAGCTTTAAATCCATATCTGTTATTATTTTTCTTGACTGTGTATTGAAGTCACATTGCAGCCACTGACAACTGAATTCATGACCATTTATGAGTTTTGAAGCTTCCGTCAACAAACGTTAACAGAGCAGCTTTCACTGATTTTAAGTGAACTCTCCCGCCGTGGCTGATGGCTGTGTGGAGTTTGAAAGTAAACATTCAGCAGATGAACACTGCATATATCAAGGCTGATACTCAGGTCTAGTAAGATCGGAGTTGTACTGAGATTGCGGAACTTTATAAAGTCAGTGAATAGCATGATGTATTCACACCTCAAACAAGCTAAAAACAAACCTGATCATGCACACATTTTGTCCCCTTCCTCTCTGTCAGGCGGTTGAAGCCTTGGACTCACTCTCTTCCTGTGAGAAGAGAAACTTGTGTTTGAGGGGATGAAGGGATGAAGGGATGGAGGAAGGAGAGTTCTTGGCTTCTTTGTTTCCAGGCCTTGATGTGTGACCAGCAGCCCTCTTTCCCTCCTCTTTTCCTCCCTTCATACAACATACTGCCCAGCTCCTTTCCTTTTTTTTCTCTCCTTCTCTTTTTTCACTCTTTCCATCCAGTCTTACTTCGCCTTCTGCTTTCTTGTCACTTATTTCCTCCTCTCCTCTTTCCGTCTCCTCCTCTCTTCTTCTCCTCACCTCCTCCTCTTCTACCTCTCCTCCTCTCTTGCCCACCCATACTGTCTCCACAGGGAGCTGCTTCACACTGAGAATGAATCAAAAGGCAAAGGAGAGAAATATCCTTTCAACATGCGTGTGCGCACGCACACACACACACACACACACACACACACACACACACAAACACACACACAAACACACACACACACACACACACACACACAGACCAGAGGACTGTGTGGGAATGAACCAAGGGGCCTCGTTCAAATCCCTGTCTCTAGGCAACCAGCAAGGATATGCTGGGGGAACAGCATTAAATTTGGAGAAAAACTAAGAAACACACACCGCAAACACATACACACACACACACACACACACACACACACACACATTTTTAGACTTTCTCTCTGTATTTGTAAAACCAATCGGAAATGTTGAGCAATAATAATAATGGAAAGGTGAGCGAGTGATGCATGTTGTGATAGTGTGTTTAGAGAAATGATTAAGTGTTGACCTTCAGAGGTTTGACTCAAAACCAACAGTGACGCAGAGGTGAGCAAGAGCGCAAGAATTTGTGTGTGTGTGTGTGTGTGTCGGGGAAGTTGTGTGAGCGCTAAAATTGAATCGCAACAAATAGTCACTTGTGTTTATTTTGGATGTGTGTGTGTGTGTGTGTGTCTGCCACCTCTGCAGCTGGCCCTCCATCAGCAGATTAATAAGCTTTGTTGCCACGCCGACCGGAACCTAGTGACAACCATCCAGACCCAAGGCATTATGGGTAACGGACTGACTGGCCGCAAGCTGGCCCTGTTTTTACAGCTCTGTTTTGTCCCACACCGTGCTCCTGTGTGTGTGTGTGTGTGTGTGTGTGTGTGTGTGTGTGTGTGTGTGTGTGTGTGTGTGTGTGTGTGTGTGTGTGATGGTTAATTGCTCCTCTCTTGCCACCCTTCTCAATGACATCACTGCGGTCACAGATGTTTTTTTTTCCACTTTTAGGACCCCTGGACTCACACACACAAATACATACATACACACACACACACACACACACACACACACACACATACACACATACAAGCTCAGGAAACACTTCCAAGCTTTTGACTCTCTCTCTCTCTCTCTCTGTTCTGCTTTGTGTCTTATTTCCTTCCTTCTCTTAGTCTTTCCTTCAAGTCCTTACTTTTTTAGAAAAATAACCCGTCCTAAAAAGATAAGACATTAGTTTATTGTAGTTTAGGTTATGGTTACCTAATAACGGAACATGCAGTGGCTACTTAAAAAAAATAAATAAAAAGGTTTATAAGCATAATGTGTGTGCTGGTACTATCTCACCAACTACGCACTTGTTTTTCTTGTATTAGTATTACATAACTTAAAGGTGTACTCCAGGGATTTAGTACTACACAAGTTCGGTGAATCACAAGAGACAGATTTAAAAAGAAAGTCAAAATCAAAGCAGCAAAGGCCAGGATTTCTTGAGTTTTAGTATCGGTCAACCTCCAGAAAACCCTGGATCCTACATTTCCCATAATGCACCTCAATAGTGTCTTTCATTAGAGCCACCTGCTCCCGAAATCCATCCTCTTTAAAACCCCACACTTCCAGTTTGTGATACAGGCTTTCCGTTATGAATTTGAAGCCCCATACACTTTTTGACATACAGTAACATTATGAAACTATTTTCACAGGCAGAGTAGTAAACTGAACTGTGTGTATAACATCGGTAGAATTCCCATTTCATTTTGGGCAGATTTGTGTGTGATCAAGAGGCAAAATTGTCAGAATCTGACAAAATATTCTATCATCCTGGAACTGATCACAAGTGTATTCACGAAGACTTATGTACACTATAGATATTTTATATATGACTTTATTAGGGAACAGTGTAGTCAGACTTTAGTCCCTACTTGAACTCCTTACTTTTAACTTTCACTCTCACTTATTTACTTTTCTTTCTTTTTTGTCATATATTATTGTGCTACAGGAAAGTGTTGATGTTTGTTGTCTGGACTCTGTGGCTCTGACCCTTGACCTCCCCCACTGTTTGGCTGTAACGTTGGCCTTCTAGCTATTTCTGGTTATTGTGCTGTTTCGCCAATTGTAAGTAATTGTTGCTGCTGTGAGCAGTTTTTTCTCCTTTTTTTTGTCAATACACAAACAAAAAACAATATAAAATACAATTTTTGTTTTTGGTCAGCATCTAAGACAAACAAAAGTAACATCTTTCTCCAACTAAACTACTTTTTCTCACATTTAGTGAAGAAATACATTCAATAGTGATGCTTTTTACCTAAAAAGCATATGACTAGATTTGAGGCCACAGAGCAGTCATGAAGCACAGAGAGTTTTAGACGGACAACAACAGTGTGCTTCCATGAAGCTGAGAGACTGAAGAAAGTGTTGTCTTTTCCCCGAACTCCTCTGATCAACTCAACAATGACTCAGTGTTGGTAACACTGGTAACTACCCACAACCCCCTCTGTCCATCGCATCTCTCTCCCTCTCTCTTTCTTTCTATCACACAACTTTAGTTATATTACTTTCCCATGAGTTCTGTCCTCCCAACTACTTTTTCCAGTGTCCTCCTTCTCTGTCACACTTTCTCTCTTTGTCACAAACTCTCACAACACTCTCCATAGGCGTTCCTCGCTTGCTCCAATTTGGGGCCATGAAGTTGCAGTGCCCCCTGGTGGCAGACTAAAGTCACAACAGAGCTTAAACATAGCCAGTCCTGCTGCTTAATCTTTCTTTTCTTTTTTCCAGTAAATAAAGAAGCAGTTGATAGACCCTTCAGCGAACAGAATAAATATCTGGTCATCTGGGTATTGAATTTCTCGAAGATCAGGTGTTTTTTTTCTAGAAAGTCTAAGAATATGATAATTATCTTGGAACATCAGAAAAATAATAGGAAATGTTATAAATGGATAATTTGACAGGTAGTAGAGTATAGAGTGTTTTGTTGTTTTACATTACAGTGTGCAACTGTTGAGGAAATATGACCAAAAATAAAGCAAATGAAGGAATAATAGAAGCAAGGAAGGAAATCTAGTATATGGAATAATAGCATGAGGCCGTGGAAGCATTCTGGCTTGAGCAATATAGAACATTTTCTGCTGAGATCCGGAAATTCACATTTTAAGAGGACTCCAAAACCCGCTTTCATCTCTGGTGTGCTTGTGAAACCACATTAAAGCAACCACACCAACAGAAAATACCAACTTCTGTCTCGTCACGAGGAGTATTCCTGTCAGATCATTTTGCTCACTTTTAATTTCTGATGCTTCTCTGAGCGGCTTCTGAAGTTAAATCAGGCTCTCCTCGGGCATAATAGAGACATGTGAAACCACTTGCAGAGCGCTTTTTGGCTCAGGTGTGATTTCCACAAACAGGCAAGATGATAGACATTGGCTGCCAGACAAGAGAACATTTCTCAGTCAGCACATTTGTTTTTAGACTGTAGAAGAGAACAAAATAGAATAGAAGGTATCAGAGGGGGAAAAGAATGGATTAGAATCAAAGTAAAAGTTAAAAAAATCACTTGACATTTGGTCTGTGTTTAATTATCCATGACTGAATGCCGCAGACTGTGGGCCTCAGTGAAAGCTACTTTGTCTGACTGAGCTCTGTCTGTCTTAATGAAGCTAAAAGAGTCTTAAACAGCTTAACACAGTCTTCAGGTTTCTACCAGTGTAAGGCAATACAGTGAGTGTAATGATGCAGAGCAACGCTGTGTACGTGTGTATGTGCGCGCACGAGAGAGAGACTGTGTATGTATTCTACTGTATGCATGTGTGTGTGAGACAGTGCAGGCGAAAGCAGAGACGACATCAGAGTCCATATTAAAGGATAATTACAACTAAACAGGAGACTGTTCCCATGAAGAATCCTGGGGGATTATCACTGTTTATTGCTCCTTTACATTGTAGAGCTTTAATGCTGTGTGTGTGTGTGTGTGTGTGTGTGTGTGTGTGTGTGTGTGTGTGTGTGTGTGTGTGTGTGTGTGTGTGTGTGTGTAGGTGCGTGCGTGTGCGCGTGCGCATCTTTACTTACCTCACCACAGTCGGATGAGTTACCCCATATTTGCATTCATGATCTTCTTCCTTAGATATTCTACTTTTTCCCCCCCGTCATGTATAATCATAGTGAAGATCAGTAACTTCTATCTGCAGCAATATTAACCCAGCAGCTAATCCAATAGGAAAAAAATCTGATAAAAACTGTCATTTTAGTCCCGACTGTTTTTATATTTGTTCTAAAGCGACGAACTTCCTCTTTACATACCATTCATTTGTCATATCTCTTCAGTAGTTTCCTGATGCCAGGATATTGTAACTGTAAATGTCAGGAAACACATCAGAAAAACACTAAACAGTAAGACAAACTGAAGGAAACATTGTTTCCCAACAACAAAACGTTTCTGAAGAAAGTACTTAAGAAGGCCGTCTCTTTACCTAACGTAATGCATTTATCATTATAGGTTCCAAAGCTTATAGTAGTGCAGCACTCAGCACAAAGTCAGCTGCTCTAGGCAATTGTATGTCTTTGCAGACACTGAGTATACACCAGTATAGTTCAGTGTGTTGCTGGTCTTACCTCCTGCTGCGCTCCCTGCTTGGTGATCATTTGTTGTCATGAAGTTCATCTTTTGTAGATTGCACCTATAAATCCACATTTAAGTGGTTAGTTAACCTTCACTGAGTGACGTCAGCAAACTAACATGATTTCAGTTGTTTTGTTTAGCTTATACTTGGTTATTAATATTGCATTCAGTGTTGATTTGTGTAGGCCCAATGTAAATGTTAGTTTTTAAAGTTTTTAAATTAAAGGTAAGGGCATCGTTTAGGGGAGGGAAGCAAAGTGATTTCAAATGACATTCCCCAATATTAACCACAACTTGTCACATTTTATTCATATTCATCATTCATATCCGTTTTCTAATTTGATTTTGTGTTTCTTGAAAAACACGAGTCAAAAAAATGCATGTTCTAATGAGAAACCAAGTGTTTTTCAGACAGGTCATGGTTAGATCACACTTAACTTCCACACAATTCATGTGAGACTCATTTCAAAACAGCAAAGAATCAAACATTGTAACACTTGATTTTAAAAAGCTCTTTTTTTTTAACCTAATTTCTCAGGGACAGTAATAAAACTGGACAAGAGAACACTTAAATGTTTTTTTTCTACTTTTAAGGTCTGTAATCACATTTTACCTTTGCACACGCACAATACAGCAACTCTCCTCACCTCTCCTCATCCTGCTCTACTATCAGCTAACGTGTTTTGGGTGGTTTTAGTTTCACATTTGTTCAATTATACTTACACACTGGGACAGGTGTAACTGTAAAATGTTACATTTAATAATAATAATTTATACTTTATTAATCCCGCAAGGGACATTACAATGTTTTCACTCTGTTGTTAGAATACAAATTACACACAGGCCTGAAATACACACACATGCTCAGTACCTATACATGCACTAATGGAGAAATGTCAGAGTGAGGAGGGCTGCAGCTGTCAATGGACAGGCACCTCGAGCAGTTGGGGGAATCGGTGCGTTGCTCAAGAGCACTTTGGCAGTGCTCAGAGTTGAACTGTCATCCCTTTGGTCCGTTTGGGGACTTGAACCTGCGACCTTCCCAACTCAACTCCCTACAGACTGAGCTACTGCTACCCCAATTCACCTATCCAATTAATATTCATCTATTATACATTATTTGCAGATGATTTATTGAACTGATGAACACATGAAGGCCTGATATATGTGTGATTGATCAGTCTTGGCCAGACAATGGCAACAAATCCAGATGGCAAGTGTTTGTCAAACATTTTTTACTAACAGTCACCAAACTTGCAATTGGATCACTGAGATCTTTAGAAATCAGTCCCTCGATGTCACAGCTCTGTGCCTGAGCCCTCCCTGTGAGACAAAGCCAGAGTCCCAGTAGAAAATTAGCGCATTTAGCTGTCATCGCTCGGCTCGCTTTACAACCCAACCAGCATTCACACAGAGGGCCCTGGCCTCTTTTCTCTCCCTCCATCCATCCACCCCTCCACCTCCCACGCCCAGCCCTCGCTTGCTTGCTTGCTTTCTTTCTTTGGGTAGGAAAGGCGATCCCCTGTATAGCTCAGAGATCAAGACAGGAAGGTGTAAACTGCAGATAAATGTGATCAAGTGTCTCCGCTATCACAAGCCCTCACATTGGCTAGCTGGGTTTACCCCCCCCACCCCCCACCTCCCTACACCAACACAGATTAGTTGCCCCCTCTTTGTGCCTCTCAGTGGAAGCAGACAGGTAGAGGAGATGAGGAGATGTTCAGTTGTGTTGGACTTGCAGACCTTTCAGACCTACTCTCACTGAGCGCCTATCATTTCACCTCACATAGACCCATCTGTCTCAAAGTAATTTTCATGGCCTGCTGGACAATTTAGGCAACAAACCAGAAACACTTTAATGAGAAGAATATAGCGAGATGCCATTATATTCATTAGCAAAGGAAACTGAATGTTTGATACTGTTATTGTTCTTGTGCAATAATTAAACCTGTATCCATTGATTTTTTTTGGCAACTTACGGGCAGCACAACAAGCTGCAAACACATTAAGTTCACATTAAGTTGATATGTTAGCAAACAGTGGCTTATTTGCACATCAAGCAGACATGTAGCAATATTAGCATTCATTTGGAGTTGTTTTTGTGCCCTTCCTGTTTTGGTTTCCACCTGGTTCTTTCGCTGCAGCTATGTTCACCAGCATATCACAAACTTTATCAGTTTGGTGCTGGCAGGGTTCAACAATAAGGGTTGCCTGATGGCCCAGGGCAAGTAAAGCGCCACGTCGGGCAAGTACATATAACAACACGGGCAAGTGGGTTTAAGTCTGCTCCACTGAACTCAAACGAACAGTCATCCGCTCTCTCTCCCCCTCTGAGTGTGAGCAACTGGAACTGTGATAGGACGTCATCACTCCTGAAGTCATGACAACCAAATAAACAACAGCGCGAGTAACAGTGCGAGTAAGGGCTCCTGCACTCTGCCTGCGTGGCGTGAGCGTGGCGTTTCTGTTGCGTGTCAGTTGCGTGGCGGCTGCGTGGCATTTTCTCTGTCTTTGCACACCAGAAACGTGCCTGACGCAACGCTGCTGCTGCTAGCCTTGTCTGTACACATGTATGTTTCCCATTGATAAAATGAAATAATAGCTTGACTTGGATCACCCTTGTTCGACATATGGGGAGAGAGTTGTTGAAATGTACTGCACTCAAGCAGTAGTTAAACATAAATATATACTGATTTGATTACAGCAAAGAAAACGTTGGCAGTATTGACGGCAAAATAGGCTACAGAATATTTCGTTCTGTATTGACAGGTGCAATATTTGAAAATCAATAATTATTTGTTTAATTAACTTTTAAATCTGCATTTATGTCAAAACCTAGAGACTTTCAAACATCAAAATGTCATTTTTTAAATGTATTTGTGTCAAAATGATATATAAACATCTTTTTGTATTCTATTTTGCCTGGAAACGCTTCCAACACATTTGCGTGTAGTGTGAAAAATAGGCGCCGGTCCCATTTCTAGCATGCACACATTTTCTGAGACGTGCGTGTCACGCAGGCAGTGTGCAAGCTCTAACCTGTTAACATGGGAGCCGACACCCCACGCAGCTGACACGCTCACGCCACGCAGGCAGTGTGCAGGAGCCCTAACAGTTACAGAATTTTCTCTTCAGGCAGAGGGACAAACAGGGATGAAAGCCTCGACGGCTGATTTGCCATTAAACCGCACTCACGCGGATCCCGTAAAATATGACATTTACAGTAGCTTGAAAAATAGCGTAATGGGCACTGAATTTGATGAATTTACTGTTTATCAGACCCCAGATAAGACAAGAAGCTAACGTTAGTGAACACTGCGGTGCCTCTGCGCTTGACACGCCGCTGCAGGAGACGTTGTATTCCTCCAACTAAATGTATCGTTATTCACTTACTGTTTAAAACGTTTTCCAGGTTAGTGGGGATGCATACCGCTCAAAACCAACATGCAAAAACATAGTAATGTTCTCTCAGCATTTTGTTTTGTTGCTAAACTCTATGTAAAATGAGCGGTGACGTTAAATCACCCGTTTCACATAACGTCATCTTAAGGGGGCGTCTATCTGCTGGATTTTCACTTAGCGGTGGTTTAGTAGCAATTCAGCCCGCTGACGGCAACATTATTGTTCAAATGTTTGCACAATGTTTAGTAATGACAGAAGTAGTGGTCACAATGAGTGAAAATGCAAAATGTGTTATGTATCTGGAATAGTTCAGTAGCAATGTGTAATATCTGTAAAGCTGAATGGACTCACTGTAGTAAAACAGATTTTATTCTTATCCAAAGATTTGCTAAAAGCTATAGTAGAAATGAGAGTACTTAAATGCATGCGGTCAAACAAACAAAAGTCAAGACTGAATCAAAACTGTTAACTTGAAATCTGAAAAGTTGCCTCAAATGATGTCACTTGAGTCAGTGTTGGTTGCGACAAAAGACTACAAAATACAACAAAATAATCTGGGGGTGTAGAGTTAGAAAGAAGTGATTATACCAGACCTCTGTAGCCTGCTTCTCATTTTGCTTAAGGCGTGAAGCTGAGACTATATTTAGCTGCTACTATAACACTCCCGAATCACTGTCTGAACTGTCAGCAGTCAAGGTGCATTGTTGGTAATGTAGGCGCCAGGTTATGACAACTTCAAACTAGATACGTTATAGTGGAAAATCAACACCGAAGAATTGACACCATTTTGCTTATGTCTGACAGTGCTTTGAGTCAATTGTGTCCCAGTTGTTGAGTTTATACCGATTATAAGAGATTATAAACTGTGATCTGCAATACTGCTCTGTGTTTACGATTCTGCTATTACTTCAAACTCTTTCTTAAGTGAGAGTAGAGTGACTCACCTGAGAAATGTTCATGTAGTTCAGTGTAATCTGATCTGCAGGTCAGTGAATCGGGAACAGTTGAGAACAGAGTCTTCATTTACCGGCTAGCTCCTCTCATCACATCTCTGTGTCATATCTGCAACTTTTCCCATTGTTGTTCATTAAGAAAGCTGCAATACTGCAGTTTAATCAACACCACAAAGTCAAGGAAAAATAACATTATTTTTCATTCTCTGAGAGGCAAGCATCACATTGGTTGAAAACTAGAGTGCATTTTAAAATTTTTAGAGATCATTTGCATGACGATGGAAGCTAATTACATACATCTAGACACAGTGTTAAGTGTAGTTAAGTCACAACTGAACACTGCCTATTATGTGCTGATAAGACAATTAGCGAAGTTTAAGGGAAGGGAAACCATTCTCTATGAAAATGTGGAGCACCACTGGATTGGCTATGAGTTCCCCTTCTCCTCTCGCTGCGGCTCATGTAAAGTTACCATAAAACCAACCATCCTGCTATAGGAAAATGCTTCTTCACTGGCACTGGTCTGCTAAAATACCTTGTTGTTGTCACCATTTGATTAAATGTGCATGATGATAGAGCCCATGACAAGCAGAAAGAACATATCAGAAATAAGATTGAGACTAAGGGATTTAAACCAGGGTGCAAAACAAACCACACAAACCAAAATCAAATCGAAGCTATAATATATCTATCTATCTGTACTATAATAACAATCAAATTGTGTTTCTCTGACAATGCACTGAGTCGACTCTTACTACTCATGCTATATGTTATGGTGTTGTTACCATGGGCTTTGGTCGTACTGGATTGTTTCAGTACTTTGTTACTGCACTACATGTCTACACACACACACACACACACACACACACACACACACACACACACATATTAGAGCTGTCAGTCTTTCTCTATTAGAATTGTATTCCTTATTTTATTAAATATTCAAATTATATTTGAATATTTAATGCTGAGATATAAACAATATTTACCCTACTCAGGCTTATGCATAATAGACCTTTTTTGTGTTTCAGATTCAGTATTTGTGGGCGGAGCATTACTGCTAGCAGAAAGTGAAAGTAGCCTATGAAAGAAGCCTCGATGGCTGCATTCCTTCAAAGAATTTACTATTTATAAAAGCAAAATTTAGACAAGAATTAGCTAGCTAATAGGGTTGGGCGATATGTTAATATTTTCCGGTCTGGCTGGCGACCCGCCCCCCTTCCGTCAGCTGGGAGATGTGTTTTGACTTGGTGGATGTTGGTTTTTATTTCATGTTGAAACAGTATTTCCCATCCTTCTTTTGATTCACAGACGCAGTCATTCCCTCTGAACTACTTAGTCTCTACTGTAGCTCCCTGCCTTAACATCTCAACAACAATTACAACAATGCCTTGTGTGTGCTCTCTCCTGCTAACTTAATTGTTCATCAGACGTCATGTGACAAAAGCGTTTAATTTTTTTATTGCGGGTAGGCCAAGACGAGAAGGGCGAGATTCGCTAATGTTAGCCAACAAAGAATACACTTTCAATAGTAATTTTAGCATTCAATTAGTATCAATCAGACTTTTTTACTATTCGATATACTGAAATACTTCTGAAATTTGTTGCAACAACCCTAACACACATGCACTTTGATATTCTCACAAATAGTCAGAAAAAGATAGATTATAGAGACAGTTATTTTTGGATTGCCACTGACAAATTGGCCAAGAAAAGTTGAAAACGGGTGAGAACATGTACTTGAACTGACTTAATGTAACAAGTAAATTGTTTAGGTATTTTGTTATCTGTCACTTCCATCAACGTCTGCATTGTTCTGCCATTAAATAAGTGACAAGGTCATATATATATAAGCTGAATGAAAGGCCAGTTGGGTGAAAAACAGATGGACTGTCTTCCACCAATTTACTTCTTCCAGAGGTATGAACTATTGACACCTCTTTTCTTCCACTTTCCCTTCTTTTCTCCGTCTCGCTCTCGCTCTCTTCTCGACAGTTCACGTGTCTGATAAACCATTCATGCCTCCAAGGACGTTTTCCCATCCGAGCGTCCATCCAGTGAAATTACACACTCAACACATAATAGAGTCTGTTCCTATCGTCTCAGCACAGAGAGACCCAGAACCCACATCTGCTCCGGAATACCCCAGACAATAAACAATTCACTCTTCATGTTCAAATCTAATTTTTCGGACAAAGTCTTGACAATAAAAAGAAATAAATTATGCCGCCTCTGAAGGGGCTGCCTTAGCCATCCTAAAGATGGAAGGAAAAGTTTTTTCGCGGCGAGCAGATTCCTCTGAGCTAGCCATTATCTCAGGGAGGAAGTTAATTAAAGTGGCCCAGTCTGAATCAATGTGGGAATTTGCTGCCGAGCGACGGACAGACCGACGGACTGACGGAAGAGCAGAGTGACGGCCATGACACCACTTCAGAAGAGAAGATTAGCCCAGAGACAAAACTCTTGGCTCTGATCAGCCCTACAGTGTGGCTCTCCTCCTGGATTACTCCTCTCCCACCCCTCCCTCTCCTCCTTTCTTTTTCTATCTCTCCCTCGCTATCCATCCATCCACGCCTCTCCCATCCTCCATCCCCAAAAGAACTTCAGGGGGCTTGTCTTCAAAGCTCGTCCCCTCCTTCCATCCCTGTAATTCCTCACATCATTACCAAGTTTCCAAAACTTAATTTTAGCAATTACACATGCAATTAATTAATAAATGTGCTGTCATTACAGCCCCTTGTGTGATCTGAGCCCCATGAATGGGAGGTTGAAATAAAGTGGTCAAATGAACTGGGAGGGCTTCAGAGAGAGACAGAGGGAGAAAGGGAGGGAGGGAGGGTGGGATAGAGGGAATGAGATTGTTATTAAGGGATTGCGGAGTTAATCGTTCGAGGGGCTGCTGCTCTATCAGAGGCAGAAGTCTGCAGGGAGAGTGAACGAGAGACAGACTGAGAAAGAGATAGGGGACAGACAGAGTGAAAGCGAGACAGGCAAGAAATGTATGGAGAAAAAGAGCAGGAGAGGAAGAGACAGAAGAAAGACCGGATGATGAGGATAGAGAGGGAAGAAAATAGACCAGAAGAAACGGGAACAAAAGAAAAACGGGAGAGGAAAAGACAGAAACACAAGACAATAAGGGGAAAGGAACGAGAAATGTGGGCGGGTGAGAGCTCTATGGATCGCGCTCAGTTCAGTCAGCCGGATTATTAATGAGATCAGGGAATCTTAGGTCACTACAGCAACATGAGAAGCAACGCAAAGGCAAAACACACACACACACACTTACACACTTACATATATATAACGCACTTTTAAAAACACAGCACTGTCTTGATAGTCTTCGAGATATGAGTTGTGTTTATACATCAAGAGAAAAAGATGAAAAATGAGAATAAAGAAAAGTGACATTATATTAAACGATATTGTGGCAAAGCTCTGCTTAAATTCCCTTCTTTTTTATTTCTTTAGTATAACATTTTTTGTGATGCAAACTTCAATAAAAAGTGATTTTTGCTGTAAAAGGAAGAAAATACTGAGACAAAGTGCTGACAAATTCATGAAGTTGCAAAGTTGAGGAACAAAAAGTGCCCTAATTTCAAAAACAAATCCACTTACAAACATGAAACTATATATATATATATATATATATATATATATATATATATATATTGTTCATTGATACAACAGCAGTTTCCTGGATCAGGGAGCTGACTCATTTATCACTCCAGTGTGTTGACGGGAATCACACCTGATATGAGGAACCGGATCAAATGACAGGTGTGTGTGTGTGCCTACATGCATGTGTGTGTTTGTTTTGTTTGGATATCAGATGTGCAGTATGAGAGCAAAGTCCATTAGCCAATATTCTAGCTTCATCAAGCTTCACAGATCAGAAGCAATGATGGAGGATGTATAATCGCATGACGTGACTCGTGGAAACCTTTTAGACCGAGACGTTCACTGGGCTGCCATGAGCTTTCCATGGTCTGAGTGTGACCACATTTGATAAAATGAACAAACAGATCCAAGTGTGGCTGGATTTAATACTGTCATATTTTTTTTTCTTTCTATACACACTACACACAGCATCTATGGCATGTCTGTCCCTCCTGAGAGAGGGATCTCTCCTCAGTTTCTCCTCCTGAGGTCTGAATCGAGAGGACTGACAGTGTTGTATGCTGTACAGATTGTAAAGCCCCTTGTAGGCAAATCTGTGATTTTGGGTAACTTGACTTGAAATCATGTTAACATATACAAAGTCAATGTACTATACGTTGTTTACTTTCCACAAACCACATTTCTACAAACTTAACCCTTGTGTTGTCTTCCCTTCAACCTTGAAAAAAATCACTTTTTTTCACGACGTTTTTGACGCCTTTTTTCACAGTTTGTTTTTGCTTTTTCCAACGTTTTAAATTTTTTAATTTTTCTTCTACACATTTTCAGCGCTTATTTCTACGTCCCATATTTTCTGATATAAAACAAAAATTTAAAACAGACCAATGTGACCCGAAGTCAACACAAGGGGTCAATTTAAAGCTTGTTTTTGTTGCATTTTGTTTCCAAAATGAATTAATTTTGTGATATAAGTATAATTAGCATGAACATTGAATCCAGGATCGGTTTGGTAGAACATGAATAAAAGACATAAGTAAGAGACACTGAAAGTAATAAAAGTAAAAGTCACTGACATTGTGAAGAATCTCTACAGCAAAGCCAAAAAGAAAAACTAAAACTTGGTCATAATTGTAAGACACAATGGCACCACCAACATCAATGCAATTAGATTGTGGCTATCAGTCACTTCTCCTGTGGACTCGTGCACAGGCAGCAATATTAATTTGACAATGACAAATTAATGTTTAAAGCCAGCAAATGTTCACTTTGATAACATTACAGAAAATACTTCACACATCTACAATGTGAGACAGGTGTGCAGGAGGTGGACAAGTAGGTCAAGAGTTGCAAAGAAAAAGTTTTAATAGGTAACACTTCGGCACTGGACCATCATGATAACATAGGTGAAGGTGAACTTTGTCTTGCAGCCAGGTGAAACACAGAACACACACAGACTGAATGTGCACACAGACTGAATGTGCATAAAACAATAGAAATGAATAAAACATAAAAATGTGATGAATGCTAAAATCAATGTATATTAAGTGACAGCATAACAAAAAACCTGGAATATGGTTAAAACACTATCAACATTATCACCCACCAATTGTTGTATTGAAGATTCATCATCAGCTGACTCATCGTGAGCATTTAACAGCTTGATGACCTGAAAATAATTTTTCTTCCAGCATATTCTCGAAAATGCCTTGAGCATCTGAAATCGCTCTCTTATGGAAAAATATTAGACAGATCAGGCAGTTTGACACCAACGGGTTAAAATAGAAACATACGACACTAAATGATTTTAATAATGCTCATTCAAAGTAGTTCATTCAACATAAATTGTATACACTACACTCTGACAAAGTAGAGCAGTACAGTATAAAGTGTCCAGAGGCTTATTGAAACCTCTCATGTTGAATGAGGTAAAAGGAAAAACAAGATTATAAACAGAAGAGAAACCAAATGACTCTCTGTGTCGCCTCTCAGCTTCTCTAATCTGCTCTGAGTGCAGGCTGCTTGGTCGGGATGAATTAAAGATGAGGGTTAAAACAACACAGCTTCCAGGGTTAAGAGGAGAGGAGAGGAGAGGAGGAAGGAGTAGATCTCAAGTTTTTGTTCATTATATGTCACTTTTCTAAAGTTTTTGTTAAAGAAAATATATCACAAATTAGTGTTTTGGAGTTGTAAATCCACTCTCAGTGCATCAGTGTGTTCAGCTCAGGATAGTCACTGTAATACAGTAGTATGTCTCTTTGCTTTCCTCTGACAAATTGTGTTTACCTCTGTCAAAACTGCTGTATGGGTATGAGTATGTACTGTATGGGTATGGTCCACACTCCCATCCCAACACGCCCGCCTGTCAAAACAACAACTCTCCCTCTTTTTTTAAAGAGAAAAAAGGGTTATTCCATGAATTAAAATGCTTAAATGACAGTCAATCAGGCTTGTAATTCCGTCTGGTATAATTAGAGGCTGGGAAAACTAATTACAGTGGAGAAACCTAACTCTCCTCTCGCTCCCGCTCTTCTCGCTACTACGGCAGCCCTCATCACCGAGATCAGGTGACAGCTATCAAACTCGTTAGGCCGCCACGCACCGCCACACACACGCACGCAAACGCACGGACACACACACACACACACACACACACACACACACACACACTGACTGTGTGGTTGAGCGAGCAGCTAGGCCAAAAAGAGATGGAGATGAGGAGGAGGAAGATTAAGGGATAAAAAAAAATAGGTAATCAAGAAAGAGTGGTGACAACAACAGGTTGTGTTCTTAATCAGCAGCACAGAGAGAGAGAGGGAAGGATGTACAGGGATGAGGTAAAACAAGTGAAAAGGAGAGGAAGAGAGCTGGACTCTGAATGATAAAGATAGATACATAAAGGGGGAGGGAGACAGTGAGAGCATATAGAATGAAATGTAAGCTACTTTGCATCAGGTGGCTCTTGGCTTGATTACTGCTGGGAAAAGCTGTTTGTGGAAAATAAAAAAATAAATAAAAAAAATGGTTTCTGATTATGCCCACGACCTGCTTACAATTTCACCCATGTGAATGACACAGCCAGCTGATAATCAGTTACGGCTATAATTAACTGCTTAAACTGCATAAGAACTTAAAGTACTGAAGGACAAGGTCCTGGAGCCCCAAACATCGGAGTACAAAGTACTTCAGTACCAGCTGCTGTAGGGCGACAAGGGCATCAAAAAAATACTGAAATACCAAATAATGTAAAACTACACTGTAAAGTACTGTGGAGCATAAAGAAAGGTGTTTGTGTTGCTCATGCTTTAGAGAGTTAATACCAATATGTACAATATAAGTACTGCTCATCATTTCCACTTGCATAGTAGAGAATGTGTCACTTTACTATCAATTTTTTTTTTTTTTCCAGAATTATTTCCCCAATTCACCTACTACAGTTTGTTCTTTTTTACTCAAGAGAAGAAAACGTCAACCATCAACAAGGTTCTATTGCTTCTTACTTAACCCTTGAGTTGTCTCAGGTCAAATTTGACTTGTTCTCAAAATGTCTATCTCAGAAATATGGGTTTCTTTTTAACTACCTAATTTAATTATCCAAAAATAACATGGATGGATGATCCCATACAACGCGCTTAGCGAGTACAACAAAAGATCGGAGCTCTACTTTCATTGAATTTTGGGTGTTTTATTAAATTTTTTAGCATTTGAAAAAAAATGTGAAATGTTTTGGAACAGTATCCTCACTGAACGTTGACCCTTCTATGATTATCCTTCCTTTAATATTAGTCTAAATAATTCACAATTTCTTTAACTCAAGAATTAGGTATAGTTTCCTATAAATGAGTTTTTTATCTGACCATGACTCTCAAAAATAAGTGTAAAACTATAATAGTAGTAAGTTGGAGTTAGTGGTGTTTATACATGGTAGTGAAAAGAAATGTTAAACGTCAATAAAAGCGCCAAAAGTGTTGAAAAAAAGAGACCAAAACATCAGAAAATGTTGATTTTCAGTTTTGACCCAGAAGTAAAAGTATTAAAGTAGCTTATTTAGTAATACAAAAAAAACTGTAAAAATTATTTTCTAATCGCATTGTCACTAACATTTTTTATACTGATTATTTTTTAATCTGATTTCCCCCCCATCAAAACAGAAAGATTTGTTATCAAATTTAAAATAATGAGCCCTTGAAATGAGGATGATGACGACTCATTGTGCTGCTGTGCCTTTAGGCTCACAGATGCAGTAAACTGACACCTGCTGCTGGTCGGTCAGTTAGTAGAAGCCTGTTGCGTTAAACACTCTATGACATTTAGCCCCTTTTACTTCCCCGCCGCGACACAGGAATGACCAGGTATTACCGTGAAGACAAACTCATTACACCAAAACCAATTGTCCAAAACCAGGTTTCTTAAACTACAGGTCGGGACCCAAAATGGGCCTGGGGCCTGATTCTGGGAAGGTTTCCTTGTGAGGGGAATAACAGTATACTTTGATGACTTTCTTCTTAAACCTAAAGCCAGGAGCTGTTTTTCCACTTTGCTCTGTGTAGTAAAATCATCAGTTATACTTTTGATTATTTAAAGGCATCAATTTTCTGGTGTTTAAGTGTAAACCAAGAGAGTAAAAGTATGTGTTGAGGCAAATTCACAAGCAAATGTTCACACACACACACACACACACACACACACACACACACACACACACAGAGACGAGCAGACATGCATACACCTTTAGGCTGACATCATTAGAGCTCTGACACATTCCCAGAGCGTTTCTCTCTCTGTTTGATCATGTTTATTTACCTGCTAACCCTCCATGTGTCGTTGGCTCTCCAGTGAGAAACTGGCTAAAT
Organism: Zingel zingel; assembly: GCA_023566125.1. NCBI lineage: Eukaryota > Metazoa > Chordata > Actinopteri > Perciformes > Percidae > Zingel > Zingel zingel. The sequence goes on along the minus strand of CM042322.1, from coordinate 32,209,589 downwards.
GTCACTGCAAGTTCCTTCCAAACCACGTTGTGAAGGTGGGTGGGGGGACCTGTTTCCAAGGCGACCGGGGTCTCATTTTTCGCCAGCGGCCCATTCCCAACCTGTTACCAAATGAGCCGGAGCAGCACCACCGAAGCTTCAAAGAGCAGCAGCCTCGGAGCCGCCACGGGGGCCGCTAATGTCAGGAAACCCAATACTGCAGCTAAGGGCTGGAAGATTTCAGCTAAAGTTACATACGCAGATAGAAAGACAGACCAGTTGTTTAGTGCTTGATTTAGTAAAATAAATAAATAAATTCTGTTCTCTCCCAATCTGGCTCTTTCTATTTCTATTTTCTATCTGACCGATTTATTCTCATAAACTTCAACTTCAGCTGATGGAAGCGCACCTAATTCACATTTTACTTTCTGGGACTTTTCCAAAGTTTGCGTAAAATTCACTTGATAGTTGCACGGAAACAGTGCCAAGTCCCTTCCTCACTCCCTCTTCATCTACCTGCATTTCTTGCTGTCTTTCCCACTCTCTCTCATTTTACTTCGTGCCTGGAGGTCGCAGAGCTTCAAAGTTTATTTCCCTTCATGTTAACTTTTGGTTGGATGCTTGAAATGGAGAGAGGAGAGGTAAAAAGAGAAGGATACAGTAGCACAGAGCGGTCAAAGAAAAGAAAAAAAACCTACATGTACATAAAAAACAGAGACAGACAAATTCTGGGATTAAAAATAGATTTACAACCATAAGTCAGGTGTTGACAATCATTATCATTATATTTGTAACTTGGTAACTGAAAGAACAAGTTAGTGTCCACAGTGTACTACAACAAGCATAAGTAGATTTAGAGATTGTTTCTCAGGCCAGTATCGGACTTAAAGGTGTTTAGCCAAAAGAGGCCCCCTTAATATAAATGCATATTTGGAGTTGAGTTACAAAAGTCCATTTCACAAATAATAACATTTCTACTCTGACAATGGTTTAACCAAAAAAAAAAGACATGAAAATGAATGATTATAATTTCTCCCATGAGCTTGTTTCTTTATTTTTGATACTGTACACTCAACAGTAGATTTCACAACACATCACAAGTGGAACTCATCATTGGCTTTTTACATAAACAGAATTTGTAAGACTGTATCTGCTTTTTTTGAATGCAGCAAGGGCTCACATATTAGTTTTTAGTTTGTGTGTGTGTGTGTGTGTGTGTGTGTGTGTGTGTGTGTGGGTGTGTGTGTGTGTGTGTGTGTGTGTGTGTGTGTGTGTGTGTTATTGAAACAACAGCTGGTAAATAGAGAAGTCTCCTGTTCCACTCTCCCCTTCCCACAGCTCTGTTTCATAACAGATTTCAGGGGTTTTGGTCAAACACTAGATACACTAAGAGCATCAGGCTTGATCAAGTTTGGGAGGGTTGCAAAATTACTTTCCCCACCTACTGCAGGAAAATGACACACTTCCAGCCTCTATTCAGCTCTGCATGTCCCTGTGGACGTCTTCTTGTTCCCTCAACCTGGCCTGGATGCGTCTGTTCATCTGCTCCCCACGTATCCACCTCACTGTCTGTCGATCCATCTATCTGTCTGTCCGTCCGGGCCTGTGTTCTCTCACCAGGGTTTGATTTCAGGCTGAATCGACGCCCTGTAAGACGAGTCGAAGCCAGCCTCTCTACGGAGGCTCCAGGGAGGGGAGAGGGGGCGCGCGGCCAGGTTTCATCCTGGGGAAGGTGCAGTGTTTTGGGGTTAGGAGTGGCCCGGGGGGCCCTTGGGCATGATGGAGGGATGGATGGGTGGATCCACTGACTGATGATTGTGTTTCCCCTGAGGCAGAGAGACATAGATCACAGCAGGTAGAGCAAGTGAGAGAGATCCCTAGCTGGAGTTAACTATTTAATGCTTAACACGCTTTTTATAGAGACTTTGACCCAGAACTTATTGTCCTACACTGTGTTTGTATTTTTTTTTTTCAAGGTTTTAGCCAGGTAAAATATTAATGCAAATGCATTCAATAGTGTGTGTGAGACAACAGTGTGCTTCTAACTTTGTGGCAAAAGTTTGGGGAATGCCATTTTTATTTCAACATAATAATGTACCTGATCACGAAGCAAAGCCCATAAAGAAACGAGTCCTTCCAGAAATGCTTAAAAATGACATACGTTTGCGTTCATGTGACAAAGCCCTCTAGTAGTTGTATGAAGAATTACTTTTGTCCTTCGGGAGCAAAGGAGGAAATAGTGTGATCTTATTATAGAGCCACAGAGTCTGCAAAGCGAGGAGGCTGGGTTGGTTAGATGGGCCAACAAAATGCCGGACTGTGACATGGGAAATTACGTTTGCAACCCGATTCGTACCAATAGTCAGCGTTGGTTCCTTTAGCCATCATCACAAATATGGCTAGTAGTTATTTTAATAAACCAAATCATTATCTTCTTTCCCCTAACGTAGCAATTTTTTCCTAATTTGGTATGGAAGAACTTGACTGACCCAACCCCAACCAACATCTTTAGGATGAACTGGAACACCTTATCGCCCTTCTTCAGTGCCCATCCTCACTAATGCTCTTGTGGCTGAATAAGAACAAATCTCTGCAGCCTGGTTCCAAAGGTTTTGTCTATCTTTCCCAGAAGAATGGAGGCTGTTCTAAAGACCATGCTTTTGGAATGAGATGTTCAACAAGCACATGTTAAGAGGTCTGCAAACTTCTTTTGAGCGTCCACATACTTTTGGCCATGTAATGTACGTGTTTGGCTATGTGCTAGCAGCTGTATTCCCTTTTAGGTCCCTAGGACTATGTTGCCATGGAAACCAGAGATTAATTAGCCTTGGCATGTGTTATAATCTGGGCTACATCATAATAGCCGGCCGCTATAGCTCCGGTTGGATTAACTCAATTACAACTAACTATTATTACAGGACACTGTTACCACTCATCATCCCTCTCTTTCTCACTGCCTTCCCGACTGTCTCTCGTCCTATATAATAAGTGTCGCTAATGCACCACACAACCCTTTTAGACACCAAATATAGATACTGTTTCCGCCTTAAGAGGGCGGTTTCATTAAGATGAGCGGTGGGAAGTGCATTTGGGTGTAATCCTACTTGTCAAATTAACATCAAAGAATTGGCATGAAGAGACCGAAAGGAAGGAACAGCTCAGAGGAAGAGAAATATTTCCTGTTATTGACAGATCATCTAACAAAGAAATAGAGTGAACAATTAAAATGTTAATCTATGACTTCCTTGGTGGTTTTGATGTTGTTGTTGGCACACAGTTGATGTTTCTGTACTACTACACTTCCGAAACATCTCATGTCAATCAAAGTTGTTCAGTGCTCTTGTTTTTTATCTACAGTTGCAATCATTACTCATCAACACGTCTTGTATTAGTTTCAAACAAAGGGGAAATATAAAGTGTAGGCCTAAAATGTTCCACTGGAATCAGCTTCACCACACACAGAGTTTAGAAAGCAAATGTTAGTGCTTCATTGATACGTTTTTTTTTTTATTATGATACAGCAAACTTACCTATTAGCAAACAATATATGTATTTATTTTTAATTTTTTAATACAATAGCTGAAGACAGGAAAGGGGGTGCGAGAGAGGGGGCAGCAAGGCGCTGCGGGTCAGATCCGAGCCCCTGCGGTAAGGACTCAGCCTTAGTGAATGGGGCGCACACTCAACCAGGTGAGCTACCAGGGCGCTCCTATGTATTCATTTTTAAATATCACACATTACTTTTATCATTGCTATTAAAGAAAGAATTAAAGAATTATTTTCTATCTCTTAATTCACTCTCATTTTGTACCCCATTTACACTATACCACTGCAATTGTTTTGGGCAGGCCAGATAGGTACAGTATGTAAGTGCAACTCTTTTGACTCTTGACGCTTGTGATTGTTTTAATTAGTTGTATGTTGTTGCTTGATTGTTGGTTGTCTGGCTTTAGACATGTTGTACTTGTATGCTGGTTGTGTGGTTGTCTGACTATGAATGTGCTCAGATCTCTGAGATGAATATCTGAAAGCTGTAAACACCTTGGAAGGCATTCAAACCAGATGTCAAGATGCCCAGAGGCTTTACTTCTTCCAAATATAACTTTGTCAGTAAAATGTTAGGCAAGTTGAGATACTACAAAATACATACTGTAACTAAGTGTAAATGACCATGGATGAAATGAAAAGTCTAAATGATGATCAGGATCAGAGTCACTATTCTAAGCTTCATGATCAAATTATGACAAATTGTAAGTACCAGTGTGTTTTGAAGCATAAAGTTTGACAGAATGTCGTATGCGGAAGCTTTTAACCAGGTCTCTTAGATGAACCCAACTCGTTTTTTTTTTCAATTCTTGTGTCACTGAGTGACAGTCTCACTTTGTCACAGAGGGAACAGCGTTACTAGCCTAAGGCGTGTGTGTGTGTGTGTGTGTGTGTGGGGGGGTGGGGGGGGGGGGGTCACCTCAGCTTTGAAGCAGTTTCAGGTATCTGTGTGCCAGCCAGGTAGACAGGCAGCCTATAGCCCATGGTGCCCTCCCTGTGTGTGTGTGTGTGTGTGTGTGTGTGTGTGTGTGTGTGTGTGTGTGTGTGTGTGTGTGTGTGTGTGTGTGTGTGAGAGAGAGAGACTGTGTGTGTGCATGCGTGCTTGCGTGCGTGTGTGCGTGCTTGTGTGCGCTCCTTCCATATCTCCCATATGTGCTGTTCTGAAGAAGTCAGCAGGCTTGGCTTTTCCATGGAATCACTGTGTGTGTGTGTGTGTGTGTGTGTGTGTGTGTGTGTGTGTGTGTGTGTGTGTGTGTGTGTGTGTGTGTGTGTGTGTGTGTGTGTGTGTGTGTTCAGCAGTAAGTCTCAGGGGAGATCTCTGGTGGTCACAGAGCTCTGTCTGGTACATGAAGGATGGTCTCCCGGTCTACCTTCTTTACCTTTCTGTACTATCTTCTACTTGTCCCTCTTTCTTTCTCTATTACTCTTCATAGCTTTATCCCTCCCTTCTCCTCCTTCTCTCATTCTCTCCAGCTCTCTGGCCTTTAGTTCTCACTGCTTTTCACATGCAACATCCTAATCAAGAAACTGATGCAGTTTTTGCATACACTTTTAATAATCAAAAAAACTTTTTCTATTGAATGATTGATTATTCAATCCATATCACATCAAATATCCATAATGTGACTTGATGTCCTCATATGGTGAACTAAACTACACTAAACTAAATTAATACCTGCAACAACATGTTTATTAAACTGTGAAAATGAGTAATAATGTTTTTAACCAAGTGAACAAATCTTGAATTATTTTTATATCGAACTAAATATATAAACATGATTGACAAACTGATACATATTTAGCAGGCCTCTCAGACTGAAAATCGGGACTTTAAAGTGATTTTATCTCTATGCTGCTCATCTCTCTGGGCACAAAACTGAAATATCACAAATCATAAGCTGAAAGAAAACTCATGAAACCCTTCATGTTCCCTCTTCCATTTCTCCCTCCGTCCCTCACTGTTATATCCTTCTAACTTTAAGTGAGAAATATTGCTTCCCTCTCTTTTCAGGTGATTGTTGTTTTGTGAGCTCTTCTCTGCAGTGACAGATTTTGGCATCACATGATTATTTTTCAAGGGTGTGTCTGACCCTTCTACATATTATTTCTGAAAGGCAACAATGTTTTTTGTGGGATAGGCCTGTCAATTGCCATCGTCAGAATCCTTCATTATATATTTTTGCTTTGATATCATACTTTATGTAGTCTATATCCATGACGGTCCTCTTCCGGGATTGCTCCGTTGCCACCGTATTTCACTCATTTAGACCGGATATCCGTTGCCTTGGGCTTTCTTTGTGTTGGAATTTAAACTCCGGTCGATTTATGAGGACTATGGTTAACTGCTCCTCAGAGCAGCGCTGTGGAGGTAGGTCTGGTCTGGTAGTGATAATATTACAGAGAGTTATAGCTGACTAATGATGTGATACCTGGATGTTGATGTTCCCGATGACAGGGCAGACACACCGTTACAGCTGAATAATGCAAAGGGGAGTTTTTCAGTAGCTGGCCTGACAACTGTCACCTCTCACTGCTGTCTGTCTGGCTGGCTGCCTCTGATCATATAGATAGATAAAGACAGTCATGTATGACACTAAACACGTATTACTTGCATAAACTTTGAGAGGACATAGTTACAGTTTGGCAACAACAAAGTAATACCATTGCTTTCTAGACATTTAACTAATTTTTATCTTCCTTCTGCCAGCTGTGTGTTAAGATTTTATTCTAAAATGGTATTTAACCAACAATTAAGTTTACAGTAAATAACAACAATAGTATGTGTATATATATGGTACTGAAAAAATACTTTACATTTTTTATTACAATAATAAACCCACAATTTTTATTGAGGATTCTGGTTTTGGCTACTGAAAACTACACTTGTAAATAGATGTTGCTTTAAGTATGTTATTACAAAAAAGTGATGGATTGGCTAATGGCAGATTATTTTCAGAAATAAGTTTTATTTTTCTTGGGGGGGGGGGGGGGGGGTCTTTGTGCAGTCTCTTAAAATATATTATGATAATTGATTTTAAAAACATGCATATGGGTATATCTAAATGAAAATTAAAGACAGTATCATTTACAGTTTCTGGCTAATCTTTAGTAAAATAAAAAACAAATTTCGAAAGAAAATGTGCACCTATTATTTTTGGCCTTTAGCTATGTCACACTCCCAAGCTGTGAGGAGGTAAATGAGACAGGTAACAGGTTGTCATATATAAACACACACAGGGGCAGAAACCCTGAGGCATGTTGGTAAGTGGAGGGTTGTCATTACTGCACCATATGGAGAATGATAGTTGAAGTCAGAGTCAGGCGTATCTCATAATCTTTTTTTTACTCCACCCTTTTTCCTTTCTCTTGTTCTTCCAGACAGCTTTGCATGCGACCAATTGGTATCTCTGTCAAAGTTGTGTGACTTTTGATAAAACTTCTTAAAGAGATGTTTTCTCTGTCATCTGGTTTAAAATCGGTAAATTATCCCTTTAATGATTCATCATAATTTGTTGTACTGATTACACAAAATGTTACTATTGACAGTTTTTAAAGATGTGCTATGCCATACATAAGTAGTGTAATGTATAAATGGGCTGTACTCAATATTCAGAACATTAATATTACAGCAAACGCATTTATTTGCTATTTGCTATGTAAAGATATAGTGGTGTAATGGCGTCCAAAGCAGAGAATGGCTTGATAAAAAGCAACACTGTGCTGCGCTCTTTGTAGATGTAGCCAAGGCTTTTGATACTGTTTATCACAACATTCCATTAATACACTGCGTTCTGTGATTCCTCATAGAGCTGGTTCAAATCACATTCTCAAGTGGTTGGTAAAGGTGTCCCTCAATGATCAATAGGCCCCCTGCTATTTGCTAATAATAATATTTATTTTCCAACTCAGCACTGTATTGTCCATTTCTATGTTGACAATACCATCTTGTATGCCATCCACAGCACTGCAAACCAGGTTACAGTCTGCTCTTGATGAACCTACAGTGGGGCAAAAAAGTATTTAGTCAGCCACCAATTGTGCAAGTTCTCCCACTTAAAAAGATGAGAGAGGCCTGTAACTTTCATCATAGGTACACTTCAACTATGAGAGACAAAATGAGAAAAAAAATCCAGAAAATCACATTATAGGATTTTTAATGAATTTATTGGTAAATTCCTCGGTAAAATAAGTATTTGGTCACCTACAAACAAGCAAGATTTCTGGCTCTCACAGACCTGTAACTTCTTCTTTAAGAGGCTCCTCTGTCCTCCACTCGTTACCTGTATTAATGGCACCTGTTTGAACTTGTTATCAGTATAAAAGACACCTGTCCACAACCTCAAACAGTCACACTCCAAACTCCACTATTGCCAAGACCAAAGAGCTGTCAAAGGACACCAGAAACAACATTGTAGACCTGCACCAGGCTGGGAAGACTGAATCTGCAATAGGTAAGCAGCTTGGTGTGAAGAAATCAACTGTGGGAGCAATTATAAGAAAATGGAAGACATACAAGACCACTGATAATCTCCCTCGATCCGGGGCTCCACGCAAGATTTCACCCCGTGGGGTCAAAATAATCACAAGAACAGTGAGCAAAAATCCCAGAACCACACGGGGGACCTAGTGAATGACCTGCACAGAGCTGGGACCAAAGTAACAAAGGCTGCCATCAGTAACACACTACGCCACCAGGGACTCAAATCCTGCAGTGCCAGACGTGTCCCCCTGCTTAAGCCAGTACATGTCCAGGCCCGTCTGAGGTTTGCTAGAGAGCATTTGGATGATCCAGAAGAGGATTGGGAGAATGTCATATGGTCAGATGAAACCAAAATAGAACTTTTTGGTAAAAACTCAACTCGTCGTGTTTGGAGGAGATTGCATCCAAAGAACACCATACCTACTGTGAAGCATGGGGGTGGAAACATCATGCTTTGGGGCTGTTTTTCTGCAAAGGGACCAGGACAACTGATCCGTGTAAAGGAAAGAATGAATGGGGCCATGTATCATGAGATTTTGAGTGAAAACCTCCTTCCATCAGCAAGGACATTGAAGATGAAACGTGGCTGGGTCTTTCAGCATGACAATGATCCCAAACACACCGCCTGGGCAACGAAGGAGTGGCTTCGTAAGAAGCATTTCAAGGTCCTGGAGCTGCCTAGCCAGTCTCCAGATCTCAACCCCATAGAAAATCTTGGAGGGAGTTGAAAGTCTGTGTTGCCCAGCGACAGCCCCAACACATCACTGCTCTAGAGGAGATCTGCATGGAGGAATGGGCCAAAATACCAGCAACAGTGTGTGAAAACCTTGTGAAGACTTACAGAAAACGTTTGACCTCTGTCATTGCCAACAAAGGGTATATAACAAAGCATTGAGATTAACTTTTGTTATTGACCAAATACTTATTTTCCACCATAATTTACCAATAAATTCATTAAAAATCCTACAATGTGATTTTCTGGATTTTTTTTTTCTTATTTTGTCTCTCATAGTTGAAATGTACCTATGATGAAAGTTACAGGCCTCTCATCTTTTTAAGTGGGAGAACTTGCACAATTGGTTGCTGACTAAATACTTTTTGCCCCACTGTAGGTATTGGAATGAACTGCAACAGCTTGAAGTTAGAGACACTCATTCTTCTGAGGGTCTTTAAAGTTGCTGCCTTATAGGATTATATGCTGCTTTTCATTTTGCGCTCTACCTCACACAAAACTCCATCCTTCTGTGTTTTGTCCTTAACAATAACTTCTCTATATAGTAAATCCAACATCCTGTGATACAGTATTTTATATTTTTTTCTTCAATAGTCTTAGATGAACAGGTTTCACTTTGTTTTTGACCCATTTCAAGGCATATTTAGATTACATTTGGACACATTCCAGCAGGTATCACAGCATCATTTGCTACAAGCTTTTTCCCCCTTCACTTCCTCTTCTTGCTACGAAGATGACAGCCAAGTGTGTGTCTTGGTAGATTCAGCCTCCTCCCTCCTTCTCCTTCTTTATGTCATGTTGGTGTGTTATAAACCTCCTCTCTGCGCTTCCATCTCACTCCTGCCGCTCTGTCAGTGTGTTTGTTGCCATGAATGGGATTTAGTGTCACACACAGAGAGCCAAGGCTTCTTAAAGCGTGTTCTCACACACCCCTGTCCCTCCCTAACCACTCTGCATGTGTGTGTGTATGTGTGTGTGTGTCAGGTAGGTTAATGCAGCCCTGTCATCAAAAGCCTTATCACTGTTGGACAGGATTCAGCGCTTTACCTCAGTGTCAACTTAACACACAAGCACGCACACACACACACACACACACACACACACACACACACACACACACACACACACACACACACACACATAAAACACCATGACTTATTTCTTGGCACCTCATTAACGTTTCCCTGAAAGTTAAAGTCATGACAAACCAACACCATCAAACTTTATTTGGTTACTTGTCACACATGTCCGTGTGTGTCTAACCCTGTATATAAGCACGAGGAAAATTAATGCCCAAATATTTCTAGAACCATGACTAACTTGTGATTCTTCTACTTCAAAAGCAGGGTTGACTTCCAACACAGCCATTAGTGCAGTTTGGGAGCGTATGATGCTTTTATGGGCAGTATTTCACTCTGAAAATACATATGTGGACGGAACTGGAATTATTGATATATTTACTAATGTAAAAAAAAACATCTTGCTTTATCTGCAGTATAATGAGGAGCTCTTTGTGCTTTCTATCAGCTGTTCTATTTTTTCTGTTACTAAAAGCATGTTCTGAAATGTCCTCACCACCAGGGGACCCTGTTTTTCTTTCAACTGTTCTCTAACTTTGAGGTACCACTCTAGATTATTTAGGGTATTTTTTTGTACTGTGCAGTGTACCCATACTGTATGTACCAAGTACATCTTGGAAAAAGGAAACAAGATGTGAAAATAGAGCATAAGGAAGTAACAGTCTGGGAGAATTTTAGGAGATTTTACACTGTAGGTATTTTTTAACAACCGGGTACCTATTCTAATATTACGGGATATAGAGTATGATCATTACTGAATGACAAATCTAGAGGTTTGGGGGAAGATGGCAAACTACATAGTCCTTAAATAACGACGGGGTACATTTAAGTTTTTACTTTGGAACAAACAGAAATCCTTTTACATTTGTAAATTTTAATATGTATGAGCTAAAGAGATAAACTACTGCCTACATACACATCCAGCAGACACAGCAATTTGAGCATTTCCTTGAATTTTTGTTTGTGCCCATCTTTGAACCAATTTTTACTCTTCTTTAATTTCTGTTTTGGTCTACACCAACAAAAATATGTGGGTCACTGGTATCTTTCCGCCAACCACATGTTTACTTTGGTTTTATGCCATTTCGTGCTGGGCACATAGGCAGTGTAATCAGCTTATCTAAGATTGATTTCTGCAAACAGCTGCCTTTAATTATCCAAGTCATGAGAGAGAACCAAACAGTCCAGGTGCAGATTAAAAAAGGAAAATGCAGCTAAAAGTGGCGTAAAGCTCTGTGGACCTGCAGAGTTAACCCTTTCACAATACAGTCATCGGATTAATATAAAGAATGTTGCTTATTGGAGGTTTGAATTTTTTTCAACGGTGCATGAGAGTTTTACCAGGTGATATTTTAAAGAATAATAACTTGTTATTGTGCTAGTTTGTCTCTCAATATTTTTCGACTTTCCTACCTGTCTGTAGCTCTCAGCCCCAAGGCCATTTGTTCCGAAGAGGCACAAAGATAGTTATTTTTTTTTAAAGGTAGTCATTTCCAAAAACAGTTGGGAACTATAATTTGTAATGGCATTTATTGGGAACTATATCCAACCCGGCCACCATTAATGTGTTTTTAATAGTTTTTGGAAAACAATGAATGTCTATGGCACAGAGGAATAACATATATCGAGCTTTGGATAAACAGACGGTAAAAACCTTTTCTCTGTCACAGCAAAGAAAACTCAGATTTTAGTTTTTCCCTCTTACTTTCCCTCTCTGCCTTTGATATGGCAGGCCAGTGTTTTCAGCATGTTTTCAACGCAGCACCTATCTGTTAACTGTTATCTGGAACATGAGGATTATTGTAGCCACTTATTTGACGAGCAGGAAGCACTATCTGTTTTACCCTGCACATACAGGGGTGACCACTTAACAATATCCAACCTTAATCATAATATTATTGTGTTCCAAGGCGAGTCAAGCAGGATAATTAGAGTCAAGCAGCCACTGAGTTTTTCGCTGCTTATCGCTGCGCTGCTACAGTCAAAGACAATCGGTGTTTTCGATAAAACAACTTATTACACAGACTATCAACTTAAAGAGGAGAGGAGACAGCACACACACACATACTCACACACACGCACACACACACACACACACACACACACACACACACACACACACACACAGGTTTATCTGTAAGGTCAAACCTATTATTAACCCCAGGGGTCTGAGTATTAAACTCTTCCTCCTGACGGACAAAAGATCCTCCTGAAGAGAATAACAATCACGCAGCTACTGAAGAGGGAGCCTGACAGCTTCTTAAATAAAGAGAGAAAGCCACATGAAAAAGATAAATCAGCTGTGGTTGCCTCCTACTCCTTCCTCCCGCCTCCCACTCCCTGCGTATTACGCCCGTAGGCTCATGGGTAAAGCCTCGGTATCAGGTGAAGCCTGATTTCGTAGTTAGCACCATTCCTATTGTCAAAGGCCTTTTATGTGTCATATTAGTTACAGACAGACAAAGCTAGGATCGAACCAGCGGAAACCAGGTACAGCTAGCGAGAAGCAGGGAAAGACTGAGAGGAGAGCAAGAGAGAGATTGCGGAAGCAGTCATGTTGATATCAAGTTATTTTTCCATTGAGGTCAGTGGGACAGGAACCCCTTGTGGCACACACACAATGACAAAAGACATCGCCCAAAGGGAAGTTCTTGTTCTTGACTGTCTTGACAGCTAAAGCGGCTGTACAATCCCAAAAACATGCGGATGGTATTTTAAGGGTTATTTTAGTTTATTACAACTACAGCCTTACTTTTGTACTTTCGGCCATTATTCCCATCAGTCATAATAACATTGTACTCAACAAGTTAATTGCTGAAATCTGAGAACACTACAGTTGCTCGTCCAATGGGGCAGCAACACAAACAATCAGATGATTAAACCCACAGCTTAGCCAAACTAATTTGGAAGATAAAATAAAAGCTAATGGTAAAATTATTACCCACATACCCACCCACAAACATCCATCATTTACAGATTAACCTACATTGCAAGAAACTAGAATGATCTTCTAACTAATTTATTATCAGTGGTGGTTCTTGATTCATGCATCTTTTGAAAAAAAAAAAGTTTGCTGTTTTTCCAATGCATGGCATGACTCAATACTCGACTCGTTTATTTCCATTAGCAAAAGTTGTTCACAGTACCTGGTACCTAGTAGTTTTATGGTACCACCTCTGTCAAGGTTCTGAACTGAGCCGATACACAAGACATCCTGCACAAACCTGCAATTTTTAAAGAGCCAAGCTACCATCAATAGTGATCAGTGCTCCCCTCAAAAGTTTACTCTTGTCATGATAATGAAAATCATGAGTGCAGATAAAAATGTCTTCAACAGAGAATAATAATATCAATTGTTAGGTTAGCAGCTTTTTAAGGCAGTAAATGGCAGGTTTGTTTTATTTTAGCTATTATGGATAAACGTATATATCCTTACACACATTGCTATGGCCACATTGATTGGCTAAAGTATAGTTTTTATGATGCCAGTTACCATACATTGTATGACAGATCATATTACAGTATAAGACCCAAACAAACCATTGGAATATATTTGTAGGCTTTTCTATATTTGCCTTGGTTTAACTAATCAGTAATATTCACATATTCAATATTAAATCAATCACCTTTACATATCCAATTCGATGTTGGCTAATTTTTGAACTGGTACACCAACTGCCCCTTATATCTTTTGAATCCTTATTGATAACAGTATGGTGTATAACAAAATTAATCCATGATGTCTTTCCACAGTTTTTTCTATAAACATGTATTTATAACATCCTCGTGACCCCAAGATAATTACATTATCTCAGCTGCAGGGAACAAAGGTCTTGTCTTTCTTCTTTGGCAGTTTACTGTACATGCAGTAATGATTCTCTGAATATTATAAATTGGAGAGGAGAGGAGTTGAGTTCCTCCACCCAACCCCAAGGGAGTGAAATGGGAACAGGGCTGACCAGTGGAAGGACACAAGAATTTAAACAATAAGAGATCATTCTCCTCCTGCGCTTCCTCTCTGCCAGAAGGTGGTGCAATAAAAATTGTTTTGATACAAGTGATAGTCTAGTCTTGTTCCTGTCCTATTTTAGGACCCTTTTGGGACCAAATCCCAAGACAAACAAAGTGGGACAACCTGTTTTTAATGTCACATTGAGATTGAGATTTTCTTCCCCACGTGGGCACAGAAATCTGGTACCTAGATTAGCCATGGTTTGGGTTTCTGCATATAGCTGTAAGGATGAGGATTTGGAAAAAGCCTCCAGAAAATTATGTAGTCAATATAAAATGCTATATGGCGGCAACGTCGCCGCCATATGTGGCGGCTGCCAATAGCAGATGTGGCACAGTACTTTGCAAGCTGTTTAGCCCTCTATTTGGCCATCCCAGGTTGTTGCAGCCCTCTTACTACCAACCTGTGTGTGTGTGTGTGTGTGTGTGTCCTAGGGTACCAAATATGAAAACGAGTAGTCTGCACCTATAGCCTAGCTCTGAGATGGTGTTCAGGAGTGGTTGGTATTTTTACCTTGGTGTAGAAAGCCTCCTACATGCTGGAATCAAAGGTGCAGTCTACCTCCAAAATGTACACCTCACTGGACTCCTCATTGATAATAACAACATCTGGTGTATAACCAGGTGTAAGAAAGTACTAGGGTTACTGTTGCAGTGCTGAAACATGGATGGGTTTACCTGAGAATGTTTGTACATTCATTCTGATGGTGGAAAATGGTTTGATATGTCTTTCACTATGAGGTCTACTATTCTGTCATGACGTGCTATGTACATTCCTTGTAATATTTGATAGACTACCGCTCTCTCTAACACACACACACACACACATTTTTTGGATTGGTACATTTTGAGGTATTGTACTGTTGTGGTTTTGGACTGTACAGAGGGTCAATGGTTAGCATTGTTGCCTCACAACAGGAAGAACCTTGGTCCTCAGGTGTCTTTGTGTTCATTTCCCTGCATGTGTGCTAGTTTTATCCGTCAGTGCAACAACATGCAGCTCAGGTGAATTTAAGACTCTTAAATGGCCTTGTTTGTCAATGGGAAACTGAATGTGGTTTCCTATTAATGCATGTTTGTGGCCTGTCCTTTTCTTCCACCGAGTGCATGCTGATAGGCTCCAACCAACCTCTTGATCCTCAGTGGAAATAAACAAAAAAAATGTATGAATGGAAAATATGTTACCTCAATTTGCTATTTTTTATAACAATAATGTTATATCAGCTCTGTCAAGTACAACAAGAACAAAACCCCAAGATGCCTTATAAGGCTTCTTTAAACTACATGTTCACAAAATTTAAAACCTTTTTTCTTTACTTTAAAGGCAGGTAATACATTACATTTCCTTTAGAAGAAATAGGCATTGTAAATGTATTTTATCATTATCTTTGGTGTTACTTACAGTAAAAATTTGAAACTCTAGCTCCAAAAATATGTACAGATTTATAGACATATTAATTTGTACTTCCAAAATGAATGGCAACTAATGGCATCCATCCATTCTTTAACCCAGTGCATGTTTACACAGACTCCCCTGCGTCACTGAACTGTTTAAATAAATCAAAATGGTTGAATAAGTGCTTGGCATCCATCATTGGCAAGATGATAATTCTTATCAATGTATTCAGGATAAAAACAAGTGTCCTCTGGCTTTATTTGGTTCTTCAGTATACTTCGATGATGGGGTCTCTTTTGGGTAGAGGGGCTTGTATGTTCCGGCCACTTTGAATATCTGTAATTTTTGATTATGAACAGAAAAAAAGTTGAACAATATATGGCATTTTAACCGTTTGATGCTGACGTGCTTCCTCTCTCCCATGGTGCTCTCTGGTTTCATGGCAGGTCAGGGTAGCATGAGAATGACCTGGCAGGGAGGGTCATAGGTCACAGGGTCAGGGCTAGGCTCAGGTACAGGGTCCTGTTACACATAAGGAGACAGGGGAAGGGTCTTGTCACTCGCCGTCAACAGATCACAGCACTGAACCATAATCTTTAACTCTCTGACAAATCTCTCAGCACTGCAGCCTGCACCTCCAAGGACCATATGATGACAGAGACTTTACATCAAACTTAAGTTTTATCCAAATTTCTTGGTTGAGTTGATTTTTTTCATTTTGCAATGAATCACTATTTAAAGTGGCTATATGTAACGTTCAGTTTGTGTTGATTCCACCGGCCGCTTTGGACAAAGCGGTTGTTTATAACACACCTTCTGTCATAAAGGTCTTTTCTTTACGATGCTGTATTACCCACTGTATAGTACTGAGTTAGCGTTACCGGGAGGTCATATAGTTGCGATGAATGTTTTGCTCAGACAGAAAATCCTTCATTTACAATAAGATAATAAGTTACAGATGCATCGTTGCATTTCAAGTGTTGCATACGGTAACTTAGCCTACTTTGGATGTATCTTGAGCTGAAGCGGGTAACGTTACCACTGTCACTGTGTCATGAGCCAAAGCATTAAGAGATTGTTGTAGCAACGTAGTAATAACTTATAGTGCATTTCATGAAACCCAAGGACGCTTTTCCACAAATACAGGGGGAGAAGGGAAAAGAAAATAGTAGGCCAACGCAAACACTAAATGAAAAGAAATGTAATGGAAGTGGGGCATAATTTAATGTAGGCTACTGTCGTACAACCACATCGCGCATTGTACAGTTATTTAGTGAAAGAAACCGACATATGCCATACCTGACAGCTAATTCAGGGTCTGTTTTGTTTTTTTTAGGCCATTTTCGGCCATTTTCGGCCTTTCTTTTTACAGGACAGCTGAAGACATGAAAGGGGAGAGAGAGGGGGAACGACATGCAGCAAAGGGACGCAGGTCGGAGCCAAACCCGGGCCCACTGCGTCGAGGAGCAAACCACCAACCGAGCTATTCGGGCACCCATCGGGGTCTGTTTTGAATCATTTGCAATCCCGTAATTGTCTCCATCCGTTGAAAGCCCGACCAAGATTGACTCTGGTTTCTGCCCGTCGTCTGTCACTTTTTGCTTTTAGTTGTTCTTCGTTTAATTTTCTTTTTTTCTGTGATGGCCCTGCCCCAGTATCAGCTATACCTACAACAGATAACTTCTCAAATACAATTTAAATACAATTAGGCCTATATAAAGAAAATTCCTGCCACCCTTTACCTGGCTGGATACAATAACACAGGCTTTTCCAATGTTACGCTGAAATCTGCAACCGTGTGACTGTAGAGCCGGCCTACCTGCGGTAAATCATTTTGTGACTTGTGAAAAATCAGACATGGGCAAAGGCATTGATAAAAACTATATAAAAATAGCGTACTTTTCACTGTTAGTCTCGTTTGCTGTTACAAGTCATTTATGATCATCAGATGGAAAATTATGCAGTTTCAGAAACATTTAAAAGTTACATATAGTAACTTTAGCAAAGCTAGTGATAAGGTTACAGGTTGTTTTGAACATGAGTTGCCACATTAGAAGTTACATGTTGAGTCATTTTGATCATGATATGTTGTTTTTGTTGGGTGCACTGGACTACGTCATGACACAACAATATTAACAACCAACACTAAGACTAAACAACATAATAACTCAAAAGCCTGTATAAATACAGGTAACTACATTATCACTTCACTAAATGATCAGTAAAGCAAAAATTTGTAGTTATGGATGTCAGATGTTTCTGCATCATTTTTGTCAAAGTTAAGACATTCATGCGGACCCCAGGGAGAGTAACTACTGCTGTTAATGAAGATCTACACTCAGCGGCCATTTATTAGGTACCAATCCAATCTTTTTTTCATGCCAGTGCAAGCTTACTTCTCTAACCTTTAGGCTTGCTTTGAGTTCATACTCGGTGGTGGTGCAGTGGACAGCATTATATTTAGTTTCTAATATTCTGCTGCCCCCACGAAATGGATGCAAATTGGGAAGAAAAGAAAAGAAAAAACACATCTCTATATAGTGAAGTCCACTACAACACCATCTTTAACTATGACCTCAGTTATAAACATATAATTGAATTAACATATTTCTGACAATATCAACAAAGGCTGAACATGATAAACTTTGTAAAGGTAGAATGTATGGCGCAAGCTGCAATTGCGAAAGATTGTATAGGTGTACCTAATGAAGTGGCCAGTGAGTGTAAACAAACGAATACAACTGTATGTTATGTTTTGTTGTTTAATTCTAAAGCTGATTCTGATTATGTATGTAGACCATTTCTATTCCCACTCTCCCTAAATCTCCATAATATCACTAATATAATATCAGATTCATTTCTACATGTGCATATACAGTAGTTCACAAGGTTTAAAGCCTCTGCACTTAATCTCATTCTCTGTCTCCCTCTAGTGCTAACTGGCCCCTGACTGCTGGAAACCTTTAAACATTTTCACATCAACTTGAAAAATTAAGTCAGACCATATTCTTTAATCCCCACTTTTACATTTTAAATTCTGTCAACACTTTATTTTCTATAAATGCTGCTACCCAAAGTGATGTGTATAACCTGACAATAGATCTACCAAAGGGTCATAGTGTGTCTTAAAAAAAAGGGCGATTGCTGTTTTTATTCATGAAAATCATTCAGACCTGGCACATTCAGGCAGAGAAGATGGTAGAGAAAAGTGAAATGTTAAGTATTTATTGAAAAGATGAAGTTTGACTGTGAGCAGCTTCGTCTGTATACTACACTTTTGGGCCAAATCTTACCCTTGACCGTTGTGTTAACATCTCATTCTTTGAAGGTTCTTTTTGACTACATATTCATCTTATATTGTTTCATGAGGCATGCTGTATTTTGTTGTTTTACAATACGTATTCTTAAAAAGCTTTACAACCTCTGCTGACCTGCACGAGATAAATTAACCAACGCAAACGATGCACCGTACAGTAAGAAATAATGAGACTTTTTTCATTTGGGATATTCAGGTAAAAAAAGGGACAAACTTCTGTTGTTGGTTGTTCCAACATGTCAAAGAGTTTAACCTGACCTCTGCGCGCGCACACACACACACACACACACACACACACACACACACACACACACACACAGATTCTTCGGGCTTTGGGATCCAACAGCTAAGCATGAAAGCAAAGGTGAAACTGAATCTGTAAATTGCAGAGCAGGGAAAAGGAGAGAGAGAGAGAGAGAGAGAGAGAGAGAGAGAGAGAGGGAGAGAGACACAGAGCTGTTATCAGAGCAGGGGTGTGTGTAACCTCATCCCTCTGCTAAAGTTTCCTGATCGAGTCACCTGACCGCGGCCTCGATGTGTGATTGGCTGATTGGCTTTTGCGGCCAGGTAATGATGTAAGGTGAGTGTGTGGGAACGAGAGAGGGTGATAAACCTGTGTGTGTGTGTGTGTATGTGTGTGTGTGTGTGTGTGTGTGTGTGTGTGTGTGTGTGTGTGTGTGTGTGTGTGTGTGTGTGTGTGTGTGTGGGAACAGGGTTGGTTGATAACAGCTTTTCCCACTGCTGCCATATGACCCCCTCACCTGCCTACCTAACACTGGTTATCACCAAATCCTACACAGCAGGAGGTCTGTGTGTGTGTGTGTGTGTGTGTGTGTGTGTGTGTGTGTGTGTGTGTGTGTGTGTGTGTGTGTGTGTGTGCGTGCGTGCGTGCGTGCAAAAAAAGGAAACAAAATAATAAATGTTACAATCTTGCTGCTGTAGTTCACCATCAGAACTGCACACAGTCAGTATAGACAGAAATTCATCTGAATCTGTAGGCAATGGGACAAGATTTTGGTATGGAAAGGTGTCTGATTTCCATTTTGTAGTTTGAGTAGAATTGACCAATCACATTTAAGAGGCCTTTGGTTGCATGAAGGTAAACAAAAAGGAGGCGGAATGCATTGGTCGAAATGCAAACTCAGTACCTATTGACTATCGTCTGATGATGATTTAGCTTTCTGTTAGCTTCTTTTTAAATGTATGCATGCAGGTATCTTTTTATAGAGATTAGCCAAAATCTTGTCTGAACCCAACACACCTACAAAACATTAACTTGTATGTATGTGTGTGTGTGTGTGTGTGTGTGTGTGCGTGTGTGCGTGTGTGCGTGTGTGCGTGCGTGCGTGCGTGCGTGTGCTTTCTGAGAGAGGGAGAGTGAGACAGGGTGAGAGGGAGTGACAGTCACTGGGAATAGATTTTCTGGGAACTCGGAGCCCCTGTGAACCCCCCACTACATTTAACACACAAACACGCACACACACTCCTTCCCCCCTCAGCCCCTCATGCTCGAAGAACTGGCTGGTTCTCAGACACCTGGTCATTACCATTGCTAATTAGGTACCGTTAATCAGGTCTGTTTGAGTGTGTGTGTGTGTGTGTGTGTGTGTGTGTGTGTGTGTGTGTGTGTGTGTGTGTGTGTGTGTGTGTGTACATGCGTGCGTATGTGTGAGAACCAGACAGAACAGAAAAAAGACGCAGTTTTAAAAGACGGAAAGTGAGTTCTTTAACAACTGCAGTTTCAATATTTCCTTCTTTTTCTTTTCTGACTAATAACCCTTTTATCTTTTAGAGATTTGTCACTCTTTTTTTTAAACTTAATGTGAGTTTTCTCATCTGATGTCCCTGTCGGCAGGAGTCCATTATTTTCTTGTAAACAAACAGTATATCCGGACAGTTTTTGCACAAGAGTTTACCTTTCACAAATTTAATATTTTATATATC
The DNA here is from genome assembly GCA_023566125.1 of Zingel zingel. Classification (NCBI taxonomy): domain Eukaryota; kingdom Metazoa; phylum Chordata; class Actinopteri; order Perciformes; family Percidae; genus Zingel; species Zingel zingel. The sequence goes on along the minus strand of CM042322.1, from coordinate 32,189,105 downwards.
AATATCAACAGTAATGAGATTTAGCGACTACCTGTTAAGCTAAAGAGCTAAAACATAATTTAAAGAAAAAGGTATGATGGAAAAAAAAAGGTATTTTATGTGTTAGGGATATTATAACAAATTAGCTCTCAACAAAACAAAAAAAGTGGTAAATTTTCCCACATTCACTAACCTTAAATAGGTATACCTGGAAATATGTAGGTCACCTTGTTCCAATAAGCTAATCAATGACAAATTGACAAATAGTTTGTTCACATTTCCCTGTATTTCAGCCTAACATATTTGGTATCTTTAGAAAATGTGGAATAGACAAAACAGTAAAATAAAGTTTTCTTGCATGAATTATAATAGTTCATACTAGAGTTTGTAATTACTGACCCATCGGCTAGTATGTGGGGTTGAAAACATTACTGCACACAGAGCCTCTTTCCTGAGCATTTCACATGACAGACAAATTAACACACAGTAGCCGTTAGAGTGTGTGTGTGGGTGTGTGTGTGATGATAATGAGCGATGTGCATCAGTGAGCTGTGTCATCCAAGTGCTCTGAGGATTGGTTTAAAATAAGCACACACACACACACACACACACACACACACACACCTCCCAGCACATTCCTCCAGTGTTAGCAGAGGCAGCCCCCCTTGCCCGGCTCACTCAGCCCAAAACAATTAAAAAAGAAAAGCAGTGAGGAAAACAACAAAAATCTGGCCATGTTCTGAATCATCTAATTGGAATTCACTGAAGCAGAGAAATAATATGAGAATCAGCTCAGAGATGACGCTACTGTAAACGTCTTTGTCTGCATGTTTAACACAGTTGATGTCGATGATGATTATTGAATTTAGTGCAATAATAACTGGCAATAGCATCCTTAAAAATTAGGATAAACAGCGTCTCTCCATGGCAATGAAACTAAACAGCATTGATGGTCACAATTGTAGCCCTTTTACTCAATAAAGTTAATAAAGTTAAAGGGATACTTCACCGATTTAGCATTAAGCTTTGTATCAGTAGAAACACGGTAGTATTTTTGAATGACCGTGCTTCCCTCCCTCATGTCCCCCTGAGAGGAGAGATCTCTGTATTGTGGGTCTGGAAAAATTTATACCGATTACGCAAAAATCGTCATTTTACGTCATCGGGATTCATTTTTCCAGAGGCAAAGGACTACAGCCAGTACTTCCACATAGCCCATAGGGGGTTGGACGTCGTTTTTTTACGGAGATTGTCGAGGTAAAAACGAGTGTCAGCCATCTTGAATCATCGCTTAGCTTCTCAGCAGAAACAGATTTATTCATCCCGAAGGAAATTTTAGAACAACCATTATGTGCATACAAACTACCAACACACATGTACCACCAGGATACATTGCTAGCCGGTAGGGGGACATCGTCGTTGGAGCTAGGTGGAAGCTAACGATAGCCAGCCACCTGTGCCAGCACACCCTCAGCAGCAGCTCTGTCACCGGGTAAGACTAGCTAAGCTAGTGGAGGTGGGCTTTTTTAACACGGACTGTTGCAAAAATGGGGGTGCTTGTATCCAACTAACTGCTAACTGCTGGTGGAGTTTGTGACTGTTAGATGCTGACCATTCTACATTCCACGCAAATTTACGGCTCTGTTTACAGCCTACCAAGCGCTAATGCTAGTATGTGTTAGCTGATAGCTAACACTGTTAGCTTTACGGAGCATATAGCTAATGTGTGTGCACTAAATGTAGCCTTTAATTGTTTAACCACTTGAGCCACGGTGAAACGTTGTTTCGTGTATATGGTTGAAATGTCAATAAAACACAGTTGAGTAGTTGATCGTCTCACTGTCTGTCTGTAAACGGTAGGCGTGGCTTGGGAGTGGACTTAGAGCAGCGAAGCAAGTGCATTCTGGGATTTGGTGTCTTTCATCCACATGAGCCAAAAACAAATTTCCTGGCTTTTCTCGGCCTAGAAGGCACCAATTAAAAAAAAAAATTCACATTTATAATACATAAGTGACCCAATTTAAAGATATATTCAGCTTTCCAGCGGTGAAATATCCCTTTAAGTTTGTTGCCATTTTTTCACTTTAATGTGAGAGAACAAAGTGTGAAATCGGGGAATACAGTAACTGGCTAATTCCATTTTTAATCTGATAGTCAGACAGATTAAACCAAAAGTTATCACAATGTGTTTTTGGTAACTTTGTTAATTTCCAAGAGATATCATGAAAGTGAAAATGAAATGGTAGTTAATTACCCTGTTTGTAGTTGAAAAACATGAAAATGAATGTGTTCTCAGACCCAAAACTATTGCTTTCTACCAAATATATAGTTATTTAGTGCATTTGTTGGGGACTATTTTCACCTGCGGATTAATACATGTATGTGCAGCAGCAGGACAATGTGTGGAATTAGGTCAAAATAAACTGTACTCATGTTGATCTTAATGAAGGAAGAGGACAACCAGTGCATCGTTGTGGCTCGTGTATGTGTTTTTAATAGTTTTTGGACAATATTGGAGCTCTTCAGCACAGAGGGTATATGCAAAATCAGGCTTTGGCTACACAGATAATATTTGTTAGTTGATCCACTCATTGTTGGTTTAGCTTTTCCCTGGGATTTGTCCATAATGAAAAAATATAACAAGCCTTAAAATCCTAAAGGGATTTGTACATGTAGCCATTAGTCGCTTATGTTTGATTGGCACTGAGAGAACAGCATCATTGTCTTCATCTATTTCATCACCACTGAAATATTTATAAAGGCGGCAGTCGAGTCAAGATAGAAAAAAGTAGTACACGTAGTTTCACATTCTCATGTTATTACTGCAATGACCCTGAAGAAGGATGAATGAGAAAACAAACACATGTACAGAACACAACAGCCAACAATAGCAACAACATGGGATTATTATTATTATTATTATTATTATTATTATTATTATTATTATTATTATTATTATTATTATTATTATTATTATTATTATTATTTTAACAGACAAATGGCCTTGACTGAGAATATACATTGCTATTTTGTCTCTCTTTCCATTTGCACAAAAATATGTGGTCTGCTGGTCCCTTTCAGCTTTAAGCCATTATTAATAAAAAGGTTTCTGTTTACAGAGTATACAGCTGCTAGACTGGAGACCCTCCACCACACACACACACACACACACAATTGCACACACTTTGTTTGACGACCCCTGACGAACACTCTCTTGTTAAGTACAGGAAATTCCTGATGGGTGTAAAACAGTTGTTTATTAGACTCACTGCTAATTTGCACACACAGGCACCACACATAAAGTTACACATGCATTGACTCTCAGCGTGTGTGCACTCACATAAACAATACTCACACACACACACACACACACACACACACACACACACACACACACACACACACACACACACACACACACATACTCTATAAAGAAGGCTTTACAGACAGCTACTCTTCCCTGGGTGTGTGTGTGTGTGTGTGTGTGTGTTGTCACCTTGTTAACAGCCCAATTTATTACTTCACACCTCTGCTATATGGAACTAGTGTGACCACACACATCAACACACACAGTGTTTCAGTGTGTGTGTGTGTGTGTGTGTGTGTGTGTGTGTGTGTGTGTGTGTGTGTGTGTGTGTTACTGGATTCCTAAACTGTTCCATTAATCAATGTCAATCTGTTCAACTAGATCCTTTGTGTAGATAGACCTGTATAATGTATTTTTTTTCTCAAGCTTGCATGCATTGGTTAAACAAACAGCTGGTGAACTTTAGTGAGAATACATTCACTCACAGTATAGGATAAGATAAGATAGAACATTATTTATCTCAAGAGAAATTGTTGCAGCAGTTGCAGTACAAAGTAGGAAAGAGAGCAACTATATAGAGTGCAAATAAAACACAATATAAGCAATAAGATTATCAGTAGTGCTGTCAGTTAAACGCGTTTTTAACGGCGTTAACGCAAACCCATTTTTATCACGAGATTAACGTTCTTTTTGGCCTAGCAAACTTTGTAGTTTTTTTCACATGCTGTTGCAACAACTAGTAACGTTAGAAAAACTACAACACCACACCGGATCTCACTAGACCGGAAACAAAATGACAGGCACGCTGCACACACTTGTTTGGGCTTGCGAGCTGGCCAAAGAGTAGTAGGCTAATGTTACGTTTTGAGTGGATGGCAAGCGCGAGATGCCAAAATGGATGCCAACAAGATTCTGAATGGAAAGTTTACTTGTAAAAAGTTGTCGAGGGGGACAGTAGTTTCACGCATACACAGCCTGTACGACACGGAGAAAGCAGCCCAACTGGAACTGCTGCAAACGCTGTCTCATTAACCGGTGATCACTGGACGTCAGTGAGTAATCAACATTATTTAGAAGTTACTGCACACTATATTGACTCTGTATATCAGCATACGGTTTTAGGACTGTGTTGTGTGTGTTGTTTTTTTGACTGTTTTTTTCATTTGGGACATTGTCCACCCTCTTTTCTGTCCAGGATATTTGTTACATTCCTTATTAGAAAAATGTAAAGGTTAAATGTCCTGCTGTGGCATCCAGTTTTTGGAACATTTTGTTTGTACTGTATAAGCAAAGTGTTAGTGTTACATCTCAGTTGGGTTAGGTACTTGTAGGAATTGTGCAATAATGACAGATTCACACATTTTTCTTTTGTTTACAGTAAATAAATAATAAACAATTACAAATCTTAAAGTCAAGTTCATAAAGTAACTTTCTTTGCATTAATTTGATTCCCAATTAAGATACACTGGTAAGAATGGCTTTCCATTGTTAATATGTACTTAAAAACAGTTCTGAAATGCAAAATAATAGAATTTTATTTATGTGATAAAACATGCGATTAATTGTGATTAACTATAGAAATTTGGCGATTAAAAAAATAATCGTTTGACAGCCCTAATTATCAGTAATGTATGAAATAATAAGCATAATCACACACCATTAGCACATATTAATTCAATTAGTCTACTATTTTGTGTATGTGGTTACACACAGTAGATCCAATAAAATACATGTCTAACAATTGAAGCTCATTTTTTCCTTCAGCCTTGTTGATATCAACTAAGCAAATCTTAGTATTTCATGGAAACGATTATTAAATCTCAGCTATTGAAATTATGAGTTAATGATTTATTTCCATGCCCATGTGGACATCAATCATCAATCATTTGAGGATTATGATTGATGCGCTACTTTGGCTCCACTACAGCTCTGTGTCTGTCCCTCTGCTTCGGTTTCACTCACCACTGAGTCTGACTTGATGTCCCGCCCACAACACTATCTGCCTATCTTTTACTGGGTATTATGTTGAAAGATTCTAATTTATTAAATAATAGCTTAAAGCCTTTAAGCAAAGTTTTGTGTTGCAGTTTGTAACATTCCAAAATCATAATTTGGATTGAAATATTTTCACTGCAAATGCATATCGGTTCCAAATATTGGTTATCGGTTTCATTAACTACTAATAATCTGTATCGGTATCGACCTTGAAAAAACAGTATCGGTCGATCCCTAGTTTTTGTTCCTTAAACCCTTGCTATAACTTTAATATGATTCAGTACAGTCAAAGGAAATAAATCGTTGGTCAAATAAAGTCTCCCAAAGATGACCTGAGCTGACCTGAGATGACGGTGTCTATCCTGTGTTGACGAGAGCGTGATGAGGTGTTTGGTGTTTTAAGTCCCCAACATCGCCTTCCAGGCAGCACTGCCTGGAAGGCACTAGGATTAGGCAATGGTTAGGGTTAAGGTTAAGGTTAGGTGCCTTGAAGTCGACGGTCGCAGAGTTGCCTTGACGTTGACGTTGGGGGCTTAAAACACCGTTGCTTTAGGCTTAGATTAATAAGCCTCTCACATCCAAAGTGTCTAACAGGTCTGGGCTAGGGCTGTCATAAACTAATCACAGAAGAATTAAGACAGACATGGAGCCAATAGGAGAAGTGCTATGTGGTTAGCATACACAACAACGGATCAGAGCCAAACAAAGCCTCACAGAAAGACACAAACCACCTCAGACAAAAGATTACATTTACAGCAGGGAATAAGACACATCTGCTCTGGATTATTAACAGTATATTTCAATAGAAGCCTCACGACTGGCAATATTCATTATGACTAACAGCGTTTGAATGAACTGGATATATTATTATTATTATTATTATTATAGTTTGTGTGAGGCTAAAGAAAGGCTAGGTGGAGCTCACACAACGTGCAGCCCATTAAGTAATTTATGTGAAATTGTAGCCTAGTTAGCGAATTATCTGTTGGTGACAAAAAAAAAAAAGGTTATTTATTTTATTCCCTCAATGGGTTGTCAGTCCATTTCGGGGGGAAAGAGAAATCTCAGGTTATGAAATTTGCGTATTCTTTTATTCCATTCTTTCACTTCCATTTTCCTCTTGTGGTGTTAAATTAGTATGAACTGGACAGAGTAGAAGCCGGTTGAAGTGCTGAAATAAAGCTCCAAATGAGTTACTTTCCATCTGTTGTAAAAGCTTCTCATAATCATCATGTTAGTGTCATGCAATCTTTTCAACTCCCCTCTCGCTCTCCACTGTACACTTAAAGAAAAACAGAAATGCTGAAAAATATATTCCTTAACAATCGTTTAATACTTTTACACAAAGTATATTTCTACACTCAATTTTCCTCCTAACAGGCTGTAGCTCAGTGCTTCAACCGTATTACAACTGATAAAACCCATTGGGCAGATCCAAGGCATGTGGGAGCCAGCTTACCAAATGTTCCATGCCACATTAGTCCCATATTACATTAAAATCACATGCACTTTGGGTTTCATTTCAAAACATACCCAGAAATTAAAGCATTAATTACTGTAATGATTATAATCTGAAGAAAATGTGACACCATGTTAGAGCATGACAGATTTAGAGTATTTCTGAACTGGGCTAATTTAAAAATGGTTTAATTCTTCTCTCGGAGGTTTGAAGCTGGTCTAGGAACCCTGGGGGATTGTTTGACATGCTGCCATGTTGACTAAATGACACACCAAGATGTTCTCTCAACTTCTTTTAGGTCTGGTTCAGTCCAGTAGAGGGGATGTCGGGACGTCAGGTTGTTTTAGACAAGGCTATACATTCAAAAGGTTTGTTTCTGGGGATGTAAACCAACCAACAACCCTGCTGTGAAGTCTGCTGCAGGGGAACCATAAATGCTGATAACAGTACAAAGCACTATAGCAGGCTTTGGAAAAGTCGTTATGAAGAAATACAAAAGAGAGCCTGAGAAAGAAGCTCATACTTTCTCACCTCAGCACACCTGTACAATCGCTATAAAAAGTGGGCATGCTCGTTGGATTGTCGGTTTCAGACCGTTATAGAAATTGTCGGATGTAGCGCCACCAATTCCAATGCCAGTAAGGTGTATGGGGATCTGACAAGCACTTAAAATGAATAGTTAGAGGTTAACTGATGTGCATGTTTTAGCACACAATGTTTGCACCTTGTTGTGAAGTTGAACAGTTCAGTAACCAAACCCAGAATGTATAATTTCATATGAAAATGTTGGCTCAGGACTGGCAAAGTACATCTAAAAATTGTCTGACTCCCTATCAGGGTAAGAAAATAATGACCAGACCAGCCTTTAAATCAACCCTGTATGTATTATATTGGACTCAGAAGTGGATGGAAATTAGTGCTGGAGCTGATTCAGTGTTGATGGTCAGGAAAAGCCCCAGAGGCTGTAAACTGACTTGACTTGGCGTAGACCCGGTTAGCTTGAAGGCCACATCAGCATGAGCCAGGGATCACACATGTTGGTTTAAAGGATTAATTGGAAAAGGTTCTTCATTTCATTCAGGCCATGTGAACAGTAACAGACTGTAAAGCAGCAGAGTCAAGTCTTGGCTCACTGTGTGTGTGTGTGTGTGTGTGTGTGTGTGTGTGTGTGTGTGTGTGTGTGTGTGTGTGTGTGTGTGTGTGTGTGTGTGTGTGTGTGTGTGTGTGTGTTAATTCAGAACCAGAAGTAGCACCAATTCGCTAAGTAGTCCAGTTGGAGTGACAGAATGACTAAATGGTCCAAAACGAACAAACAAAGATCCATATGCCCATGCTGTGCATATGCCAGCTCTCTCTCTCTCGCGTGCTCTCTCTCGCGCTCTCTCTCTCTCCCTCTCTCTCTCTCTCTCTCTCTCTCTCTCTCTCTCTCTCTCTCTCTTTTTTTCAGTGGGCCAAGCCAAATGTTGTTGCTAGGTTTTACATGCTGGCAACACTCCAAGCCACTCATGCATTGGAGTGGACTGTTGGACTCTATTGGACACACACAACCATCATATTTATCATGCAAAGCAAAGTGAAAGCTCCTATTGATAGTAGAGCCAGAGCGAGGTGGCGGTAAGACAGGCGAGGAAAGCGAGACAGGCAAAGTGAGAGGGAGGGAGACATTTCTCTCTCCTTAACAACCATCATCTTTAATCACCACTTCTAATTTCCCCTCCTGTTGGCTGTCACAGACTCCAGACCCTGTCCATGCTATTAGCATTTTGGAAAGTGAAATTAAGTTTTGGAGAAGTAAATCACTCTGTTGACTGATACAGGAACAGCACTTTAGAGGAAATAGTCTAGTGTATGTGTGTGTGTGTGTGTGTGTGTGTGTGTGTGTGTGTGTGTGTGTGTGTGTGTGTGTGTGTGTGTGTGTGTGTGTGTGCGCATGCGTGTGTGACTGTAAGACATTAAAGCTGCTATAATCGATACATTTTTATAGATGTGATCTATTACCCAACTCTGCAGTTCCCCTCAGCTCTACGGAGCATTTTAGTTTCTTTCAGCTGATTGTTTTGGTTTTAGGACATTCAGTTTAACCACTCTCAGCAGACAGCTCTGGTGAACCGAATGTACGCAACCAAATAATACTGGTCATGTAAACATCATATTCCATTTGGATATTCCAAATAAGACCTTTTTCTGATGCTGTATGTATAGCTGTCCACTGCTCTTGATGCTTAGGATGGGTTAATAATACAAAATAATTTAATAATTGATACTTTTTATTTATCCCCAGTGGGGAAATTACAATTATAAATGCAGTAATTGAATTTCCCTACATTGCACTCTGTGTATGTGACGAATAAAAAGATTTAAAGAGTTTTTGGGGTTTTACCGCAGCTGCGACAGTTTATGGCCAGTTTACGGACTCTGGCGGGCAGCTCTGTAGGTTGCTATGGTTGTTCTTCACAAACCAACTAGCCAACAGTTTGCTAGGCTGCAGTAGAGATGCCTGCCCAAAAAAAAGCTCACATTTCTGGTTGAAAAGAGAAACACACCTACTTTTAAACATTATAAAAGACTCAACAGGTTTTTTGGATATGCACCAATATCACTACGCCAACCTTTTTAAAAATGTGGATAAAGTAATGAAAGATGGAGGCTGTGTTTGCATGGTCCAACAAGTCTGCCACCAGTGGAACACTTTGAAAAACGATTATTTTTTTCACGGCTGCATGTAAACGGAAATATTAGTGTAATATGTTTTTTTCGAAATAAGGACAAAATAGTATAGCAATAGTCACGACTTGCCTTTAATATTGCATTTAACGTAACCAGGCAATTGTTCCATTGCTTTGCAGCACAAAGGGAGTTTGCTTTCACAACACAATTTACAACTTACACCCAGCTGTTTGCTACTTGCAGTACTGTGTGTCTGGCTCATGGTCTGGCTTCCAGCCTCAGGTTACCTGGTCTGAATACTAACAGATATCAAAGGACTATTATTGATCCCTATTGTGACCTTTTATACAAGTGACATGGAGAAGAGACACATACTGTAGGGCCTACAGTAGCAATATCTTCTTTATGCAAAGAAATAACAGAAGAATGTCACAGAAACAATGGCGTGACATTCTTCCACCTGTTTCTAATGCAGTTCCACCTGTTTTGCAATTTCCTTGAAATTATCACGAAAGAAAGAAGATTTCTCTACCGGTCACTTCAGTTAAGTTTAAGTTAAAACAGATGGATTTTCAGAGACAGATACCATTCCTGCTAATGTACAGGTGAGATGCATTACAGTTCTGCACATTGTGTATATGTTCTGATAAAACACAGGCTCTATTTACACTTGGATTTAAAATACGTCTTGGGCGAGCAGATCACAAGTGGACAGCACTAAATACAAGTGTTAACGACCAATTAAGACCGATCACTCAAACCACTTGCGGAGGTGGTCTGGGACGCATTTGACCACATATCTTTAATTAAGCATTGCATTAGTTCATGCAGGACATGACAGTCATAGGCCCACTAATGGAATTATCATTTCAGCCAGTCACAACCGATCACAGCCATTTTTACATCAGGCCGTCCATTTAAATGCTTCCCTATTCCTCTCTGCTTCCTGCTACTCCAATGCTGTCTCACACACTGCTTCTGGCAAAGCTTGCCTCCACCTTCCCGGTTTTGGTTGTCATCATAACTATGTCTGAAATTGTTTTGATGTCTTGGATGGGCCTACTCTTGTGTACAGGGGGGTCTCAGCAGCATGCTCCCTGTGTCATTTTAGCATGCGGCTTGGCTGATCCAGGGAGCATCATCAGAACAGAGCCTTCATCGCCAAGTATAACTGTATTTCCATTTGTTGAAATAAATCTATGACGAGATTTGTTCCTGACTGAAGTAGTGTTAACGCTAATGCATCCCTAACAAGGACATAACAGGATAATATGTCAATGCAGGACATGGTGGTTGTTTTGGTGACAGTGCTCCAACGCTCTATAACTTTCCCATTTTATGACGAGTTGGACGAAATAATGCATGTCTGTCCATCTTTTTGTTCGGAGGAAGGAGATGTGTTGGATTCTGCTGACAGTGATATCTCCAGCTGTACTGACACAACCACTAACGTGACTGGCGAGAGTGTAGATGTAGTAATTGTGCGCAGGGCACTATGACCTTTTGAGCGGAAGTGACGTTTAGTTTAGGCAGTAACAAAATCTGAACACAAGTGGTCATCTTAGGACGCATGATGGACACAGGTGTGAGCGACCTTGTGTCTTGGTTGTCCACTTGTTTTCGGATCACCGAAACGCATTTTAAAATCAAGTTTAAACAGGGTAAAAGAGACAGACACAAAGCTGTGTCCACACTGTCTGATCCATCCTCAATGTCTTACTATATATTCAACGGTACTGTAGATTTTGGTGTCTATACCTCCCTATTCCTCCCTTCCTAACCCTAACCCCAAAAGTTAAATCTGTGAATACCTTTAAACCCTAAGTCAACCAAAAAAATAGACACACAGAGACACACCTGGGTGGGATTTGATGGGAGAACAAGTGTATAGGTAAGTCTCATACATTCATCAACATGTCTAAAACAGGATAATGACCAGCCTTTTACCTGCTCCTGCTCTCTTCTTCCCCTCTCTTTGTCCAGAGTAAACCCATTCTTCTGTACAAGCGGTTTTTAGTCACAATAGATGAAACAAAATGCAGCAAACATCTTTGAAGCATTTAGAAGCAAATATTTACTCAATTCTGAAAAAGGCGAGGCCGAAAGGTCTCATGAATTCAGGTGCTGGTGTGTGTGTGTGTGTGTGTGTGTGTGTGTTGTGTGTGTGTGTGTGTGTGTGTGTGTGTGTGTGTGTGTGTGTGTGTGTGTACACTGTATGTGTGTGTTTCCATTTTGAATCAGGATTAACGTCATTACAAAGAGACAGCAGCTGCTTCAGACAAACAACAGGTAAACACAGAGAGATAATTTCCAATGAACTTGCGTGCATGTTTGTATGTCATGCCAATGAGAAAGAGAGCAGTTACCTACAGATGTACAGTAACAAGGAGTGATGTAACCCCTGGGGAAACACACACTCACACACACACACTAGCAATGCACACATGTACGCACTGACATCCATGTGGGCCCTGCAAATACTTTGATACACAGAAAACACAAGGTAAATGGTAGTGTCTAGAAGCATCTCTAGTTTTTATCTGTATCAGTGCCAATAAAACCAATAATGTGTGTGTGTCAAGTGATAAAATGGATAAGTGCATATACTGTAATTTTTCATTAAGTAAAAACTTGTAATCCATTTGCTTCTTAGTGTCTAAAAACTCCTTCAGGCTTTTACATTTTTAAAAAGATATTATCAGTTATATCCTATATGTAACAGTCAGAGGGTTTAGAAACCATGACAAACCCAACAGTGAGGTAAATACCAATGCAGTTTTTGTCAAGAAGCTGTCCTGCTCAGTGCTTATTGCTGAGGATCTATCACCATCTAGTGGCTGGATGGAGAACTCGTGGAGCCCCAAGACGGTACAATAGAAAAATCGATCTACCTATGAGGGAAACTAAACGGTTGGGTCTAGACAAAAGAAACAGCATTTGGCCAGTTAAACTGCAGTTAAAATATTGCTCGATGCAACTTCAGGTCTTTTTGTTTCATGTCTGCCGTGGCTGAAATCATGACTGTTTGCGAAATCCAGACTTGTTTGCTATCCTGGCTCCTAAATGGTGAAATGAGCTCCCTATTGACATTGAATATTGGCTAAAAACACACCTCTTCCGACTACACCTTGGATAATGAATAAAACAAAATATATACATTTCTTGATGCTGCACTTTCATATGGCTCTTTGTAGTATTACCTATTTAAAGCTAATGCACTTTCACTTACTACTTGTCTGGAGTTTGCACCTTCAAGGTTGAACACACTTAATTGTAAGCGTCAGTTAAATGACATGTAATGTAATGGCTCTACAACTTATATAACTCTATTGAAGTGAAGCCATTGATTGCAGGGACCAATCAAATAATATTGAAGGCCTTTGCAAGAGTTTTGGGAAATTCTAGTACAGCCTGATTGCACAGCAGCAATCCAAACCAAATGTAGTTCTTTAGATATGTTTTGAGTATACTGCTATCTTAACAACTATATAGTCATATATAATGTAGTAACTGTTGGATGATGGTATAACTCCTAAAAAGAAAAGAAAAAGGGTGATTTGTTGCATTGTGTTCTTTTAACGTAAACAGACTTAATAACAAGAAACAAAAAATTGAAAAAAAATGTAATGTTCTTATTCTTAGTCATCATAATCCCTATTTGTATTACTTCATGAATTATAAGTATGTTACTTATCATGATACAATATGTCAATGCAATAATTGTTGTTACACAACATTATACATATATTTATGACATTAGTATTGATATACAAATGTATATTACATAAAAAATCTGAATTAAATTGTCAGTAGTGTACGTTTAGTTTGATAAGATATTTTTCTTAATATTTCATGTTCCTAAATATGAAAGACATGAAGACCTGAACTGTCACTATCATAAAAGTCCATCTGTAATTGTAAAACTACAGGCATTTTTTTTAACTAAAGATAAATAATATGCCAAATTAAAAAGGATGTCCTTAGTAATGCCTGTTATGAAAAAGAACCCTATACATACATTGTTGTAATGTAGAAAAATGTAGAGAATACAGAGTGCCATGCTCACACAAGAATGTGATGCTTTATCACAGCAACAGTAAACTTCTGACAAATATAAATGTACCTTCAGGAGATACATGACAGCTATTTAAGGTGCACAACACTTATGTGATCTAATCAAATCTGATGTTCAGAATAAGACCTCAAATATTACTTAATCAGCTAATATCACTTATCTGCTATATGTGTATGCCATCATTCATTTGATCAGTAATATTCCAGCCAACACATCCTCTCAGGACACACACACACACACACACACACACACACACACACACAGTCAACTAATCACTGCTAACAACTTGAAATAATATGATATTTACGTAAAAAAGTGAGACCACTGAAAGACATGGGCCTCTCTGAAGCAGGCTTCACACACACACATATACACACACACACACACACACACACACACACAGACACACACACACACAGACACACCTACACACAGGTATAAACACACTTTAGAAAAGCCTTTCCCCCTCGCTTTCCTGCTTTGTCTTTGATAGCTGTGGGTGTTTAGCGGCATGCTGCCTCTTCAGAAGAAAAGATATGGGGGTAGAAAGAGGAACAGAGAGATAAAGAGGGAGAAGCAGGTAAGGCAAATGTTTGGTCTGTGCGTGATGGAGGCTTCAGATAAACATGCTGGTCTGCCTGCCTCGAAACACACACCTGACTCCGTATGTAGCAGAGAAACCATTTCTCCTTTTAACTCTTTTTCCACTCAAATAATCTGAACTACGCTGCACCAACTATTCATGAACTCAATACTAAGTCCTTCCTAAGTTATTAGCTACTTCTTGCTAGCAAACTAGTTTTTTACTAAACCAGGTTACACCGTTAGAAGTCAAGGAACAACTCATCATGTGTAAATCAGTTGCTAGGAATTCATCTGTACAAAAGCAATTTACTTTGAAAATCAACGTTATTGGTGTATCGACTTGTAATTTGAAGTACATTGTGTTGTTTTTCTAGTTCTACTTTCGTTATTATGAAGCCTTTTAATTAATAAGTGTCAAGTCAGACATATCGACCATTACCTCCATTATCTCTTTTACTCCTCACTCTAAACTAGTGATATATCAGCAAGGTCATGTTAGCTTTGTCAGTTGGTTCAGTTTACAGGTACAACTGGTTACTGGTTGTGAATATTTAGTAACAACATCTCTCTGCATAACTTTTAATTTAGTGATACAACCTCCTGATTAACCTCCATCACAAACATTATAATTAGGATAAATTTGAAGTTACGAAAAGCTGATGCAGCTAGCTCCAAGACACATATAAATCACCAGATTATTGAGCAAGCACAAATATCCATTGCATGCATACATCACAAGTGGATTTGACCAGGAAGTGTCATTAAGCTTGACCCTGCCTTCCAAATATGGTCAGGTTACTTCCCAGCGTTTTAATCTGTCCATACATCACTGTGAAACAAATCTGACCCCAACACCTGGATTTGAGTGTGTTGTTTTAATCCATGTTAGCTAAAGAAAAAGGTTATCATTGTCCCCTCAATCTGCAAACACACACAATCAGGATCTTGTGTGTGAACCTTCTGACCTTACAAAGCTGTGAGATCATGTTTTATGCTGTTGAATATTTTTTACCATCCATATAAAATACTGCACTTCCAGTTGTAGCAGTATTACATTATGTGCTCCTTCAATCACATACCTTCTCTCCATAGATTTCATGGGTGCACACACACTGATATTCTCCCATTTTGTGCATGCTTCCAGACAAACACACACACACACACACACAGTAGCAGTAGTAATGGTGGTATCAGGCATGACTTCAGTCAGCGCAGATAAGAGAAGTTGTGAAACGAACTGTGCAAATCTTTCCACTTCAGCTCAAACCCAGTCTCATATCAAAGCTGTGGAGTGATAACGGCTCTCTGCCTCACACACACACACACACACACACACACACACACACACACACACACACACACACACACACACACACACACACACACACACACACACACACACACACAGTTTTAGATAGACTTGGTAACTATGTTGGTGGTCTCTCCCCCTCTTGTCTGCCTCTCTCTTAGATTAGCCTACTGACTGACTGGTATGTACGTCTCAATTCCCAGACATTAGAGTTAGACTTTAACAACGCTGTGTCGTTATAGGTTAGGCCGAAAGTACACAAAGTATAGCAGGGACAGCAAGGCAACACTTTTTTTGCCAAATCACACTTCTGACAATAAAAACAGATTTTTGTGTACAATTTTGGTAGCTAAAATAATCCAAAAATACATAAAACTTTCCATATCTTTAAATAGTACACCTTTTGACACAAAATAGTTGTAGTTTCTCTTTAACTAGTATACTACTTACATAAAAAGAGTATATAAAACTGTATTAACCCTTGTGTTGTCTTCACGCCAACCATGCACTTGTTGTCCTCTCAGGTCAAAATAGAAAATTAACACTTTTTTTTCAATGTTTTTGTCCCTTTTTTGACACTTTCTTTAAAATGTGTTATGTCGGTTTTTTGTCCCTTTTTTCAATGTTTTTGTCCCTTTTTTTTGACTGTTGACACTTTTGTCCACCAGTACTGTATATGTTAGCACTCACCAACTTATTATCACTAGTGTTAAACTTATTTTTGGAATTCATGGTCAATAAACCTCTTTTAAAGGAAATTATACCAAATTTTTGAGTCAAAAAAGCAGAAATTATGAATTTTTTTGACTAATATTAGAGTAATGTATGTTGATGGATAATCACAGACTGGTGTATGTCAAAGTTTAGTCTGAATACTGTTTAGAAACCGTTTACATTTTTTTCAAATGCTATAAAATTGAAGAAAACGCAAAATGCAATGGAAGTATAGTGATCATTAATTGTACTTGCGAAGAGCATTGTAGGGAACCATCCATGTTATTTTTGGGTTAAAAAGAAACCCATATGTCTGATATAGACATTTTGATAACGGGTCAAATTTGACCTGAGGACAACATGAGGGTTAAATGTACTTTTAGACTAGACTTTTTATTATGATATTTAGTAGTACTGTTTTATAAAACACAATATGTTGCCAATTACCATTCAAGCAAATCCCCAGAAGATAAAAATCAATGCTTCCGATGATAAAAGATCTACTTCTGAACAAACAGGATGTGTTAACTACTTCTACTTTTTTATGCACCATGAATGTAGAGGAACAATCCTTTCGAGTTCTCTCTGTGTGTGTGTGTGTGTGTGTGTGTGTGTGTGTGTGTGTATGTGTGTGTGTGTGTGTGTGTGTGTGTGTGTGTGTGTGTGTGTGTGTGTGTGTGTGTGTGTGTGTGTGTATGAGGCTGCAGGTGTGCTGTAAATGTGTGTGTGGGACATTCTTTCCTGGTGCTGGAGCAGAACAAACATGGATTAGAGCCACACCATCATGCAGGTACCAACAACTCCCTGTTCATCCACACACCCACACACACACACACACACACACACACACACACACACACACACACACACACAAACAGCCAGCTGCTCCGGCTTACATGATGTCAGGGCCATTAAAGTCGTGTAGCTGGAGAGGGCAGACAGACAGATGAAAGGCCTGTCATTTAAACAGAGCGAACTATTAGAAGGCTTACTGTATAATCGCTGATGGACAGACAGGTTTTCTGCCTCAGGCTGCAAAGGCCTGTAAGGTAGAGAGGATGTTAGATATAAGTCTATGAGTCTGTAATAATACAGCATGAATTTTACACTACATGAAAAACAAGTATTTTTTGTATTTGCATTATCATTACTTAATCATAATCACTGTGATGAAGGTAGGGCCAGAAAATGCTGCAAGTATCGCTCAACAGGTTTGATTGATGACTTTGATGATGTTGGCTAAGTCCTTTACACACACACATGCACTTGTACACCATCTTAGTTTGGCTCTGCGCAATCCATCGAGAGTTCAACCAGAGGCTTTCCTGATAACATTCAAACATACGTACAGTTGCACATGAACACCTGTGACCTGGCTGGCCATTGCATCACGCACACACACACTCACGCACACACAGGTTTACTCACTTGTAACAAGACCAAACTGTTCCAAAACTGTTCCAGTGCTTCTGCAAACAGTCAGAGATTCTGCAGCGCTCTTTACTCTGGGTAACATGAACTAAAGATAAAGGCTTTCTGTCTGCCTCTACAATACTACTGTGCAGTATTTACAATCTGAGCTTTACTGCTTTGCATCATTATATGGTACCACTGAAGTACAGTGGTGAAAGGTGACTATATACATTCACTCAAGTTCTTTTTGTTTTCACTTAAGTCCAATTTGATGTACTTTTGATGTGCATATTTGTTGTTATTTGTATTAGTTACATCTCATTTTGCAGATTACGAATTTGTCACAAAACATATAATCAGTTTACAGAAATACATTGTTACAGATTAAATCAACTAACAGTAGGCCTATATAAAGTACGTGAAATCAGCTCCACCTCAACCAGATGTGACATTAAAATGCTACTTTCATATAATATATTAAAGGGGCAATTCTGCACAATATTTACCTTAACATTTGATACTTACGTTCATTTTGCTGATAATACCTCTAAGTAAAATTATGAATGCAGGACTTTCACTTCTAATGGAGTATTGCACCTTCATTATTTACCTTTAGTGAATGATCTGAGTTCTCCCACCACTGGCAAAGTAGAAACAACTTAGCACTAAGCTAGCTGTCTGCTAAAACAAACCAGATGCCACTGAGCATGTCTGAACTCATATAGACACTCCAGTCCAAACCAGCTGCAGCTCAGTCAGCCACAAGCTGGGGAGCCAAGAGAAGGAGAGTGAGAGAGAGGATAGGGGCCCGGAAAGGCCAAGGTCAGCAAGGGCCAACGTTACCATGGCAACTTAAAACACACACACACATGCATTCACACAGGCAGACACATGTTGTGAGCTAAAGTGTTACCACAGTAACTTCATACAAAACACACATACACCTCATCAAGAAGCGAGGGAATGTGTGGTCGACTTTGGAGGCTTTATCACAGTTAATTAGACACCTCTGTGTATGTACGTTCTCTCTTAAGCCATCAGTGTCTCTACTCAAACTGTTTGTATTTTGTGCTTGTAAATCTTGTTTATTCAGTGTATTTTTTAATGGGAGGAAAGGTGACTGACTTTGACTTTCCTGGCACAGAAGTGTCCTTCCATTTCTTACTGGAAAAACTGTTTTAAAGATTTCTCCCCAAGTTGGAACATTTGCCTCAATCCCCAAAATCAATGTTTTCTGTGTAACACAGAATAACACAACAATGTGTCCCATGCAAACATTATTTCTTAACATTTCTGAAGATTGTGCATGAAGTTTCTGTTATTACAACTAACCCCATAAGAGACAGCATTTCATCTATACCCTAACTGAACTAAACTTTTCAGAAAATGTGTGTCTGTGTGTGTCAGAATGATGGAGGAGCGAGTGTTTGCGTTTTCAAGCAGCTGCTTGTCCTGATAGAAATGAAGCAGATCGAAAAAGCGGAATAGCACAGACAGCCCCTTCCCACACAACATACATACCTTCACCATCTTACTCAGGAGGGAACCTTGTGACATGAGATACAAAGCAGTTTCCCTGCTCAGTGGGTGGCTCTACTGCAGCAGTTGCTGGATGGCATAGTATCTTGAGACTGAATCACCAAAAACCATGAGTCATCTTTGAGATTCAGTATCTGTTAGGTGAACAACAAATTGCATCACTGAAAAATGGGTTGAGTGAGTTGAAGAGCGTAAACCTGTGATTAGGAGCTTAGAAAAAAAAAAAAAGCTGCTGTAAAATTACAATCAGATATAAACTACTCTATATGGGTGGCATGCAACAAAAACATGTAACATCCCAAGTTATAAAGATCTTCCTATTTGATGCAAAGAATTTCACAGGTCGGTGTTATCACTGACAGAATGCTATCTCTTAGACAGCACAAAATGCTAAGCTTCATAGTGAAGCTTTCATTCAATTTTCTTTATCATTACGAAACAAAATTAGCAGCCATGAAGCTCATTGGCTTCTCTAAACTTAAGGAAAGACAACATGGTTATCTTGCTGCATTTTGAAAGAAAAACACTGCACTGCCTTTCTTCTGCCTCTTTGTCTGCCTCTTCTCAGTGAAATGAAAAACTCTGCACTGTACGTGGATTATTCATAAAGATTCAACGCTGATCCATTTGACATTCACACAGGCACGAGATTTGTCATCCATGACCAGGTCCAGTCAAGTGGATAAAGAGCTGCCTTCCTTTTTCTCTCCGGGTCACAGACTAAGGAGGTCAGGGTGTTAGGTAAAGAATTAGTAGCTCCTTAGGAAACCCAATACCACCCACCTGGCCACACACACACACACACACACACACACACTCATATACACACACACACACACACAAACACACACTCTCACACTCATACACACACATACCTAAACAGTGAACAACACACCGCAGTGATTCGCCCAGTTGTGGCCAACTGTCTTCAGAAAATTGTGTGCAGCCAATCAGAAGCTGGAGTCACAAACACACATACAGTAGAAAGGCACACTTATTGGCATACATATCTAAAAAGCATTTGAGTTTTGCCAATGTAATGTTATGATCCTACAGCAATATCTTATGTGTTGCATTTTACATATTGCATCACTGTAAATTGTGCCTTATAGTTGTACCACCTCAGTTTGTCCTCAAGAGGGAGACTCACGCAACATTTCAGATCTCCAACACAGCTTTTAATTTAATACATTATTAAAAACATAATACCAATGAATTTACCATTAGTGTAATATGGCAAACATGTATTTAAATGTATATTGTGTTCTTTTTCTTGAATGCAGTTAATGCCAATTGCTGCTTTCATTGTTCAACATCTAGAAAACTACACTAAACCACTTCCTTTTGTATACCTTTATAGAGTAATGGTCAGTTGGTATTGATTCAGCCATCCAGACTAAAAGCCAATTCATTTATTTTTTCTATTTCCCTAAGAGGCAGCCAGGCTCCCCTGATCCTGGTCCCCACAAAGAGACAGATGTTCATGCTAATGCAACAAGACAGACACTAATATACACACATACAAAGTGGTAGCCGAAGCCTGAGCAAGCAACCGTTACATAGAAATAGGGGCTCTAGGCAAAGAGGGAGAACTTGTCCTAAGCCTATTAGTACTATTAGAGATACTTGGTGGTAATGATTGAAAGCCACTTAGTGCTGGTGTGTTTACCAAGAGGATCAGCTACAGCATGGTTAAACACGCCTGATGGATTAACTCAGTCCAATACTGAGACGTAGAATGGCCATTTGCACATTTGCTCTAAGCCCATAGGGTCCCCAAAATAAATTGATGTTGATTATACCAAGATACAGTTTATCCTAGGTACAAAGTTAAAAACCATGCAAAATGTTATATCTTACATGATTCATATAAACATAGAGATATGTGTAGCCCACAAGCCACACTATGCAGTACAGTGAATCATTTCAACCTGTTGGGCTACAGTATTTAATATGACAAGCACTTGTAGGATTACAGTGTAACGGAAATTAAATTCAATACAGAGCTGGGAAGGCAGCCAGACATTATCCGGTACCTTGCCATCCATTTTCATGACCAACATTAAAGGCATTATGGATCACTGGCCAGCAGTCTTCTGTCTGAGGCACAAATATGTGCACTTAAGCATTTAGCATTTCAACCAGCAGCAACTGTGCGTGACCACAGTACTTGATCTGACTTATGCCTCATGAAGCCTATAATTATATGAAATTATAAAAAAGAAGAAAAAAAGTATATGAAATTATGATTTCAAGACAATAGGGAGAGGTTATGTCGAGTGCAAACAATATTGTAGCTTAAAGGACACAGTATTTTACATTAAACTCTAAACACAGGGTTTGATGTTGATGTTTTTTTTCTGACAGCACTAGCAGGTTATAGGAGAAATAAAACATCACCACTTTTAGTTGCCTTATAACCTTGTAATTCTTTGAGATTACTTCTGAGTTATCAGGAAAGGATTTTCTCAGTCCGTGAAAAAGGAAACATTTAGAGATTTTCATCTAAACACCAACAACATGCACTTCGCTGCCAACCTCTCACATCAAAGACTAGCTACTACTGTATCCAGTCCAGCTGTGCGGTGGGAGCTCCCAGATGTTGCTACTGCAGTGGTGTTATGTAAATCAGTGATGTTTAGAGATTACCCTGACAGTCACATGGGTAGGACCGCTGGGCTCAGGGCTCACATACAGTACAAACACAGACAGATAGCGGATTACCCACAGGATTTGCAGAGTAAAGCTGTCTTTTTCAGATTAATTTATGACATTTCTGCATTTGCTGGATATACAGTACAAAAAACCCCACAAAAAGACATTTTTGTGACACTGGCTATTGAATGTGATAGATGAGTCGGACTTGAAACCAAGATGTTACAAACACTGTGGCACAGTCAGTGTCTTACTCTGCTGACTCACAGAGTGCCCTAAAGCTGTCTTAATCCTGGAGATAAATGTGTGTTGGTGGCATTTGGCTTAGCTTCACTGTTTTTGCTTGGTTTTTAAAAAGACTTTCATTATGGAGAGATCCAGTAGGAAGGAGTTTTTTTGTGGTGGTGAGTTGAGTCACACAATCATCTTAAGGAACAAACGTGAAAATTGGGAACAATGCAAAAACATGCAAATAAATTTGTGTTTCACTTTTTCAATCAGGAGGCTAGAAAGAGAAACACTTGCTGCAGCTATTCTGCTCCAAATATAGCTACTGGAACACACTGATTAGGATCATTATAATTTGCTTCTATTAATTAATGATCACTTGAACATTACTTCAGTGTTTTCAATCATATACGACATATTGAATCAATTTAGAAAGCACACAGTACAGCTAAACCTCCCATATACTTTTTTTAGATATTCAAAAGTCTGAGCATTTCTCATCCTACCAGTGTGGTATCATTTATTGTCTATACTTTATTAACTGATTGGGATGTACTGTAGCCAAGTCTCCGAGGAGGGAGAGGACGGGAATGGATTCATTACTGGGAGAGAGCCATTAATACAAGGATGACATCACTTTATGTGAGATGCTTTAGAAGAGAAATTCAAAGACAACAGGGAGACTGGATAGCATCGCTGAGAGGTTTAAAAGAAAGGGATAAAAGGCAAATGCATGCTTTATCCACCTAACAATTTTCTAATATGTGTAGTTCTCCATGGTTATGTTTATATTTCTGTATTCCGAGTAGAAGCCACACAATCAACCAAAGAACATGAGAGGAATGAGTAAGCAAGGGTCCATGAAATAATGTGAAAAGGTTTTTAGCTCATGTTCGGTTCGGACTTGCTGCAGGAGATGAGAAACAAATTCCTTCTGGCTTAATAAGATATATATATATATATATATATATATATATATATATATATAAAAGACATTTGGAGTAAGCAAATCCACTTTAAGTTTTCACTCTTTTGGCTTTATGTCAAAGAGTATTCAACAATTTAAAAAGTGCATTGTAAGCAATCTAGATATGACTCAGCGCCCTGCATTATCACTATGTGGATACAGTATTAACAGTTTGCAATGCAGTGAACACTGCAATTCAATAACTACACTACAACATATACATTACACTACATCTACACGTGGTGTACAGTATGTTCAGGGCCATTCAGCACAGTATGAAGAAGACAAACTTTAACATGCTCCACAACTATTACTCATTTTCAGATGTTCTTATTGTAGCCATTTCCAGATTAACTTGCTTGGAAACCCATGGCAAAAAAATACCTCCTGGGTCTCCATTAGCAATATTATTAGGAATATAATAGCATTGATATCAGCTTAAATGATGAAGTTCTTCGATTTTGACACAGGGCCCCTCTTTAAGACAGGGCATCTATTTCACTGTAGACGTTTTTACTTCCCATAGTAGGAAAAGCACAGGTGTTAATAATAACATTAATGATGGCACTGTTTTGTTCAAGTGTACTAGTAGGCTAAGTCATTACAGTGTGACAGTGAGCCTGCATGAACATTACAAGGACCTTGAAACTAAATCAGCTAAAAGGGATTCAGCTTTAATGCTATCCTATTTATGTCACATGGTGATTTAGTAGTAGGCCTACATATTTCCATATTACAAAACCCATTTGCAATTACATTAATATACAGTGAACCTGGGGCTTTTGGGCATGTGCCTGCTTTCTCCCGATTTAGTAATCCAGACTTGTTCATAGTTTCCATGCCTTCATTGTACTTTAAACTTAAAATTATTAATTATACATGGTGGTTATCCATCCAGCCATTAAGGCAGACAGGCAGGGGGCGTGAGAGGCCGCTAGAGAGCAGCCAATGTCTGCACAGAGCTGTGTGCTGTCAGGGGGAAACTATCGTGGCAGCAGAGAGATATAAGTGTAGCTCGCTGGGACTCCGTGGCCAGCGGTCTGTCACTTTTAACGGGGACCATTTGTCTGTCCTTACCGCGAAATGGGAAAGACTGGATTACTTTTTTTGCACAATTGCACTGCATGAATGTGTCGCGTAATGCGACCGAGATGAGCTGCCTTTGGGAGGAAATATTCATGGTTCGGGACTGTTTTGTTGGAGTAGCTTGTTGCTAGCTCTGTGCTAGCCACTGTGCTGGCTAACGTTACTTCGTAACGAATTTGTTAAGGATGCTACGGTGGATACGACAACAGCTGGTAAACCTGCTTTCCTGCCTTTCTCATAACGCTAGCACTTATAAGCTCACAACAGTAGTCGCCTAATTCACTTCTTAGCTCACGGAAAGCTATATAAATTTTGTTTGGATAACATTTAGCAAGCTAACCTAGCTGTTTAGCTGTTGCCGATGTGTCCAAAACATTGTGTGTTTTGCAGTGATGACAGTCAGCTGTAGGTAATGTTAGCTTTAGCTAGTTGAGAACGGGTTACTAAGCTAGTGAAAACCTAAACATTAAACAGACCGGGTTGAGTTTTAATTGTAGTTGTGAGTTGATTTGAAGTTTGCGAACGTTACCATTTTAACCACAGATGAATCTAGCTAACTGTTATGTGGCTAACAATGTAAAACTTAGCAAAGTTAAACAGAGTTGCACTTGATCTAGCGTTAAAGTTAACTTTTAACGTGTGTTACCACACACCACATAGAAGCCCATTTCCGCCAATGTGATTTAAAAAAAAACATCCTGTAAGTCATTTAGCTAGGTAGCTACGTTATTAATGAGATAGTAACGTTATCTCAAAATAATAAGATATTTCAAAGTAAACACATTTCTAACAGTGAAGTATCTCAAAATATCTCAAAACAACGAGTTAGTATTTCAAAATAATGACTTGGTATCTCAAAATATTGAGATAGCTAGCTAGTATTTCAAAATAATGAAAAACTCAAAATAATGACTTAGCTAGTATAGCCTATTTTGAGAAAGCTTCTTATCATTTTGAGATGGTCATTATTTTGAGTCATGTTATTTTGAGATACTAGCTAAGTCATTACTTTGAAAAAGTTTCTCATTATTATGATATAGAAAGTCTTTATTTTGAAAAAGTTTCTCATTATTATGATATAGAAAGTCTTTATTTTGAAAAAGTTTCTCATTATTATGATATAGAAAGTCTTTATTTTGAGGAAGTTTCTCATTATTTTGAAAAACTAAGTCACTATTTTGAGAAGGTTTCCCATTATAATGCCTTGCAGGATCTTTTTTTTCCTCCATTACATTGGTGGAAATGGGCTTCTACAACTCGTAACTCATAGTGACTTATACATTCGTGCCAACAAACGAACATTAACAGCTGGTTAGACATTAGTCTCAACTTACAAGCATACAGGTTACCTTTGGATCGGCCAAGTGTTTTTTTTTTTGTATAAATCTGCACTGGCTAAAATTTAACGCTATGGTTTATGAATGATTAGATATGTTCAGAGAGCATCCTGTATTTGCTGTAAACACCTGTTGTTTGCCTACAAACATGGCTGTGGTGACCCCTTGATTAGCAAAGGCATAAGTAGAGCAGTTAAACGACAATAATGGTCTTGCAAATCAAATTACTCCTGCCTGATTCTAATTTTAACTAATGTTACCAGTACAGATAGCTAGTGAGTAACAGGGACATAGTAGATACATTTATTTTATTTAAATGCTGGAGAAGGAATTCATTATTTGTGTTTTAATCATGCTGCATTGACATAGGCACCGTGCACTTTATACATTTTAATCTTTTTAAAAAAACTATTTATTACAACTTTGTTATTGTTTGTTTTAGCTTTATTGTATTCTCCTTTTTTATTCGTTGTGTAAGGAAGACTGGCAAAGCAAGCTTTTCCTTGCATGGTGTAAGTTGCCTTTACTGTGCATATGACAATAAACCTCTTGAATTGACATAATGGTTAAATGATACGATGATATATGATAGTTCTGTGGTAATTTCTGTTTGCCAAAGTTTGAATAAGGTGTGGTGTGTGAGCATCTGAGGGGGCATGCCCATGTTTTTTCTTATGTGAATGAATGAGTTAGTGCATGTTATGAGTCAAACTGTTGTCACCACAGCCAGTGAGTTTAATCGATGGGGCTCAGACATGTTTCTGAGCTCCCATGTCCTAGTCCCTGAGTTAGAGTGACTCTTGCTTAGCTGCAAGTTTGTCAATCTGTACAAAAAAGTTTTATTTCCACTTTTAGAGGTTAATTTTGACCTTTTTTTAAAAAAAAAAAAAAAAAAAAAAAAGGACCAAAGAGAGTTATACTCCATAAAATGGGTAGCCTCCTCTTTATTTGAAATAGCTCCTTTTATTTGACCCATCCCATATAGTGACCTGCCTAGTTAATTAAAAGTGTAATTAAAATGCAGCTGGCCTAATGAAAAAGTTTGTCAGGGGGCATTTGTCTGACCTTTATATCAGCTGGAAGGTACTGCACGGATGTTTATTTCTTCACATATTCTTTATCAGTTTCTCTCTGGTGGTCCACATTAAGGAGAAGGTGGCAGAGTCCTAATTGGCTGTGGGACAGGCTTTTAATGTCAGTCTTCTTCCATCAGCAGTACTGACATCATGCTAGTGATCCATTGACAATCATAAAAGACCTACCATAATTGCAGTAATTGTAGCAACTGGGATAACCCTTTGACATCCTGTTCTGCAAGTATGAAAGGGAAACTTTTTGTGCTCTCAAGGCTATAGACCAGACCAGCATTGCCGCAGCAAAAGCTCCCGATTAGGGGGAAGAATGGCGCTGTCACATCAGGAGAAAGACAGAAAAATTCCGAAAAGTTGTTGTGTATCGGTTTATTCAAGACTTTCACACTGATATATGAGGCTCATAAGATACGTAAATATTCTCAGTCAGTGTGGTAAATCGCTAAATGATGCTGGTGACAGTTACTACTAATGGATAGCTAACGTTAGCTTAAGTGGGAGGTTGCTAACAGTTATAGCAGCATCAGACTGTTGTCTCCAACTAAATATCAACCTACAGTGTTTCCTTTAGGATTTTTTTTTAGCAGTGGGGCGGCAGACATTTTGGCCTGGCGGGCCGCCATTTCCAAATCAACATAGAGGAAACACTGACCCATAGATCTAACAGTTGGTTATTAATAACAAGTTGATTAATTACAGACGACACTCAGCCTGACAATAGTGATTTAATCAGATGTGTATTTCCACATAAGCAATATGCCGTGTTTGGTCATTGATCCACTTATAAGGGGGAAGACTGAGGGGACATGACGCCGATCAACCATAATTTATTAAGGCATCGTGAACATTCAAGCAAGGTCACAAAATAGATGTGTATAAAACAAACATTTGTTTAACAATAAATAAATCCATACACAGTCAAAATTATGATCCAAACACGTCAAATTGCATTTACTTTTATGGGATCGTCTGTGTTCTATCCCCCTTGATGTTTAGCAAAGTACCCGTATGTCCTAACGTATAAAAGTCAACCCGCATGTTCAGGACATCTGATGGGTGTTTTAATGCAAGAAATATTTTTCTTTTTCTAACTTTAGTGATACATTATTATTGTTTGTGTTTTGAGTTTGATTTCCCAAAGGCATACTTCGCTAATATAAAGCTTCTGTGCAGCAAGGCTTGATACGACTGCATCTCGATAGGATTTTGGATATTGCCTAAATGCACTAAGAGACTAGAGTTTTCAAAATAGTCATTGACGAGCAATGCAGATGCAAGCAATGACTATTTTTTCATGATCTCAATTTGAAAAACAAAACTAGATGTTATAAAAGGCTCACTTTGATGCATGGCCTTAATCGGGGAACCTAGAGCTGTGAGATGTAAGAAGTGTCATTATGTGGATAAATGCAAATCAGCCGTTGGACAGTCTGGCAAGGTCAGTGACTCGAGTCTGTTCGGTGTGTTCCGTTATACATGATTTGACATGTATAATCAGCGGGACGGGCTGCCGGCAGTCGGACTCAAATGACCCATCTGATTGGTAGAGTGCAAACCCGGAATGAGCGTGGCTAGAGTCGCTCAAAATCTGACGAAAATCTTTTATACTGACCTTTGTTGATCTGAAATGAAGACAGATTCAGCAACTGCATGGCCTATTTCTCGCTTAAAATATGAGATCGTATTCTGAACAAGCCACCATGACAGTCTGCCTTTGAATTTCCGGAGAAACCAGACCCACATGACACGTTCGTCCAATCAGCTGCCAGTTTTCATTTTTGGGCGACAATACAGATTAGCGCCGCCTGCTGTTATGTAGTAATTTACGTCTCGTCGCTTTGGTGTGTTCCGAGGCACTTTTTTGACCAATTTGGGGAGACTGATCAGCCCAACTGCCTTTTCTGCCGACGTTTTGGCCTTTAGTTTGTTGAGCCAAGAGAATGTTCTACACTTTTACAGTCTCATTAGGGATCAATCTCGGCCATTGCTGCAGCAACCCTAATAATCCACTATAACAAAGCAGTAAAAAAACACTTGATAATTAACTAGTCCACGCTGCCACCATTGATGCAATTGTTAAGTTCTTTATCAACTGAAAGATCAGCTTCAGGCTACTCATTTCATGCCACATGTTAGATATCTTTTTAGCATGCTTGTGGTCATGTTGTGAGCTGTTGTCATCAGTAACAGTCAAAAGCACTACCTACCACATAAGACTACATACAGTCTATTGCTCTCTCTCTCTGTCTTCCTCTTTGTGTTGCAGATCTTTCTCAAACTTGCTCTTTATGTGACTCCCTCTCTCCCCCGTTCCATCTCTGATTAGGCATTTGATTTAATGCCTCTTAGTCCATGATACAACTCAGTGCGTTGTCTTGGTTGTAATTAATTTGTCTTTCTCCCAGCCATTGTTCAGGACAATGGTTCCTCCAAGGCATGGGGGGACTTTTAGGCTATATGGAGGGAGTAATTACCTGTCGGCCTACACATTGATGGGGGCACGAGAGTCAGGGAACAAAATACAAAAGTCTGATTTCAGCTGTGGAGAGTGTTTACAATAAAGCCACATTAAAATAGTTGCAATACTCTCATTATTTTTAGGGCCTGAGCGCCGACAGTGGTGAAGGCCCTATTGAAACTAAAGGAATTCTTTTCTGCAAATGAATCGCCTTTTTAAGGGGCTTAACATGCTCAAAATGTCACCAAAATTGGCAGTCGCATCAAGCCTGGTGAAAATGTACGTATTTTAAGGGTGTCAGGAATAGGCGCACACAAATGGCTCGCTAGCGCCCCCTAAAAAACCGCCCCTGCAGTACGTTATATGTAGCCTTGACTATGTCTTGACATGTAGCATGTCAAGACGTACAAAAAAGCTCATTGGAGTAATACCCTAAACCCAACAGGAAGTCCGCCATTTTTAATTGAAAGTTGTTTTTGGCCATTTCCACATGTCGTACTTTAACGAACTCCTCCTAGAGATTTCATCTGATCAACTTCAAATTTGGTGCCATCTTAAGACGTTATTAACGAAAGTTATTAAAAGAAAAAAATTTCGTCATAGGGCATGGCCGTGGCGGCCGGTGGATGCTCAATTTTATCAGCCACTTATATTTTTTACCAGCCACTTTTTCTGGAATTCAAATTTATAAAAAGTGCACTAGCATATTTTGAATTGCTTCAATATATAATTTTTTTAAAATTATTAATACATATTTTATTTAATATAGGCAAATAAAAAGTGATGTGAAAAAAAGCCTGCGAGACCATGGTAAAATTGTGTTTGGTCATATTCTACAGTAATTGTAGGCCTACATGTTTAATGAACAAAAAAAATATTGACTCATCTCTCAGTAACATAGCATTAAACAGTCCCTCCAGGATTTCGCAGCCTTTTTTTGAGATTGTTGCGGCCCAAAATGCCTGATTTTGCGGGCGCTTTTGTAAAAAATTGCGATAAAAGTTGCGATGTCTTTTGTATTTTTGTTTGAAAGTTGCTTTTTTGTATAGTTCTTTAAAAATAAAAAGGAAACGTATTTTGGGGAGAATAAAATTACTCTGGGCTGAGTTTTCCTAGTAACCTTTCCAAAAAGGCTCAGGATGCTGCACATGTTGGTATAATATGAAAATGGATGGTGTATTTAAGACAAAAAATTATAATTTATTGAATTAATCAAATTTGAACATTTCTGTCAGTGGCTTGTTGATCTTTACATTGTTAGTTAATTTTCTAACCTGGCCTGGGACACACATTCATATGGTTTGATAAAGTACTTATTGTACTTTAACTTATCATTGCACTTACAATAACGACCGTAGCTGTCCTCAATTTAGGTCATCGTGTACATCTCATCTCCGTTTTTTCCTGCATCCAACGTGTGTGTGGATGGGTGTGGGATTGTTGATGTGTGGGTGTGGATGTGGGTGTGGGATTGTTGGTATGGGTGTAGGGATGTGGGTGTGTGTGGAACTGAGCAGCAGAGAGGCCGACGGGATTAAAACAGCAGCAGCTTTCAGCAACTGATAAATCGTTACAGCGTACATTGATGTTTAATACAGGTTGGCAGGACGGTCTAAAATGTTTTGCATGGTCTTTCGCTGTATGTTTTGTCAATGCGCCACTTGTTTGAAAAGTAGGCTACCTTCTGTTTTTCTTTACTTCACCTTTAACAGAGTACATTCATAGCTAATGCTGACTCCGCGGCGGGCCTCTTAACACCGGGGATATGTCGCCACATGTTTTTAACCGATAATTTTTATGTGGTCTGTACCTCAGCTCAGCTACATGGTGTCACGGACGATCGCTGAAAACTACTTGACAAAGGT
Organism: Zingel zingel; assembly: GCA_023566125.1. Lineage (NCBI taxonomy): Eukaryota > Metazoa > Chordata > Actinopteri > Perciformes > Percidae > Zingel > Zingel zingel. The sequence goes on along the minus strand of CM042322.1, from coordinate 32,158,376 downwards.
CTGGAGTTGACAGAAATATGCGTGGTCAAAGCCCCGGCTGTGAACGGTTTCATTTCCTATAAGTTCTTCACAATAAAAGTCCTCCGTTATATTGGTATTTTAATGTTTTTATTATGAAGCAGCAAAATCCGGAAATGTTGGGCATTCATTAGCAGTAACGCAACGCGACTCCTATAAGCATTGTGCATTGTTTCTTAGCAACAGTATTCTTTGACAACAGCTGTCCAGTCCGTTACAAGGAATGTTTTACAATCCACCCACCACTGTGGCTGGTATACAAGGCAAAGTCACCCGCCACTTTGAAAAAGTACCCGCCATTGGCTGGTGGCGGGTGCTAATTTCCCACCCTGCTTATATGACAAACATCATCCGATTTACATGAAAATGTGTGGTCTACATGTGATACTAACCCGCCCCCTATACTTTAACCACGCCCATGTTCTCAGGCCGCGCCCCCTTTTATGGCTTTTGAAGCATTTACGGTAGTCTTGTGTGAAGTATCATTGAACTCAACAGAGAGTTCCTTTGTCATTGGTCATGGTTTGGCCCATCCCCTATGTCTTAGCCACGCCCCCTTTCATAACTAATGACCAGTTTGATGTGGACTCTTGTGTGAGGTATCATTGAACCTAGCAGAGAGTTCCCTTTTCACTGGTGACGATTTGCAGTGTCTGAGTGCCGCGCAAATGCACGGTCGCAAGGAGTGGCGTCCGCCAGTAAACCCGACATGCAAGGAGGTGCGCGGCCCGTTCAATGCTTTAATTATTTTTATTTTCATTGTTATAGCCTACTGCCAGAAAAAAACCCAAGAAGAAACCTGTTATTTTCTTTTAGGTTATGGCCAGTGTGGACACTCCAGCTTTTAAAGTTCAGTCGGGAAATGTGTGATATAGGCTACCTTACAACAATAACAATTTTGGACTTCTTCCTGATATTCAATATTAGCCTCTTTGCACAATTTTAATGGTCCATAAGCTTTGAAATCCTTTCTTTAACTTATCTGCTATTTGTTATATCCGGCTTCACTTTTGTGATTGGTATAAATTTTATTGGGGAAATAAAAAAAGGGGAAATGGCTTCTACTTGGATTCACCTCATTGGTGCACTTACTGAAACAGTGAATTCTCCATAATATATGCCAGTCATAACTATCTGTCAGCCAAGTATGACATCAGCTCAGTGGAGTTTTCAGACATTTCTACTCATTCTGTTATTTTTGAAAATAACTGAATGAATCAACTAAATCTGGCGTTCTAGACATCAGGTTAGGTGTGAGTCATCATTACTGTCTATTTTCGTCACAATCAAGTACAAAAGTCACAGCCTGGATTGGAACGGTAGAGACTATAATAATCAAAAATCAATATAATATTCAGACTTGTTAGTTGCTGTAGTGCAGCAGAGGTATACAGTGAGAGATCTATGGGTCAAGTGAAGGAGTGCTGTTTTGGCTTTATGTACGTATGAGTGATGTATTTATCTGCCTTGCGAACAGTTCGATGATAGGATGCATGCCTTGGGAGTCAGCAATTGTCTCAATCCTTAAAATCTATCTCAATTTTAAAATCTTTATTTTGGTGATTTAAATTTTTTTTCCTCAAACATTCAAGGCATAAATTGTAAAGCAAATAGTTTAGGCCTACCTTTTGAAGCTAAATGCAACATACTTAATGTGCAATTGGCTTTTTGTTGGCATGATACACCTATATGTATGGCTCATTTGCTTGACATAACTGAGATATTGTGGATATTGTATTAAAGAGGAGCATAAAGCTCAGGCAGTTGATTCAGGATAGGCCATAACACAGGGACAATAAATGGTCTTAGATCTTGATTTTAAAACATCCATGGAATTACCCGCCTAATAAGAAGAGACATTTAACACTCAGTTTTATTACAAAGCTAATCCTGGTGTGAGATTGCTCAAAGCCTACATTGCTATGATTATTTGTTATTTGGGGTAGATATCACATGTTACTATTGTTGTAATAGACAAGATTGATGCCAGTTGACCAATTTGAGTGTTTCTGGGTGGTAAAGTGTGTGTGTATATGCTCACAACACAAGCCATCCTTGATTGTATATTAAGACACAGCATGGCATTACCTTACTCTGATCTGTTTGAGTTAGGGCTGCACGATATTTTGTTTCATCGTCTACATTGCGATGTGCGAATGCGCGATAGACACATCGTAGGACGTTGCGATGTTGACGCTACAACTTCTTTGCTTCTTGATAAAAAAGTAAACTTTCACCGTTCTCCTTTTCCATGATTGTTACCGGCTGGCCCTTCCCCTTTACGACAGGTGGTCATGTGACGTAACGTTAGTCCGACGGGGGGGGTGAGGCTCTCCCATGTGTAGAAAAGTATCGTAAGCGGCAGCTGCCGCTGACACAGTGATGCACATGCTTTTCCATGGGTAGTGAAGCTACAGTAGTCAGTGTTTTAAGTTCGCTGCAAAGACAAACTAAATCACCTGATTAATGCAACGTAATCACAACATATCCCTGCTATTTTCACCGCAGAAAGCTGCTACCAGCCAGGCTAAAGCTAACATAGTTAGGGTTCGGAGCTGCGACGCTGGAAACGTAACCCTAATCTACAACAGCAGTCTGTTTCTGATATAACGTAATTTACACTGAATGAAGTGCTCTTGGATACACAGTTTGTTGCAAGAGTGTGACATGCAGGCTCTGCATGCACAGCAAACCACCAATCATGATCAATTTTAATCAGTTTATCAAACAACCAAAGCAGGCCCCGCTAGTCGACCACAACCTGAAATTTTGAGGAAGCAACATGCATGCATTATTAATATCATTTACTTTAGCCTGGATTGATATTATATGAATACAATGGTGTCATGTCAATCAACCAGTGTATTTCTTCCTAATTTCCCCCTCCAACATCACTTCAGAAGAGTAATCACAGCGCTTACTTGCTTTGGTTTTTGTAAAGCATTAAAGTTCAACAAAGACTGGTTCACATAAGAAAATTTCCTTTTTCCTTTTTATTTTCTTTGTAGATTCACTCCCCTACAAAATCACCCAGTAGTTGAGAATGATTTAGTATTTCTAAATAGGGCTATTTATGTCCTCTTGTAAAAATTTGTCTTTTTTTCATTTCGCTATATATATATATATATATATATATATATATATATATATATATATATATATATATATATATATATATATATATATATATATATATATATATATATATATCGCAGGGGAAAAAAAATCGCAATGTAAGTTTTTTCCAATATCGTGCTGGCCTAGTTTGAGTACTTGTGGATCTCTTTTTTTGATTCTTTTAGCATGCATTTGAAACATGTAGCTGCATCAGACATAAGCCTGTTGGATCACCTTAACTATGCATATCTTTGCTCGTGGTAATAGAGACCAGTGCCAAAGTAGCGGAGGTGGCGCTGGCCAATGTCATATCAGCCAACTCTGGTCTTGTTCCGTAGATCTATGAACTTTGAATGACCTTGGATGTAATCAGTCTTCAGTATGTTCACTTGCTAGTTGAACAAATTGGATCAGAACATTTTAAAATAGTTTGATCTTTTCAATGTGAGGTGTAAACAGCCATACACTAAAGCATAGACAACAATTACTATATTAAAGCTGCATTTCACAAGGCCACATCTGCTACACACGGCTGCTTTGTATGAACTCACCTAGCAGTTAAGCTACTGTGTGTGTGAATATAGTAATGATTAAGCAATTTAAGTGACAGTTGATCGATGCGGTGGTATGCTAGAATCTCTGACTCCTCAGTCTGAAAAACTGGGCGGAGAAAGGGAATAAGGAAATGATGTCCAACAGCCGCCATCAAAGTTACTTCCCGTAATAATGTAAAGGGGTATTAAGTAATAGGCTTACCTTAACCGCCCTAAAGCAAAAAAACTGCAGGGATGTAATAGCTTGTTGATCAATGCCAGTGGCTGAACAATTACTTAGATGTGGGGATGTCTGGCTTACAAAACTAACTTCCTGGCTCATCAGTGTTTGCAATTGCTGGTTCATATACTGTAGGTTGATTTAAAATCATGTGTTGTATGCAATGTATTTTTAAATGTAATCAGTATTAACAAACAGTGGTACTATTGTGCAGGTGTCTGTTTTCTACAGCAGTAAACTCTGGTTTTAGAGGGCAACTCTAAACTATGAATACAGTACTGTATTCATAGTTTAGCAATTACTTCCTAGGCAGCGCACACACACATACACGTGCAATGAAATGGCACCTAGCCTAATCTTTTTTCATTTGATATGCTGGATGTTGCTTTAAAAGATTTTTAAAGAGTTGCGTTCAAAGGCATTCTTCGAGCTGATAAAACTTTTTTCCCACAAATAGTTACCTGTCCTCATAACTTCTTATTAAATTTTAAGAATTCTTTAGGTTAACACACACATGTAAGGCTACACTGAGAAGTTTTAACCAGGGCTCATTCATTTACTCATACTTTGTGAGAACTTTGGGTTGTGAAATGCTGCAGTTTGCCGGGACACTGGTTAGACTGGTGGGGTTATATGCGGTTTTAAATCCAACTCTCCTGCTGAGTCTCTGTGTTGTTAACCTTGATGAGGTATTGGAGGTGTGCTAGTCACAAACCACAGCAAGAGCCTGTCACTGTGGCTATTTGTATTTCTGTTTGTATAATTCCTCCCTACAATATTTAAAATTAATCCGCTGACCAAATACAGCAGCATATGTCCATATCTGGGCCATATCTATTAGACCTGTTTCTATTGAAGATTAGCACCGCGAATGAAGCTACAATTACAGTAAGAGGAAAAGACAAGACTTTCTTACTATTGCTATTTTATATTATTTCATTGATCCAAGTAAAAATAAAAAAGTTCAGGTGAAAAAGTGATATTGATTGTAAAACCTTCAAGGCCAACATCTGTGCGGTCATGATCGTTCAGTCTTAAGGCCCGGACACACAGAGCCGATAATCGGCCGTTGGACAGTCTGGTGAGGTCGGTGACTCGAGTCTGTTCGGTGTGTTCCGTCATTTTGGCCGATTTGACATGTATAATCGGCGGGGCGGTCTGCCGGCAGCCAGACTCAAATGACCCATCTGATTGGTAGAGTGCTAACCCGGAAACGGGGAGCGGAATGAGCGTGGCTAGAGTCTCTCAAAATCTGACGAAAATCTTTTAAACTGACCTTTGTTGATCTGAAATGAAGCAACTGCATGGCCTATTTCTCGCTTAAAATGTTTTCAGAAATATGAGATTGTAGTCTGAACAAGCCGCCATGACAGTCTGTCTTTGAATTTCCGGAGAAACCAGACCCACGTGACGCGTTCATCCAATCAGCTGCTGGTTTTCATTTTTGGGCGACAATACAGATTAGCGTCGCCTGCTGTTATGGAGATGTATTACGTCTCGTTGCTTTGGTGTGTTCTGAGGCACTTTTTTTTTTGACAAATTTGGGGAGACTGATCAGCCCAACGGCCTTTTCTGCCGACGCTTGGCTGTCGGCTCTGTGTGTCTGGGCCTTGAGTGTTCGGTGTGGTTCATTTATTTAAATAAACAATAAGAAAGCAGCAGCAGCAGATGGAGAAAGGCAGAAATAGTTTACATGTGTCCCTAAACAGAGGTGAATCTGTGTGGTGAGTGACGTGGCTTGGCTACATTTGTGTGTGTGTGTGTGGGTGGGTGTGGGTGTGTGTGGGAGCAGAACAAACATGGTTGTGTGTGTTAGACCTACGTCATTAAACATTTGCAAATGATTGTAAGCACTTGCTTTAACCTTCTTAGAATGGCAGGTTGGATGAAAAGTAGCCAACATGAGCTGAGTGCTTAAGATGTTACAGTTTATTGCATTTTTGACATTTATAGCCATACAACAAACTACTTTCATACCTAAATGTCACATTTAGGGCTGGGCTTAAAAAAATCCTTCTTATATAAAGTGTCTTGCTTTCATAAATACGTATTTAAGCTTTGTACACTAATTGGTTTACTAGAACAATCTTGCTGGTCAAACATGTTTTAACCAGCTAGACATCTTATCTAACTCAGAAAGAATATATAAGAATACATACATACATACATACATACATACATACATACATACATACATACATACATACATACATACATACATACATACATACATACATACACAAAGGAGGTCAGTATTTGCACACTTTGTCCGAAAATGCTGTAACAGCGCCCTACTAATTAAAATAACTCTTTCAGAATCAGAAAAGGGTTTATTGCCACAGTCAGTTACACTTACGTGGAATTTGCCTCTGGGTTTGGTGCATACATAAACAAACAATATTACCATTAATATGAGATAAACCATAAATACAGGAACAAATATACAAATTAGCGGTTTAACATAAGAAAAAGGAAGCTGAATGGGTTGAGTGCAGAATGTGCAAACACAAATGAAATATGTGACCTAGAGTTGTTCAGTTGTGCAGATACATAGTGAGATGGCTACTATAATGTACTAACAGTTGTTATGCAAGTAACTTTTTTTCCCTCCTTTTTCCACATTTCCATCTGTCCCTTTTTCCTGCCCCACCCCTTTCCCTCTCTCTTCTTGTATATTCTCCCTTCCCTCAGGGCTTTGACCCCCCTCATCAGAGTGACACCAGGACGGTTTATGTAGCAAACCGTTTCCCCGAGCATGGCCACTACATACCGCAACGCTTTGCTGACAACAGAATCATCTCTTCCAAGGTACCAAATGAGGTTTAATATATTCTGAGAATTGTCCCCATGGTGTTATTACTACAAGATTTCATGTTAGTCTGCCAGAATCAGGCAGTGTGTCATTTTATTTACTATACTTATACAATATATATATATATATATATATATATATATATATATATATATATATATATATATATATATATATATAGACACACACACACACACACACACACACACACACACACACACACACACACTACCGATCAAAAGTTTGGGGTCACTTAGAAATGTCCATTCCAGACAGAATGCCAGCTAAGATCAGTTGCATTGTTTTTTTAACCAGAGCAGCAGTTTTCAGATTGTTGCAGGTTCTCGACTGTTGTAGACAGAAGTGGCTGAAGAAATGCTTGAAATCCATGCTTTTTGGTCTAAACGTCAAAGTGGTACAGCTCCCATATACTTTGACACTCTGGGGTGTGCCTGACATCATTGGAAAGCTGATTGATGTGGGTGTGTTTGTGTATTTTAGAAGTGTTGTATTTTGTAGTTTTTTGGCTTTTTTCTTTGCACTTTTCAAATGGAAATAAAAAAACGCACAGACATATCTGTAGAAAAAAAGAAAATCATATAAAATCAATTTGTGAGTCTTTTGGCTTCATTTTTTTTCTATAGTAAGCTGAGACATGTGGCTAATGCCCTGTGTTGTCTGTCACCTGTCAGATGTGTTTACAGCAGTGTATTCTAATCATTTTACAGATGTATGACTTGGATGGAAATAAAAAACCTCCATTCTAGCCTCTGTAACTCTGTGTCAGTAAGGCCTAGAATCACACTGACACATGTAACAAGAACTTAACAGTGTTACCTTTCCAATGAGGCACACCCCAGAGTGTCAACGTATATGGGAGCAGTACCACTTTTAATTTGGGTGTGACGTTTAGACCAGAAAGCATGGAATTTCAAGCGTTTCTTCAGCCACTTTTGTCTACAACAGTCGAGAACCCTTTTGCAATTATATAAACACATAATGTAATCTGAAAACTGCTGCCCTGATTAAAAAAAACAATGCAACTCATCTCAGCTGGCATTCTTTCTGGAATGGAGTGGAATGGACATTTCTATGTGACCCCAAACTTTTCTAAGTGACCCCAAACCCTATATATATATATATATATATATATATATATATATATATATATATATATATATATATATATATATAATTTGCTTATTGTCCCCATATTAAAATGAGGTAAACATTCTGTTTTGTTTTAACTAACATAACATCAGATCTATTTTTTTCCACATAACTGCCACAATTATGTTCTCAAATTCTGTATCATGTTCTCAAATTATGTGTCATCACCACAAAAGCACCATGTTGGCATCTTTAGCCAGAAGTGCAAGAGTGATGGAAGAATTATTAATTTATTTATTAACAAAGGCACTTTTTTAAAGATATGAACCATGACATTTTGCATGAGCCTGAGCAGTGACAGCAACTATGGCTGAAGGGAAAAAGTGTCACATACAGAAACTAAACTAAACTGATTTCTGGCAGCTTGACCAGTGTTAAAAAATGTATCTGGAGCCAGTCTAGTCTGGTGGGATCGAGATAAGCATGATTTGTTGATAACGGGATCAACTCAGACAAAAACCTTTTGTTTTGGTGAGGGGATTAGTAGGTCAGTTGGAAGACTGACAGGACAAAAGGATAATAATCCAAAGAGGCTGCAGCCCGCCACCAGCAGGGATGACTGTCATTCATTAGGCAGTTGGTTAAATGATTGACAGTAGGGTTAAGTCACCTGGGTCAGAATTAAATTGATTTAAAATCATGCATTTAAGAGACAGAAACCACTCAAATAAGGTTATTCTTGGTGGAGCTTTTAAAGGTCCCATGGCATGAACATTTCACTTTATGAGGTTTTTTAACATTAATATGCGTTCCCCCAGCCTGCCTATGGTCCCCCAGTGGCTTGAAATAGCGATATGTGTAAACCGAGCCCTGGGTACAGACACAGAAATGGCCCATCCTAAGGAAAGCTCATTGTGGGACTGGCTCTAGTGGCTGTAATTCTGCACCAAGGCTGAATTTCGGGAAAGAGACTTCAGTTACAGTATTAGGGGACCACTAAGGCCTATATAAAAGAGACTTCAGATACAGTATTAGGGGACCACTAAGGGGTATATAAAAGAGACTTCAGATACAGTATTAGGGGACCACTAAGGTCTATATAAAAGAGACTTCAGATACAGTATTAGGGGACCACTAAGGGGTATATAAAAGAGACTTCAGATACAGTATTAGGGGACCACTAAGGTCTACATAAAAGAGACTTCAGATACAGTATTAGGGGACCACTAAGGGGTATATAAAAGCATCCAAAGAGCACCATGTCATGGGACCTTTAATTAATGTGATGAACTTCACCTTAGTATATTGAAAGCAAAAAAAAACGCCTTTCTTCCTTCAGCTGTTCTTTCTAGACCATGCACAGGAAGTGATGAATTGAAACGTAAGTGTGAAACCGCAGTCTGGAGAATGTGTTTCCCAGCCCTCTTCACCGCTTACCAAAATACTTTTATGTCAAAATCACAATTTACGAATGCCATGCTACATACTCGTTTTATTTGGAGCTACCAATGTGCAAATGTTGACAAAGTATAAAAAAATAAATTGTCTGAGGAAAAAACTGAAGATTATTTCTTTTATAAATCTATATTTTTGTCAGCCATGCAGTGTCAGGATAAGTCCGACAATATGACAAGCATGTTTTTTGTGTCTGATATACTAAATAGTTCAACTTAATATCCTTCAACAACAAATTCATGGTATTTTTTTACTTAATATGCCTGTATAGTATACTCAGAAATAGGCTAGTTTTACATGCCTTGTATATTTGTTTGTTTGGTTTCAAATATGGCCTTTTGAAACCCACAGATAGCCTGCTTAATAACCTTTTCTTAGTCTGTGTCCTAAATGTTGTTTTTTCTTTCTCTTTCAGTACACAATTTGGAATTTTGTCCCCAAGAATCTGTTTGAGCAGTTCAGAAGGATAGCCAACTTCTATTTTCTTGTTATCTTCCTTGTACAGGTAATGACACTCACAAATGCACACACACAATTCTTTGCAGGTACATGTTCTCCTCTCAGATGGTGACCATTCAAGTGCGACCTCAGTTTTCCTAAATACAAATGTGTGCGTTTGTGAGTGAGTGACTCATCCACTTCTAGGGACCAGTATAGAGACAGGTCTGCTTCTGTATTAAAACAATACACCCACACATTCAATAATACGTGTGTCTTTACGGCCATCCCTAGGCATTAGGCCTTCACTATGCATCAGTCAACTTGTGCTAACGTAGGATATATTCAGCCTTCTCCGGTTTTATTCGGGCCTATGTAGTGAAGCCAGTGCAATCGACATGACTCTGTCTAGAAAGGCTCTCTTTTCCCTTTCAACTTGTCAATGAATGCTGAAGTCAGCTAAAACATCAACTGTCCAATAATGGCAAAAATGCTTAAAAATATGTTTATTAATTAATTAATTAATAAAAAGAAAAATAGTACATCAAGGTAGAATACTATTTTTAAACATTTGCAGAGAATGATGCTTTGGTTTTCATATTTTGTATCACTGGAGTATTTAGTAAAATATGTGTAAAAGTTTCTTAACGTGTGTGTGTGTGTGTGTGTGTGTGTGTGTGTGTGTGTGTGTGTGTGTGTGTGTGTGTGTGTGTGTGTGTGTGTGTGTGTGTGTGTGTGTGTGTGTGTGTGTGTGTAATTCTAAACTAGCAGTTAACCTCTGAGGGAAGTTGTAGGTGTTTCCTGTTTAACACATCAGCCACTACTTCTCTCTGTTGTCTTCCTAGTGCGCTTACTGAGTCCCTGGTATCATATTCTTTCTGCTGCACTTCCAATGTGTTGAAATCTCTGCAAACTCGTCTTTGTACTTGTCTTCCCAGTTAATGATAGACACCCCAACTTCCCCAGTCACCAGCGGCCTGCCTCTCTTCTTTGTGATCACAGTGACTGCCATAAAACAGGTGAGAACACACGCACATGATGGCTTCCTCTTTGTCGGGCTAAAAATGGGGAACTGGCATACATGCAGTATTATTATAGTTTGGTTAATTGTTTTAATGGGGGACTTCAGATATCCAACCTGAACCATTCATCTTAATGCCCTCTTAAAGGTCACAATGTTAAATTGATGTAAATGTGAAAATGCTGCAGTTGATTCAGGAGGCTTTATTTCTCTAATCAGTGATGAACTTGGCATTTATATGAAAAGGTGTGTTTGGAATAGCTTAAACACCTATTGGGCTCTTCAGTTGATCAGTGACTAGTTGTGCCAGCACCACGTCATCACTGATGATCAATAATGCTATATCGCTGTATGTGATTGCTTATTGAATGAATTTCTTCAAAAGGGCTACGAGGATTGGCTAAGACACAAGGCGGACAACGAGGTGAATGGAGCTCCAGTGTTTGTGGTTCGCAGTGGAAGTCTGGTGCAGACAAGATCCAAGAACATCAGGGTAAGATGGCAAAAACGACACCCTAAGGGAACTTTTACCAGTCAAGTTCAAGTTAAAAGCTTTAGTCAGTGTTTAAGAACAGGGCTAAAGTACCTAAAAACAGCTCATAGTCAACAGCCATAAATAACTTAAGCTTGGCTGTTAAATTCCTGGTGCTCATGGTGTGTCTGTAGAGCTAGTCTGTATAAAAGGTAATATAAGATGTCAATGAAAAGAACTTTTGTATATGTTACAATTGCAAGAAACTGGTGCGTTCATAGTGTCCAACACAAATGTGATGGAATATTTTCTGTGAATGTTTATTTGTTGCAGTAACACGAATCTGCCACTGTTTGTTTCATGTCCATACATAGTCCATATTGGACCGGTTAGCATTATTTGTCTTCGCAGCCAGTTATTTTTCTTAAGACCCCTGTCTAACCATAAAAATTACCCAATTCTTGAGTTATATGCATGTTTACAGCCCACAGTTATCATGACTGGGTCTTGCAACTAATATGAAAAGTCAGAGTGTGTGTGTGTGTGTGTGTGTGTGTGTGTGTGTGTGTGTGTGTGTGTGTGTGTGTGTGTGTGTGTGTGTGTGTGTGTGTGTGTGTGTGTGTGTGTGTGTGTGTGTGTGTGTGTGTGTGTGTGTGTGTGTGTGTGTGTGTGTGTGTGTGTGTGTGTGTGTGTGTGTGTGTGTGTGTGTCCGCCCGTCCAGGTGGGGGACATTGTTCGTGTGGCTAAAGATGAGACGTTCCCAGCTGACCTGGCGTTGCTGTCGTCAGATCGTGGAGATGGCACCTGCCACATCACCACAGCCAGCCTCGATGGAGAGACCAACCTAAAGGTATGTGTGTGTGTGTGCGCGCTTTGGTAACGTTTAACAGACAGATTATTACTACTACTTATGGCCCAAATCGTTTGAGTAAAAATAGATAGCAACATATAAAGGGATTTAAAACGGCAAACTCCACAAGCCAACTAATGCCAGCCTGTGTGTGTGTTGATCTATTTGAATAAGTCTTCAAATGGCTTGGATATGATAATACAACAATCTTAATTTTGTATTTAGAAAGTCCCCTGCTCACCTCTCCTAACCCCCGCAGTCTTGCCAGAGGCTTTGTTGCTTAATTGCCTCTCTAATGATATGCTGCTGCTGCTTCTGTTTATTTATACAGCATGGTGGGTTTTTAGTGTTGGCCTAGAAATGGGTTTGAACAATCTTTGCACCTTTTGATATCTATATAAATTGCTGTCAGCTGCAGCTGTTTGTACGCTGTGCTGTATAGTACAGTAATACTGCAGAAGCACATATATCCTTTCTCTTTAGGAGTGCCTAAACCCAGCCTGCCAAAAATACTGTAGCTACAGACAGTATTATTGGATCAGGTTTATTTGACCAAATATTAGTAATGGGCGATAGGGGTGGGAAAAAGAATATATTCTTAAATGCATCGTGATTCTCTCTAGAACGATTCAATTATCGATTCTGATATTTTTTTTATTTCTTTTTATTTCCATTTGAAAAGTGCAAAGAAAAAAGCCCAAAAAACAACGCAACTGATCTCAGCGGGTATTCTGTCTGAAATGGAGTGGAATGGATATTTCTAAGTGACCCCAAACTTTTGACCGGTAGTGTCTATGACAAGTTTGGCAAAAAGAACTCCGCTGTTTTGTTCAGGGTCAGAATATGTTGGATGTCAGAGGTTTAGAACGACAACAGTGGTCCCAAACGGAGTTGACACAGGGATGCCAGTCCTTCCAAAATGCGGAGTTATTTTTGTGATTGTTGTGGGCAAAAATCCTTGATTATACGTCACTTCATAACGTTCCCATGGCAACAGGGGAAAATGGCTGCTCTTGTGTGAAGTAAGCGCAACATTTTTCAACTTTCTGCTAAGATATATGTGACTTTTTTGCAACGAAAATGCGGGGATTATGAAATCATGCAAGCCCTGCATATTTTGCACGGAAATCGGCAATTTATGCGGCGAAAGTGCGGCATATTTGAAAAACTGCTGCCCCCGCATAAATATGCAGACTTTGGCTGATTATGCATTGAATTATGCGATCGCATAATCACGTTTTTCTGGAGGGACTGGGATGCATTCAATGATGTGAAGTGAAGGTAACAATGTCAGCTAGTCAAGGCTGCTGATGAGTGTGATACATTTTCTCACTGCACCATGTTACTCTCATAGGAGAACAGATTTTGCAGTAGATGCACTGCAGTGTTGCTCTTCCATGTGTTACTCAAACATTCAGTCATTTTTGCCAAGTGTAGGTTTGCTTTAATAGGTGGTTACTGTAGAGAGAGACCTCTCATTCACCCTACTCTGACAATCTCCCTCCTTCATTTGGTCAGGATAACCGTTGAATTGCTGCCTCCTCCCCTGCAGAGCAGCTGCAACTAACCAGTTGAACCAGTTGTTTTATAAATACAAAGTGTTTTGTTTTAACTGTAGATCTATTTGTTCTTTAGTATGATAAACTGTAACGTACATTTGGCCAATTTTAAACAATGCGTCCCATTCATTAGCATTTCACTGTGTTTGTGTGTTGCGTATGTATCTAGACTCACTACTCTGTGGCAGAGACAGCAGTGTGTCAGTCGGTGTCCCAACTGGAGTCTCTGCAGGCTGTGGTGGAGTGTCAACAACCGGAAGCCGACCTGTACAGGTAGTTGGCACTTGTGTATACACAAAACTTTAGGATTAGAGCATGAAACGTGCAGTGTCAAGTTTATTTATATAGCACATTTCATACAACAGGTGTAAACTCAATGTGATTGTATATGTGAAGCATGTACAGTTAGCAAAGGATACTCCTGGTAAACACATTTTAGAACATTAGAAATAAAGATTCTGCCTTTTGAATCCTCATATAGGAAAATGTTTGTGCTTATTCTTTTATTCTCGATTCTCATTTTTAATCGTATAACTAAATGTAACTAAGTACAGATGATTTTCACTCACTTTACTGGAAGTCTCCAGAACCCACTTTAAAAGCCATATGATTAATACATGTTAGAAATGCCCTGCAAGAGATGTGGTATTAAATGGATGATGGGGGGAGATGGCTTCAACACCTCTTCAATAACCACTCTTCCTCTTGTCTGTCTCAGCTGGCTACTTTAGGATCACTCGGTTTATATTTAGATCAGGCAGTTTGTTTCGGTGGCAACTTTCTCCCTTCCACCTCTCTTGGTCGCTGTCGCTCTCTATGATGATATGATTACTGACCAGCTGCATATATACACGTGTTTTACAGTTATCAGGTTATTAAAATGCATGTAAATCCTCAAATTTCAAGATGTATTCCAGTAGCCTGGTTTCCTGTGTGCATGTGAACGTGGTTACTGTCTCTCTCACACCACTCAACTAAAATGCCTTTGGTATTTTCCAGGTTCGTCGGTCGGATTACAGTGACTCAGCATGGAGAGGAGATAGTCAGGTGAGACCAGATTTGTCCAGCTGCTTTGGCTAATAATTAAATTAGTAATTATGTGTGTGCTGGATAAGCTGAAGGCACTGCTAAACAGACACCCCCAATAATATGGATACAGGGCCTTCTGATTCGTTTACTGCTACCAAGGTTACACCATCGGACAAATAAAATGGGACAGTAGTTGAGGGTAAAACATGACAGCATCTCTGTGTGAGCCATAGTTGTTCATGTAATGTGCTTTTAGCAGAGGGTTACAAAATGTTACAAAATGAGCTGCACACCGGCCTAAAGAGACTAAACTACCTCAGATATGTTCTCAGCAGTGGGCTTCTATGCCACCAAAAGACAAAAATGAGCAGCAAAATTAAAATTATTAATTGCATATACAGAAGATGTATGAGCCTCATAGACTGTTAAATGTTTATGTCAAGGTCCTACTGTGTCTTGTTTGTGTCCAAATCCTATTATAGCTACATCCATCTTTCTCTGTATTTATGTTGTATTTGTTTGCTTTTATGTCAGACCGCTGGGTCCAGAAAATTTGCTGCTGCGAGGAGCCAGGTTGAAAAATACCAAAGAGATTTTTGGTGAGTCAATGCAGGTAGAATTTATATAAAAAAAAAATTAAAAAAAAAGGTCCTGAAAAACCGCCACCTGAGAGTGGAGCAGCTGGTGGGGGTGGGGTAAATATTTGTTTACAGTGGACAGTTGAGAGAGAAAGACAGGCTCAAGAACAGGTTGCTTCTGAAATGATTCCAGTGAGTGTTGGAAGCATGATAGAGAGGTGTGACACAGCCACGTCGCAGCTGTGATACAGGCTCAGTTGACAATATGGGTAGAACAGGCCAATTATTATCAGATGCCTGAGGTTTGATTATGTCAACCAAAGGCTTTTATAGCACTAGTGTGTCTGTGTATACTGTTGTAATTTTGGGTGTGTTATGTTCTCATGACTTCATGTGCAATTCGTCAATAGTATTATAGTGGTCTAATAACCCATAATCTGGATGTAATACTTGAACCAACTGTGCTGTTGCAGGTGTGGCTGTTTACACAGGAATGGAGTCCAAGATGGCCCTCAACTATAAGTGCAAGTCCCAGAAACGCTCTGCAGTAGAGAAGTGAGCATTGTCTGTTGTCTCTCTGTGTAAGCAAAATATTCCTGTTTTCAGATGTGCCTAATTTAACACGCAACTTGAAAATATCTTCCTGTGCCAGGTCCATGAACACCTTCCTAATCATCTACCTGGGCATCTTGCTGTTTGAGGCCATCCTCAGCACTATCTTGAAGTATGCCTGGCAAGCTGAGGACAAATGGGACGAGCCTTTCTACAACCAAAAGACTGAACAGGAGAGAAACAGCAGTCCGGTAAGTCTTCTTCGCATTAGGCATCAGAATGTATTCATATTGATTTTCCTTTTGTAAGTGGTGCAGGCTATCAGCCCCAGAGATAAGATGAGGTGAGATTTTAGTCGACATTCCACTTCTGTCTCTCTTTCTCTCTTTTTCTCCACTTTAATTCCCACGCCAAATAATAATGGGCTTTTTCTCTCTACTGCCAATATAAGTTAATAGAGAGAGTTTAGTGAAGATATAACGGTGAGCCCACGCTTGAAACCACATACACACACAGTCCTAGAAGGATGCTGGAAGGGCGGTGTTAGTGTCTCTAGATTTTGTGACAAGGCTTAAGAGAGGAAATGTCTTTCATGTGGACAGTCTGCCGGCCTATCTGCCTACCTGCCAACACCAATCAGTCAGAGAGAACAGCATCCTCTATGTATTGAGACAGAGGAGAAACAAATCACAGTCCAGTACATTTGCTTCCCTTTTCCCTGGACACTGAGAGAGGAATACCAGCAACAAATGACTGGCTGTGTTTTTACCTTTAGTATAACAGGTGCACCAGAAACCCCCTGGGCCCGTTACAGTGTTTACCCTTTACCAATGACTGCATGACTCCACATCACAGCTATATACTTTCTCCAAGGAATCTACAGGTCCTTCAAAAGTCTGAACATTTTTTAAATGTAAGGCCTAAAGATTACAATATTCAAGTCCAAAAAAGGAGAAATTGATTTCTTTATTTTGTTAGAGCTCAATTCCAGGTATAACATGTCATATACGTGTCCTTTGTATGGCTGCTGATATTCTCTCAGTCTGTGGTCCTTTCTCACTCTTCTTTCCTGTCACATGAAGTCATTAACTCCATAATGAGAATGAATTGCCCTGCCTGCTTCAATTTAGAAGCATCAGTGATCATTCTGTGTGTGGCTGTGTATGTGTATTAAGCAAAAATCTTTTGCAACCTTAATCTTTTCCTCCATTGACAAAATGACGTTGCATTACAACATTGCCAAGTGCACTTCTGTATTTTTCATATCAGATGGAACATGACCAATTTTAGCCGAGATTTACACGGATCAGATGACAACATTTTTACTTTTAAAGGTTTTGCGAATGTTTTTGTTCTTTTACAATCTTCCCATGTTTTCCGTTTTTGTACCCATCATCCCCCCTCCCCCTTGTTTTTCTGTTCTCCTTCACCCACTCTCTATCTTGCATGCGACTTCAATTCAAACTATTTCTATTTGTTACCCTAAAGTTTAGGTAACATTGGCTTATCTTACTGTCTTGTTTCACTCGTATCCTCATTGTGTTGCCCTCCTCTTGTGTCCGTTTTTTATTAAATTTACTTGGATCCTTCTTTAGATCTTGAAGTTCATCTCAGACTTCTTGGCATTTCTGGTCCTCTACAACTTCATCATCCCCATCTCGCTCTACGTTACTGTGGAGATGCAAAAGTTCCTGGGCTCCTTTTTCATTGGCTGGGATTTGGACCTTTACCACGAGGAGAGCGACCAGAAAGCTCAGGTCAACACCTCTGACCTCAATGAGGAGCTGGGCCAGGTATGGAATGGAAGTGCAGGAGAGCATGCATAGAGCAAGGGAGTAAAGATTCATATAACTGTACATCACTCACATACATATTTGCCTGAAAAAAGTTTCCCCGTCAGATATTATGTAGTATGTGTAGTATAATGTACATTGTATTGCAGTAAATATGCCTATTTGGATATAGCAAGAAACTTAAAACAGATATCATTTATTCATAATTTAAGTGTTAAGTGTAAAAGTAATACATTAAAAGTAATATTTAACCCATAGAATTTCCTTCTAATAGGATGAAAGGGAACTTGATCTCTGCCTCATCATTACTACTCAACTACATAAAACTCAACTTATGTGTGCATCTTTATGTTTCTGTTTCCTAGGTGGAGTATGTGTTTACAGATAAGACAGGGACGCTGACAGAAAACGAAATGCACTTCCGTGAGTGTTCAATTAACGGAACCAAGTACCGCGAAGTCAACGGTAAACTGGTACCAGAAGGAATGACTGACGATTCACCAGATGGTTCCACGCCTCACCTGGTAACTCATATATATATGAGTGAGAACTCACATAGTTCTCACTGCTCCCATCAAATATGACTTAATTAACTTAGGGACTGCTTTTTGACTCAATCTTGTAATGTAATCAGCAATAGATAATTGAACGAATGCATTTGTGCTATGAAGTAGAGATGTGAAAATGCTTATTGTGATCACTGTGATTGCACAGCTAATTTATATGATTTATTGTATTGGTAACAGCATATGCACAACATGTGCAAACATACAGTGTACACTTTACCCAAATCAACTGGACTCTGTGACACTGAATCACATCTGACATATTTTTACGACGACAATACAGTGTGTCACTCTATAGAATGATAATTGATGGTGTCTCTTCCTCTCTCGTCCCTCCCTGTTGTCTCTCCATCCAGATCGGTGAGGAATTGTTATTTCTCAAGGCAGTGTCATTGTGTCACACGGTTCAGATCAGCTACGACCAGCCAGACTGCCCGGTTGGAGGAGGAGACCCATTTTCCCATGCAAACGGTTTCTCTTCCAATCACATGGAATACTACGCCTCCTCACCGGACGAGAAAGCATTAGTAGAGGCCACAAAGAGGTAAGGTTACATTAGAGCTTCTTCAAGAGACTTCTCTTATTTAAATTTAGTGCATAGGTTGAAGAACCTGCTAAGCTAGTTGATTCATGCAAATGTGCTCCTGCCTTGTCCCCGCTGTTTCTACCAACCATCACCTCTTGAACCCGTTTGACACGTGCCTCACATAACACCGAAAATTAGAAGCAGCTCTATTCCTTTGGTTGTAGTATTGGCATTTTGTACTGTTGTTAGGCCACTGTGTCTGGACGACTTTGTAGGGGTGGCACAGATTCTTTTGACGTGGGAGATTCAGGGACATCAATCTGCTGTCTAATTATCTAGCGTTAACAGCCACTGTTATTTTTATGACACACGCCTATAGCTTGAACAAGTCAACAGCTGAAATCTGAATTGAGCCTAGAAATACAGTAGTCGGTCAAAGGTGAGGTTGAGAGAAGGAAATAAGTGTTTGAAAAGACTTGCCCCATCTTCATGTGTATTGTGGCAACATGCAGTACTTCCATAAGTTTGTTTGTGTGTGTGTGCGTGTGTGTTACAACTCAGGAAATGTGTGTAAATTCAAGTCTTGATATTTTGTGTGTCCAATGACGCAAGGAAACAAAACACCATAAAGCACTGTATATATATAATCTATCTGCCATTTCTTGACCATTGCACCAATATGAATCCTGGCTGTTGACATGTTAAATTCTACCTGTTCTGACTGTGTCAGCTGCTAAGGGACATTGAAATAGAAATATAGAGCAGGCAACCATTTAATGTCCAGGGAGTGGTAGAAAACCCTCAAGCAGGTCTGTGTGGAAAATGGCTCAGAAGGGGGAAAAAACATTAATTGAAAGTGACCGTGTGCTACTATACTGTTTGATAAAAGGGGAAGCTACAACACTTCTCTAGTTCTACAAGAAAACAATGGTAAACTGACGAATAAGAATTGTGGCTGTGTAGCGCTCATCTAAATTGTCAGACTGTGTTGTTTTACAAAACTTTCAGGCTTCATGGTGCATGGAGTCAGTTATCCTGGCCAATGTAGTTTTCATGCCATCAAATTGATTTTGTTGAGCTGTGAAGGGCTACACCCATGACCCAGTGCCTAAATGCTCCACAGACTGTGTATCTGTGTTGATTTGAACCTCATAAATATAACACTCAGTTAATGTTACAACACAATTTGTGGCCGGGTTAGCTCAGTTGGTAGAGTGGACGCACGTATGTAGAGGTCTACTCCTCGACGCTGCGGGTTCGACTCCGACCTGTGGCCCTTTGCTGCATGTCATTCCCCCCCCCCCCTCTCCTCTTTCATGTCTTCATCTGTCCTGTGAAAATAAAGGCCTAAAAATGCCCAAAAAAAAAAATATATATATATATATATATATATATATATATATATATCTCACTTGGCACTGTATTCTGGTGTTCAAAAAATGTCTGATTTGCCTGGTTTGACAAAGTGTTTAGTTACTTCACAACAAGGAGGTCCTACATTTTATCACCTTGTTTGGAGTCTTGGTCATGTATTTGTTCACCTGCATTTCTGTAGGATGTGCCACCTTTTTCCCCACAGTAAAAACACATGTCATAAACTGTAAGCACTGTCCCTCCATGACCCTGAGGAAGATTAATAACTGACTGAGGAGGGTATCATTTTCGTTGTGGTGCAACAGGGAGCACAAGCTGTGCTCCTCCCACTGTTGCTATTTTCCTGACCTTGAAATTTGCTTTGCCTGTACAGATAGGAGTACAAGTGCAAACTGAAAAAATGAGGCAGTGCAAAGCGAGTAGTCTGTATTTTGGTGGACACTGGGTCTCAGATGTTGCGCTCAAAATAGACGTCTCAGAACCATGTTGGTTTCTGCTGCACCGTCACTGTCAGTCCTATGATTTCATCAACTAGTGCAAACTATATGCTTGGAGCAAATGCGCAGCAATAACATAATAATGCTTAAAATGTAAAAAAAATATATATATTTATTTTATTTTTTATTGGTCACTCTCCGTTTAATGTAGTCAAAGCAATGCTGGTCAGCAGTCATATGCCAGTAAAGCAGTCAGCATTTCTATAAAATATTAACAATCTATAATGTAACCATTTACAACATGAAATACAGTAGAATAAAAACTGAAATAGCGTGGGACTGATGCGATCATATCGGCGTCATCATCAACATTTTTTTATTAGGTATTTTAATCATCATTGTACTGATGATAAAAACACAGATAGAAACACACCTGCCTTTGGCTGCAGATTTGTGGTCCTGTGTTTTCACGTTGTTGCTTTGCACCATCCAGACAACTATCATTTCCCAAAAGAAGTGTCTTTTCATTGGTATTGGTAGAGCGTATTTATAATCACCTGATCTGATCTGTATTCCACCTCACTCAGACCTTTTGAACTTGGCGCTGCTGCACATACATGAACCAAAACAGCAAGTGCGCTTGGAGACGCCCATACAGTCCGTGCGCTCAAGACCTACCATTTTGCACTTGTCATTAAAGTGAGTGGTTAGAGGGGAGTGCTATAGCCACAAATTAGATCATGTATCCCCCCATTTAAAGCCTTCCAAACTCCAAATTGGATTATCGCCCCAGAATTAAAAGGTCAGAATGTCCATTTTCCAAAGAATTCTAGGTTTAACTGCGGTCTGTTTTTCCTCAGGATCGGCGTGGCCTTCACTCGCAGCAGTGGAGATACCATGGAAATCAAAACATTTGGCAAATCAGAGAAGTACGTCTAACCCTGTGAATCTCTTAAACAACAAATACCCATGCAATAAAAACATGACATCTAGACTGCAGACAAATGGTTGTGTAAGCTACCTGTGAAAAAATAAATGGTCATGTCTGTGCTGTGAGTCCAAAGTGAGGTGAACACGAGTGTCTCTCTTTGCTCTCAGATACAAACTGCTCCATGTGTTAGAGTTTGATTCTGACCGCAGGAGGATGAGCGTCATACTGCAGACTCCCTCAGGTAATTCCACCTTACCTTACACAGTATGTTTAGCATTGTTAACAAAATATTGACCGCAGCAATTAACAATCAAAGCTTGATCATATTGAACTTATGGTCACACAGAAGACTGGAGATCAAAAAGCATGACAGGCTAACTATAAAAGCTAATAAGACAAGACTTTTTTTTTTTTATTGAAAATACATTAAAATGGTTTGAGTGAAAATATGTTAATGATTTTCATGAGTTAATTTTGTGTACAAATGTACAGTTTTTAATTATATTTATAGTATTTTCTCAAAGGTATATGTATGTTTTAGCTAACACACTTTCTGCTTGCTGTGTTGATTTTCAAGGAGGCCAAGTGCTATTCACCAAGGGTGCAGAGTCGGCCATCTTGCCTTTCACTACCAGTGGAGAGATAGAAAAGACGAGACTGCATGTTGACGAATTTGCCTTGGTGAGAAATAAAGAAGAAAAAAATGCAAAAGATTTTTGAAATGTGTATGTTGTCTCCAGGTTCTCCAGTGTGGTGTGGTCAGCTAACTTGCATCATACATGTTTCAGAACATTTTCTCTGAATGTGCAGACAATCTGTAGTCAAAGGAGTTGCTGATATGTTCACTCCACTTGATCAACTTACATATCTTGTTCTTTTAGATTAAATGTACTTCATTTTGTGGTAAGTCATAATCTACCTGTGACAGTCTGTTAAGTTAATATGGCTATCAATATTCATATTTTACCCATATGAAGGAGGGTAGACAAGCAGACCTTTGAGACACATTAAATAAACTTAATATAACACATTTCGCCACTTCAAAGAATTTCTTCACAATCTCAATCTTATAATGAAACCTTCAAATATCCGACTCTGTATTGCCTCTTGGTCCATATGTTCAGAATTGTGTGTCTCTGTGAGCATAGGCCTGGCATTTCCCAGCATTGAAGTGATTACTTTTGGCTCTGTTGCTCTGTGTTCCATTAGACTGTAAATTCGTCACCACAACAGCCACATACACAAACGCACACACATGTCATCGGACGTAAGTACCCAGGAGTTGGTGCTCTGGACTGGGTTGATTTGTGATCGTCTACCCCGCAGGCTGGTTCCGTGATTTAAAGCCAAACTCCAATCATTTGTTCTTCTGTTCTTTCTCTCTCTGCTTCCATATATCTCACTTTTCATTCTCTTCTGCTCCTACCCTGATCTTCTTGACTTTCTTACATTTACCCTCTCCTTGTTCTTTAATTTTTTTCCCATTTATCATTTTACATCAACATATTTCTCCTCCTCCTCCTCTTAATGTTCTTCTCTCTTCTTTTCATTTCATATTTCTTATATTCTGACTCGTGTCTCCTGTTTATTCTCTACCCACCACCCACCCTGCTTCTCCCACTGTAGAAAGGTCTGCGAACCTTGGTTGTAGCGTGTCGCCACTTCAGCCCAGAGGAGTACATTGATGTGGACAAGCATCTGAATGCTGCCCGCACTGCGCTGCAGCAGAGGGAGGAGAGGCTGCAGGAGGCCTTCAGCTACATCGAGAGAGACTTGCATCTGCTGGGAGCAACAGGGGTTGAGGACAAGTATGGAGACAAACAAATACATTTGAATATATTGGTGTTGCCCCTCCTGAAAACCAGTTCATATCCTCTTATGCATATTATATCTTTGACATCAAGTAGAAATCTCATCAGTTCATTCCAACCAGAAAGCAGTAGCACAATGTAGTGTTGGATTTGTTTAGGTTACCTTGTTTGCTCGCCTCTAATATAGTTATGTATGTACAATGTGTATTAACTGATGCATACAGTAGGAATAAGTTGATTCAGAATCAAGAGTTGCTGGCTTTTGAGTACAGTATAGCTACTGGCTTTAAATTTAAAGCCACTAAATGGTATAGATGATTAACTATTATCTAAAATTCACTTCAACTGCCCAATTACAATGATATCTAGCATACATTATGATGTCTAATTATGTAACACGTTTTTTTTTTATCATGTGTTGCCATAGGCAGTGAGTAAATAACATAGTTACTGTTAGGATAAGTGTTTTATTTCCACATGGTTGGCTATGTAATGTGGCTCTAGATTGACGTTTTAGTGCCTCCTGTGCATTTAAAGCCACGCTAACAGCATGGCTGTATGGAAGGCAATGTTGTTCTGAAGGTTGGTCAGTCCTCCACTTTGGGCCACACTGAAATATCTCAACAACTATTGAATAGATAGTCATGAATTTGGTGGACATTTATGGTCCCCAGAGGACTGGCCTACTGACTTTGGTGATCTTCTGGCTTTTTGCTAACCACACCAACAGGGTGACCTTTTTGTGAAATGTCTTGACAGTTATTGGATTGATTGCCATGAAATTGGGTTCAGGCAGCCAAGATCCCCAGAAGATAAATCTTATTAACTGTGATCCAACTGACTTTTCATCTAGTGCCATTGTCAGTTCAACATTTTAATTTGTTCAATACTTTGGTTTATGACCAAACCTGCAAAACTAATTATAATCTCATTGGCCTCAGTTGCACTTTGTGTTTAGTGCTAAAGTGCAAAAGTTAGCTGCTAGCTTGGCTGTAGACTCTTAGTCTACTAGAAAATCTAGCTAACAGCTTTTTGACCATACCCTCAATAAAGATGGGAGTTGCTTGGAGCTAGAGAAGTAAAAAAATATACAATCAAACTAAAGATGATCATGTTACAGTAAATAACCGTTAAAGCTATGTGAATTAAAAATAGTTTGACTTGAGAGAAAAACTGGGGCATCATAAAACTGTAAGAAACATGTAGAGTAGGCGGGAGAATCTTCATTAACAAACAAACAAACAATGTATAGTCAGCTGGGAGAGAGTCATCACGTCATTGGGCCTCTCTGGAACTAATGTTGATAAGTGATTGCATCCGCTCACCATCTGTTCCTCACATAATCCCCTCCCTTCTCCCTCTCCATTTATCTCTCTCTTTTCTTTCTTCCGTGCTGTATCTGTATCTGGAATGAATTCCTCCTCAGGCACACATGGTCACAATCAAAAGATATCCTCTATAATGGAAGATGAGACAAGAATTTCTCTGTTTTGAGCCTAATATGAATAGCATTACGCTGACAGGCATGGCCATGTTATATCATATTCATAATATTTTAACCTCTTTAGGAATATTAACTGTGGTTAGAAATAGGGTCATATTCTTTAAAACATCAGTGCTGCCCAATTTCAGAGCCAGTTTTTTTACCCTCCATCTCCTCTCATCAAACATGGATAACATGCAACCATGGATGCCAAGAGCCTTTAGTTTCATGGGTTGCTGTTAAAGAACTCTGTGACTATGCCCTATTTATTTAACTATAGTGAATTAGATTTATTTGTTGTGTGAAGCAGGTTTGTCCATACTCACAGACTTCACCTGTCTATTAAAAGGAGCTTTAAGAAATGTAGAGTTCTTGTCAATCCCCAAAAAGGTGTATTGAATTACTAACAAGCCTCTGTGGCTTGACCACATTACAACCACAGCAATAAAACACCAGGTTTAAAAGCCAGCTAGCTTCATCACCCGACCCACAACAAGTTTAAAACAACATTTAGTATATGTTACCTGGGGATTGAACTAATATAATTATATATAGGGATCACTGGACAGTTGCATATACAGCACATGGTTTATCTTCTTTCCCTCCCTTGTTTCTCTCAGGCTCCAAGACAAAGTCCAGGAGACCATTGAGGCTCTGCGGCTGGCAGGGATCAAAGTATGGGTGCTGACAGGGGACAAACATGAGACGGCAGTCAGCGTCAGCCTGTCCTGTGGCCACTTCCACAGGACCATGAATATCCTGGAGCTTCTGCAACAACGTTCTGATAACGAGTGTGCTGAGCAGCTCCGCAGATTGGCCAGGAGGTGAGTGTGTTTGTGATTTAACTTTTGACTAAAGAATATATACGTCTTAAAATGCATTCAGCCTTGTATTCCGATAACATTGAAGCTCATTAACTTTTACATTACGAGATTGGTTTTAATCATATACCATTTGATTGATATTCCGTTGTTACTGTCTACGACAGCGTAAAACTGTCTGGACCTTAATTTGTTGTCATGTTTTTATGATTTACATAAAACTTTAGAATACTGTGCCGTTTTCTAAAGGCCAGTTTCTGCAGGAAAATGAAGAAGTAGGCAGGCTGAGAATGCTGCCGTTTCATGAGATTCAGCACACAAATCGGAGCAGGCTGACCTGCTTTGGTTAATTTGATAAAGGCAGGGCTCAACGCTAACTTTTTAAAGTGGTTGCCAGGTTTGGCAACCAGGCATCAGTTTTTGGTTGCCGAAATTGACAATACGGTTGCCATGTTTTAAACTGCCTAGATTTGGAGCAATTAATTTCTTATGTAATTATACCACACATTTTAATAATGAAACAATGAGAGAATGGATTGCAATATCATTTCCCATCCCACTCAAACAGGGGTGCAACGGATCACAAAACTCACAGTTCGGATAACGGTTTTAAGTCACGGATCAGATCAACTTTCTGATCAGCACAAAAAAGGGGGGAATTTAAATGATTATTAAAAATGTAATAATAACTTTTAACAATAATTACGTCTTTCACCAGTAAATTGCTGTTAAATGACAAAAACAGATGAGAAAAGGGTAACGCAACCTTTATTCACAGCAGTGACCATAGTGCTAGTCTGTGTCTTTTAGCTCATAGCTTTAGCGGCAGACTGTATGTCCTGGTGTTGGAATCCTCTGCTGTGAAATACAGTCACACTTTTACACCGTTTAGCTGTCAGCATTTTAACTGTGTTTAATCCAGTTACTACCGTAGCTAACAGAAGGCTAACGTTATATTTGTCAGAAGGTAACGTGTTATTAGTGTTAACTAGCGTGACATGCAGCGATGCTTCTGTTACCTTTTTAACGTCTGCTTTGGAGCATCAGAGAGCAGCGCAGACATTTAGGTGGCACCGAAATCCGCTATTCCGTCCAGTAGATACCGGGCACCTGTGCCATATTAGCACCGGATTTTAACATGCGCCGTTAACGTGAACAGAAAATTGCGTTGCCTCTATCTTTTCACGGAAAACAGGTGTGTGTGGAAAGCAGTCACACAACAGCTGAAATGTTGTGTTGCACACGAACGCAGCTAGTGTTACGGAGACAACCAAATAAAATATTGACTTCTTTTGAAATAAGATTTTCCAGTTTTGTAAGTTTTGATTTGTTTATATATATATATATATATATATATATATATATATATATATATATATATATATATATATATATATATATATATATATATATATATATATTGAACAGGTGGTTGCCAAAGGGGGCAACCAGAGGCCACGAAACGGTTGCCAATTGACTCAACAAACAAAAAGGTTAGGTTGTCAGAGCTATAAAAAAATTAAAAAAAATAAAGCTCCTAAGTGATTAATCTTTAAAATACAAACTTGCTATACAAAAGTAGAATCTATCTGTAACAAATGTGTATTGAACAAAACATCAATGTACTAAGATAATGTGCTGCTGACTGGACTAACAGTAAAATCTAATATAGCATTAGATTGTAGTAGTTGGTACTAGTTACTACAGTTCTGCTCCTGTCCTTATCGATCTCCTCATGTTCTGTTCTTTCCTAACTCTCTTCTTCATTTTTTTCCCAGGATAAAAGACGACCATGTTATACAGCACGGGTTAGTTGTGGATGGGGCCAGTCTGTCCCTAGCGTTGAGGGAACATGAGAAGCTCTTTATGGAAGTGTGTAAAAACTGCTCAGCTGTGCTGTGCTGCCGCATGGCCCCACTGCAGAAAGCTAAGGTACACACACACACACACACACACACACACACACACACACACACACACACACACACACACACACACACACACACACACACACACACACACACACACACACACACACACACATACACACACACACACACACACACATATATACACATTACCCTCATGTCCAGATGTCAATGTTACTTTCTTCTGTCCAGGTGGTGCGTCTTTTTAAAACCTCCCCAGAGAAACCCATCACACTGGCTATTGGGGATGGAGCCAATGATGTCAGTATGATACAGGAAGCTCACGTAGGCATAGGTAAACACTCACCCCCCCCCCCCCCACACACACACACACACACACACAGTATAAGTCTTAAATTGTATTCTGCAGTGTATCCTCCAATATATGTGTGTTCATGTGTCTCCAGGTATCATGGGAAAGGAGGGTCGTCAGGCCGTGAGAAACAGTGACTATGCAATTGCCAGATTTAAGTTCCTGGCTAAACTTCTGCTGGTCCACGGTCACTTCTACTACATTCGAATAGCTACGCTTGTACAGTACTTTTTCTACAAGGTAAGTAAATGAACTTTATTTGCAAATGCTTTTACGAATAATTCAGTGTTTTGAAAAGTGCTACATAAATTCAGGTATAAAGCACTTTTAAAAACACTGGAGCTCAACAAGACTGTTTGGGCATGTCTCCTTTCACTGCAATGTTTTTAATGTTTTGTTCCTGCACTCTGTTTTTTTCTAGAATGTGTGTTTTATCACGCCGCAGTTTTTATACCAGTTCTTCTGTCTGTTTTCCCAACAAGTAAGTATCTTTATCTCTCTACTCCACCTGTTTTTTTTGTGGTTTTAATGTTGCACAGTCTGTCATTGACATCACATAATGCATTTTTAACGATACCGAAGGTTTTTTCTCCACTCATCACACTTGGGATGCAGCAGTTTGATAAAATGTTTTTATGTGATATACTTTTATAAGTTTCAAAATGTTCCAAAAGCCAGAACTTCATTGAGATTCAATCATACATTGTACTCAATGTGTGGAGCCATTAAAAGTTGTGTTAACATTTTAATAGTGAAACTAGCCTTTTGCATTTAAACTACTCTGTTTCCAGCTATGGGACTTATGTTAAATGATTTATCAAACTATGATTTACATTAAGTCTGTAGCTAAAGTTTTAGTCTGTGATTAAGGTTATTACTTTGGTCCTAGACAAAAATGACATCTGCCCTCAGAAATGACTGCCGTTCTTTTTTACCTGTGTATCTGACACTGATTAAGCCCTGGGCATGTTTCGTTTAAGTTAGATTAGATGACTTGCATATGTCAGTTTCAGCTAATAGATTGGCGTTAAGTGAAATGCTGTCTCTGTCCATCCCAGACTCTGTACGACAGTGTTTATCTGACACTGTACAACATCTGCTTCACCTCGCTGCCCATCCTGGTGTACAGTCTGTTTGAACAGCTGGTCCATCCACACGTACTGCAGAATAAACCTGGCCTGTACAGGTACGCTTACATGTAATCTGTAGGTGCACACTTTAGATATGAAATTAACTGTTTGTGGGACACTTTCATATATAACATTTTAAGTCAAATTAAGCAAAACATAGTTTGAGTTTGTTGCCATCTGCATACTATTTGGTCTAGAATGTATTCATTCATTCATTCAAATTTTTTTTTGACTATTAACTTATTCATCACAGTGTGGTTTGATACAGTATATCCTTTAAGAAATTAAAAACTGTTTGTATTCCTACAGGGACATCAGCAAGAACTCCCTGCTGTCTTTCCGGACGTTCTTGTACTGGACTCTGTTGGGCTTCTGTCACGCCTTCATCTTCTTCTTCGGATCCTACATACTGATGGGGGAGGACACCACACTTATGGGCAATGGACAGGTGTGTGTGTGTGTGTGTGTGTGTGTGTGTGTGTGTGTGTGTGTGTGTGTGTGTGTGTGTGTGTGTGTGTGTGTGTGTGTGTGTGTGTGTGTGTGTGTGTGTGTGTGTGTGTGTGTGTGTGTGTGTGTGTGTGTGTGTGTGTGTGTGTGTGTGTGTGTGTGTGTGTGTGTGTGTGTGTGTGTGGTAAAATTCCTAGAAAAGAAATTGTCTTGCTGAGAGGATTTTCCAAAACCATTTTACATAATGAATAGTGGGTTACAAAGAAATGTGTGTGCATGTTATGATGAGGTGTTGTTATTGATGGGTCAAATTTCCTGCAGGTCTTTCTTCAGTCACTCCTTCCTTAATGTTGCAATTCTCTTACGTGTTTCTTCCTCATTCTGTGTTTTTGTTTAACAGCCTTGTATACAGTCTGTTTGTCTCTAGTACTTTGCCAGCATGTGTGTCATTCACTTGTTGAGTAATTTTTAGTCATTTGACCTTTTCTTCTTATCATATCTTCTGTGTCTTTGGTTCTTCACCAAATCTGTTCCCTTAACTTTTTTTTCCTGCTGCATATCTTTGCTGTCGGTCTCTGTTTGGTATTTCCGAAAGCACTAACTCCTTTTGCTGTCACTCTCTCGCTTGTCTTACTCTTCTGTTTTTTGTTGATTTCTGTTTTTCCTTCTGCCTTCATGCTGTGCATGTCTTCAGATCTTGCGAGCTAACAGGCAGCTGGTAAGAGTCTGCTCTCCAGTTGGATGCATGTCTCCTTGGGGGGTTAATGAACGGACTATCAGGATGATTCCTAAACATATTTTTGTCTTGCTAATTATGTAGAAAAAGATGCATTTTCATACATATGCTCTACAGTATATTTACATGTTGACAGGATCTTGTTTTAAACATTAAAGTGAGTAATATGATTGCAGTTATAAAACATGCAGTGGCTTATTGATCCCTGATAATTCTGGTGAATTGCAATCAGTTTTGATTCCTCCATTTTTCATTAATGTAAAATGCCTTTCTTTCTCAGTTCCATGTCTCCTGCTCGAATACAGTATTAGAAACCCTCAGTTAAGCAGTTCTATACTGTAAATCTGTCTCCTAGGCAAAGGCAGAGAATTTGCTCCCACCCTACTACGTCCACTAACTTGATTATGGTTTTAAATATTTATGTTAGAATGAGGGTCAGTTTGTCCTTTAAGAATGACAAATCTGGACATGGTGCAACTGCAAGTTTATTAAAAGTCTACCAGCGCCATCACTACTGGGGTGAAAGGTTAGTGATGGGTAAATATGCCCAAGTCAGTTTTAAACACAGCAACTTGTAGTGAAATGACAACAAAATATCATAGATTTATATTTGAATGATTTGCAACTTCAACCTCATAGTGCCGAGTCGAAGGGTAGAAACAATATTTATCTTTATTATAACAGGAAGAATGAATTGCAAGTTAACAAAGTTACATAAACAAGTCAACCATACAATGATCTTAGCATATTGTTATATTGTTAGTAACTAGGCATATGCATGTAAACATCACCACCATTTCTATATTTTATAGTCAAAGTGTAATACTGTTGACAGTTTTATTACCAGCTTTACGTCTGTTTTGTAGATGTTTGGGAACTGGACGTTTGGAACGCTGGTCTTTACTGTCATGGTCATCACAGTCACATTAAAGGTAAATTACACCCAATCTTATGCTCTCACAACATTTTTTAGAATGGTATTAGCTAGTATTTTTAGATTTCACATCAACATTTTTTCCTCACATCTTTTAACGTATTTCTCATGACTTTTTAAATTAAACTTAGTAAATATTAGCTGTAAATATACATATTTTTCTTATATAATGACTAATTAGTGTAATTTGTGTTTGAGTCTTTTTGTCCTCTCCTGGTCACAAGTGGCTGAATGCAGCTCTATGATGCTGGTTTCAGTGTGCATTAGATGAGAGGTTTATAACATGTTTGGGTCCACAGGGACACACTTGCATTACCATTCCCAATATGAAATACAGCATGTTGTGAAGTATTACAATGATGTCAGTGGCAATTAATAGGAATTTATTTATCACAGGTTGGGGTCAAGGTCTTTTTCACAGCACAGAAGCAGATTGCTGTGGTTTTTTGACCACTGTCTCAGTGATTTACACCTAGCCTTCTTTTCCTCCCCCTCCTATGTGTGCGTGTCTTTGTGTATGTCTGTAATAACAGCTTGCTTTAGAGACTCATTTCTGGACTTGGATGAACCATTTTGTGACCTGGGGTTCGATTGCCTTCTACTTCATTTTCTCCCTCTTCTATGGAGGCATCATCTGGTAAGAAGAGGTTCTTACAGAGTTCATATTTTCCCTTGTTTTTTGTACAAGGCGCTGCTCTAAGAAACTCAAACAACATGCTCTGCCACTGTGTAACATGGTCTTCTCTGCTCAGTCTACCATGTCAGCATATTATAACACCACACACAGAAGCAGTGACTAAACACTATTGCTGTCTTGCAAAAGAAAAATTTAAAGTGTTAAATCATCACATTTACATTGTTCCACATCCTTTCATGTAGGTAATAAATGACTGCTTTGATAGTTAATGATGGAAAATGAAAGTAAGTGGACATTAGAGTACATAATGTGACAAACATCTACCTTCTAAGTTCCTCTGAGCTCATACTTTGTCTGCATAAAATGTTAAAATATGTTTATATATATATATATATATATATATATATATATATATATATATATATATATATATATATATATATATATATATATATATATATATAGACTGAATGGAATGGATGAGAATCTCATATTCTCTATATTATACTCTATATTATATCATATATAGCATATATATGTCTGGTTCTATAAAAACATCTATTCTGCAAAGAGGGATTTGAAGCTCACTTTTTTTGCACACAGTATTTGAATAATTTATTAGTTATGGTAGTGTTCATTTAGATGTCAGTAGAATCACATTATGAGTAGCTAGCTACCTTTGGAAAAAATCAGCAGACACAAGTTGCTTACTGAAATATATTTAAGCTCCTATTTACTTTGAATAATATTTTTTTACCCTTTATTCTGCAGTATGTAACCATTGTGTCCCTTCCACTCCCTCCAGGCCGTTCCTCCACACCCAGGACATGTACTTTGTATTTGTACACCTGCTGTCCAGCGGTTCAGCCTGGTTTGCCATCATCATCATCGTCATAACTTGCCTCTTTCCTGATGTGGTTAAAAAGATCTTCTATCGACATCTGCAGCCCACCGGCACACAGAAGAGTCAGGTAACATGGGGAGGAGGCGGAGAAAGTAAAAGCAAAGATTTTTTCGGGTTTCTGGGCACCTTTTGTACAGAAGTCCAGCCATTCCTCTAAAGTGGTTTATACTTGTTACAAAGTACAGGTTTTATTTCAAATTGGCTAGTATTTAAAGTGCAACTATTATATAGCATTTTCAGGATTATACTTAAAATGTGTAAAAAAAACCGTTAGATTGTAGTGAAACGAAGCAACACTTTCTACCGTCAAAAATCGCAGATAAAGGCTTCTGAACTAAACACTACCCAATCGGACATGTTTCAGCAGGAATGCGACCCGGAATTGGGGAGAATTTAAAGTGCTCATATTATGCTCATTTTCAGGTTCATAATTGTATTTAGAGGTTGTACCAGAATAGGTATATGTGGTTTTTATTTTCAAAAAAACACTGTATTTTTGTTGTACTCTATATTGCTGCAGCTCCTCTTTTCACCCCGTGTGTTGAGCTCTCTGTTTTAGCTACAGAGTGAGGCATCACATGAGTCACACATGCGCAGTAGCTAGGTAAGCACTGCTAGCTAGTCAGAAGCAGAGTATGAGGGCGTGCCATGCTAGCAGCTAGGTGAGCATTATAACGTGTGTTACAAAGTGACGCACGTTTGTCACAGAAGTAAAGACTGGACTACAATAGAGCTGTTTGGAGCAGTTTATGAACAGTGTTTTGTCTGGAAGATGGTAAGTCCCTTTGGGGTGGACTTTGGGCTTTTTCACTTTTTAAACCTATTACATGCACAAAAAGATATATAACACAATAAAGGAAAGGGAAAAGCCAAAAAACAAAATATGAGCACTTTAACAACATTGGCAGCCAAGATGACATTGTTTACTGCCGTTAGCCATGTAGCTACTTAGTTAGCAGTTGACATTAATAGAATATAGCAGCAATTTCTGCAGTCGCAAATAATGTTTCAGGACTAATGTGACCCAGAATTGGGGAGAATTTAACGACACTGGCAGCCGAGGTGACATTGTTTACTGCTGTTAGCATGTAGTTACATGCAACAATATTAACACCGCAGTGGCTTAAAAAACACACTCCAGTCCTGCCTACCTGGAGCAGACGACCAATCATAGAAGGCTGGCTTCAAGTTGCGTAACACTTAGCTGAGAGTAGAAAAAACAGTTGAAACCAGAGTGTTCAGAACAGTTGGAAAGCTGAACGTTTTAGCTCACAGGGATTTGTCTGAAATACGTTTACCTCGTTATTTGAAGTTTTGGCCACGTTTAACATGAAAATCCAACATTATAACATTGTAGATATGACAGAAAACACGGAGAAGGATAACGTGAGCTTTAAAGAGGCTTATCCAGCAGCATTTATCTCTTTATTTCCCAGAGGTTTCCCTGCGTTTCACATGCCCTACACCCTGCTTGCCTGACTCCAAGGTGCATTATACTCAATCTTGTAGCAGTTCTTAACTTACGGTTTTATTATTTTTTAGTTAAACTTTTTGTACTATCCTGCATTTCTCCTGGGCGTTCACTTTGCCGTAGTTACTTTGGGAATGGCAGATGTTGTCTGTGCTTATCTCTGCTCTCAATGTTAGATTAGTTTTGGTAAACTTGGATGTGTGCACCCATTTACACTGTAACTTGTGTTGTTTTACCTAAACTGTGGTTTGGTGACCAAAGCCAAAATTACCTTCTTTTTTGTTGAGTCGAAATCCTGATTTAAAAAGGCTGAAAGGCAGAATGAGAGAAAGAAGTCAGGCGGGAGAGTACAAGATCAGGTACTGAGATAAAACTTTTTGCAATGGAATCAAAAAGTATTTATTTGAATCAGTGGGACCAATTGGACATTAGCTAGTCCATTACCACACTTGTAAGATAATCCTACCAATTGTTTTAGGTGAAGAATGCTAAATAGTATTTTCTGCAGGTCTGCAGCCTCAAAAGTAAAACTCATTAAAAGTAATAAAATGCCACAGGGAAGGCCAAACACACTCCAGTAGTTTTTTTTTTCTGTGTGCAGTGTTAGATTTTAAACTTATTCCTACTTGTATCACAAAACATGGAAATGATTTCCTGTAATGTGACAAGAGCCTGGAAGGGGGTAAAATGTCAAGGTAACTCAAATTTTAGACACAGAGAGAAAATGTTCCGTCACATTGTTCATTATTTCCTCAGCCTCTGTGGTCATGAGTTACCCACGTCTTTATAGCAACAGCATGGTGTTGAGTTGCACACACATACCGCATGACTTACTTTTGATCCAATACACACGCACACATAGACAAACACACAGTGTGCATGGTCTCCTTTCAGCAGACCTACGCTGTTATTGTAATGATTTGTTCAGCTGGAGACTGTTTATGTTTTAGCTTCGCCCTTCCTTCATTCAAAAGTCTACTTGTTTCTCAGGAAAAAAATGAACTGCCTTTTCCAATCCTATATGGTATTTGTTGTTTCTGCTCTAACCTTTGTCCCGTTTTGTCTTTGTGTGTATGTGTGTGTGATTCTGGAAGTGGATACAGTATAAAATGTGTGTTTGAATGTGTGTATGTATGAGATCTTGATCTAACGTGTGTGTGTGTGTGTGTGTGTGTGTGTGTGTGTGTGTGTGTGTGTGTGTGTGTGTGTGTGTGTGTGTGTGTGTGTGTGTGTGTGTGTGTGTGTGTGTGTGTGTGTGTGTGTTTTCTCCTCCAATATGTGTGTGTGTTTTCTCCTCCAATATGTGTGTGCGTTTTCTCCTCCAATATGTGTGTGCGTTTTCTCCTCCAATATGTGTGTGCGTTTTCTCCTCCAATATGTGTGTGTGTTTTCTCCTCCTGTCCTCTCTGTGTATTTTCCTGGTGTAGATGTATACCAACCGTGTGGCGATAGGGGATGACTTCATCGCTCTGCAGCCTCTGTCCAGAGCTAAAAGCCAGCTGGGCAAAATTAGGTAGAGGAGATGAGACTGGTTCAGACCTGGGCTTAAAATACATCTAAAAATTAATTCAAATAAAAGTATCCCAGGAGTGCTTTATTCAAAAGCAATATTTCTATGTACATAGTTTATGGGATGCATCTGTATATGTTTATGAATAGTCAGCCAACGTTACTGGTTTGTGTCAATTCCCTGCATGGATGCTGCTTGAATGTGTATTTAAAATATTTTAGCACTTTTAGAAACCGCCAAAGGGCCTGCTTTTTTGCAACATTTTTCATGTATAAAATAAGTGTCCTAATGGAGTTCACGTTTTTACATTTGAAATAACAGAATATGATTGGTACCAAAAAAGTATGTTACATACAGTACCTTTTCAAAATCAGGTGTTAAAATCTAATTTACAGCATAACATGGACAGTCCTTAAAAGTAGAAACATTGCTTTATGAAACAAGCGCCCCTCTTTATGATCATTCAGACAATACTGAAAGGAAGTGTCTCCCAGGTCTGGACATAATTTAGCCCCCCTCAGGCCTAACACTGTAGGCCTGAGGCCCCCACAGTTTCTAACACTGGCACTACACTGACTGCAGAGACGTGTGCTGTTAATGTTGGAACCGTTGCTTTTCTGTTATATATATGACTGCATGCCCTGAACAAGCCAATCAGCATTCTCTATGATTGGGATAGGGAGGGGGAACTAAACATATTTTGGGGCTTTGTTTGGGTAGGAGATAATGCAAACGAATGTGACATCAAGCATTTCAGCTGCTGCATGAGTTGCA
Organism: Zingel zingel; assembly: GCA_023566125.1. Taxonomy (NCBI): domain Eukaryota; kingdom Metazoa; phylum Chordata; class Actinopteri; order Perciformes; family Percidae; genus Zingel; species Zingel zingel. Next base: position 32,122,065 of record CM042322.1, on the reverse strand, counting down.
TTTTAGTGAGAGGCTGACATAGAGAATGTGTTCTGAGACGTCCACCACTCCTGCCTGTTACAGCATGGTACATTATCTCTCCCCCCCCCCGTGCCTCCCTACTGCATGAACAAATGCATGAGTGAGGGAATTAATTACTTAAAGAGCCCCGATTATATTCCTTTTCAGCATCATATTTGTACTCTTAGGGTCTCATAAAATGTTTCTCATACTCCCCATTGCTGCAGCGCCTCTGCCTGAAATGCTCTGTCTTAGCTCTTGGCCCCCCTTTCCTGAAAAGTGAAGTGAAATGTGTGTGTTTTTTTACTTTATAGATCTATTACATACACAAAAAAACTATATTACGCACTAAAAGATGGATAAAATCCCCAAAAGCATAATAGGGGCTCTTTAATTGTCTTAGTTTCCTAATTTTCTCCCCCCCTAGCACTCATTATAGCATGATAGCAATGTTGTGGTACAGGCCCCTTATTTGGTGTCCTGAGTCGTTCTGACTGTGACTCCCTGCATCTGCATTAGTCCTAAATCAGAGCACCTGCTCAGACCTCCTGACCAACAGCTGGTGGTGTTGTCATACAACCTCAGTCTGGCATGCCATACTCATGTTAAAGTGACACATCATACAGTCATATTGAGGCAGCCCATCACACCACCCCTTTTATCTACAGCATGGTCCGCCCTCTTGACATATGCCCAGACACACACCCTCAAACTGGATTCACCCTCCTCACCTCAGAGTTGCAGTCCCCCTGCATGGTTTTAGCAGACCCACAGCACAAGCCTGATACCCCACTACAGCTGCATGACAGGCCCTTGGACTGGTCTGGGCCGCCTTGTACAGCAGCATGATACTGTCCTGTTACAAGCATGACAGACTGCTGTGTTATTATCACAGCTTTTTTTAACTGATGACTTGAAGATCCTGTACCATCATTGCAGTTGTCACTAGAAACAGACTGCAACGGAAATGCTAACAATAGTGTGAGCTCTCATTGATTGAAAAATAATCCCCCCGACAGCTCTGTCTTGACTAGTCAACATAGGAAATGTTAAGTCTTAAGAGTTTTACTTTTTCTTATGTGTAACGGTCCAAGATCATGTGAAATATATAGTAGTTAATATACTTGTATCTGTATTTTGTGTATGATTTATAGCTGCAATGATTAGTCAACTAATTGATTTGTCGATAGACAGACAATTAATTATCAACAATTATGATCAACCATTAATCGTTTTTTTTATTTTTAAAGCAAAAATACCAAATATATTTCCTGATTCCCAAACCAAGCACCTCTAACACATCACAGTGAGCTATGGGATGATGTAATGGGCATTTTCTGACATTTTATAGACCAAATAATTAATTCAGAAAAAAATCTGCACATTAACTGATAATGAAAATAACTCCCATTTGAAGCCTGGTATGGTAAATGTCTTTTCAAGGCTAATGTTTTCTGCGTGCATATCCTATCCTTATAGCTATATGGCATGTTAACTCTGTTGGTTCTGTAGCACTTGCTAGGGAATGCTACTTCGTATGTATATGAATATAAGCCTAGTTAAAAAAACAGGCAACTAAGTTTATATTCCTAATCACTAACAATATAGGCAATGCAGGTCCCATTCCACAAACTCAATGAGCAGAAAGAAATTTTGGGCTGACTGAGACAAAGCACATTATGCAAAAGAGATCCTGTTTCCTCAGTATGAGTTAAATTGTTTGTCGAATTGGTTGAACTACATGAGATGCTCTTACTGGGTTCAAAATCAAAGTGTGTAGTCATGTTTATGTGCTGTATACTGCAATTTATTCAGTTCTGTTGAATGAATTCCAGTATCTATCTTTTTTCTTAAATAGATTAGAGCAACGTAATCGCAAAAGAACCCAGAGCCCTCTCCTGGGTTTTCCATTGTTTGCCTACTCTGTAACACTGATAGATTCAGCAGCAGGTTAATTGGTTTGGATACTAATAGATTTGCTCTTATCTGCACTACAAGGATGCTTCCCACGAGATATCTTTCTTATGCCTGCAGCTTCTTTCTGTGTTCACTTGTCTCTGCTTTCGTGAGGAATTAAAGCCCTCCTCCAGTGACCTCACCCCACACTCAAATTTTCTGAAAGAATTCATCTCAAGCAGTGATTTATGATTATCTCACAGTGCCAATTAAGATGAGGTTCAGATGAGTAGCAGGGGAATAAGACCTGGGATGCGCATCGGTGTCCTGTTTCAAGCAGCAGGAAGCAGCAGTTGTTATTTGCCTTGTAAGCTGGAAATTTGCTCTCAATTCTGTTGCTATGTTGAAGATTGTTGGCGGGTCACTTGTAAAGGGCTTTTAAAAGGGACCAGCATTGATTTGGTCTCTTTTTACTGTATGTATAAGTGTATGAGAGTACACTGTGGAATGAGGGTCAGAAATGTAATGAACTGCCCCCCTACAGTGCAGCCTGGACTGACTTGCTGATTGACTGACTGACTGCTTGCTTACTAACTGATTCATTAATCTGCTGGTTGGTAAATAAGCAGCACTGACAAACGTATCCATTGTAGCCGCAGTCATTTAGTCCCATATTGAGTCCATATATTCATGAAACAAAATGTAAAATAATGAAAATGCTATGAGATTAATTTAAAAAACTTGCCCAAATGAAAATCACCTTAAAAATATTTTAACTGAGTACATATTTGTCCTTTAGAGTTACATTGCAGCCCGGTTAGCGGCGGCCGCTTACAGCGTTCTTGCTCAATACTGGACCAATTTCAAAGATTGTTTTTCCCATCAGTCACTTGGGGAAATAGGGTCAATAAAGTCCCCTTTAAGAAAAGTCAGAAACAGTAAAATGTACTCAGTTAAAAGTGGACCAGACTTTGTCTAATAATCTAACATTATGTTTCGACACTAGTGCCTTTTCAAAATGTTTACTTGTTTTCAGAAATTTCCTGAAATGGTAAAAGGAAACAAGGTGTTATCTCATCTTTTACCTCAACTGACTTTTTCCAAGACTTAATATGAGACAAAATGAATACTGTGCATATTTTTGCAGTGTGATCGGTTATCAACAGGCTTGCTTTACTGGTTATGTTGCTGTGTCGATGTCTGACCTACCCACAGTCTACCTAGCTGACTGATGAGCTGTTTGACTAGCCAGCTGAGCTCACTGTAAGCATCTTGTGTCCTTCAGATGGAAGAGGGTGAGGGTTCAGTCGGCCCAGAATATGACCCTGTTAAAGCCCAGCGGAGCCCAGGGGAGGACAATTGGCACCTGCTAGCTGCTTATCCTCCCCCTGCTGCCCCCGGCCCAGACCCCTGCTCCCTTAGGTAGTAGTACCATACTTCACTCCCATTGTTGTGCTGCCCCAGCATTATGGCTTCACCCAAGGACCAACCAACCCTCTGCACGCCCTAACTGCTGCAGTCAACAACATATCTACTTATATTCCTTCAAAACACATTGCACCTTCAGTCATTCACCCATGGCTGTATGCCGCAGCTGCACCGGCACTGTCCCCTTTTTTTATTTCATATGAAAAAAAAACTATTCCTGTATCAGCCCTGTCAGTCTCACTTCCTGTATGAATGGCCCCATCCTCTCCCACACATACCCTCCCATGAATCAGCTCATCCTTCCCTACACAGGTACAACTAACCCTGTCCCTTACCCAACCATGGCTGTCCCCATCCTATCCTACTCCGGTCTCAATTCACCCTTCACTGTTGTTGATCAGATCTGGGATCAGAGTTTAGATTGAGAGAGAGAATGCTGTTGACATGCTGACTTCGTCTTCACTGTATATTTGTTCAACCATCTAATCCCACCATTATAATACTCCATATTGAAGTCTTAATTATATATCATTGTCTGCTTGTGAGTATTTGATATTTCATAGAATCCCCTTTGCGTTTCAAGTGTGATTTTTAAGTAAGATTTTTAAGTTCATTTTTTCTTTTGTGCTATAATTTCAGACTTTCAGTATTTTGTTTTCTCTATATACAATTTTCGCTTTGTGAGTGCCATATCATACTGTAAACCCAAGGTAATTACATTTTCTTATGCAGAGTCACTTAGAAGATCTTGCCAAAGATACTCTGCTGTCTGGAGTTTTGTAAACCAACATAATGTGCTAAGTAAAAAGGACTGCAAACATGAACTTGAGCTGAACTCTATAGCTAATAGTAATCATAAGTAATAAGTAAATCAGCAGAGGATGATGTCACCCATATAGCTGTCACTGAGGCCTTGGCCATTTTATGACAAAATCTTCAATTCAGGCATTGTTTTCCTATTTAAAAAAATAAAATATATATATATATATATATATATATATATATATATATATATATATATATATATATATATATATATATATATATATATATATATAAAATCAGTTTACGAGAGAACTATATATCATTAGGTTTGGCCTGGTTTTACTCTGGTCATCTTATTGCTGCGGCTTCTCTAGAACAAAAAAATAACTTTCAACAAACAGTTCCTCAGAAACACTTCTTTCTTGTTCATATCTCTGGTAAACAGCATTGGAGAGAAAGTTATTGTTATTATAAGTTATTGTAAAATGACTGCCACTGAATACTGCAGTACCTCAACTCTGCCTGCCATTGCTTCTGATTTACAGCAGAAGCCCTGTGATGGCTGATTCTGCTTCAAAGATTGATTCGACTGGTAGATTAATGCAAGATAAATCTGATATTTTAGCGTTAATAACAAATTAAAGCTGACAGTATTTATTACCTACTTGGTCTGACCAGCATTGTTACGCCTAGGACACTTCACCAACAGATGAACACTAGTCCAGGATACATTACCATCCACCTCTACAGCTGTGATTTGGCTGCTGCCACTGCTTTTACTGTATATGTGTGTTTGAAATAATAATTCTACAACTTTTCTCTTTGCTTAACTGTTGTGTTGCAGTTACATGAACAAATCCTTTTTTTTCAAAAGGAGAAAAAGCAATATGTTCTGATAGAGGATGAGCAAAAGCACGCATTTATTATCTGGGGACACCTGACCTTGCCAGGATAAATCACATTGTCCTGTCTGTGTGTTTTGCTTTTGCCAGCCAAGAACCAGAAGTTTGGTTTCATGCCAACAGTGTCTCCAATTTCTGCTGCAGAGAGACAACAACAGCAACATCACAATCCAAAGCACTGTGGAATACATAGGTCATACATTCAGCTACAAAATAGGCACATTTTGAGCTATTCACAGGAGACAACATCAAATGATAAAATATGGAAGTTCAAAAATTGGCTCCCAACAAAAGGACATTGCTTCTGAATACCTCAACTTGCTCACTGTAGACCATAACAAGCTTCTTAGTGTTTACCTAGCTCTCCATATGCTGAAATAAACTGGAGGTTTTAGAACTTTGAAAAGAATCGAAAAGTTGTTGTTCTCCTGAGTTAAGTTTTTAATCTTAACGTACATCTCCACAAAAAGAAGCCTGTAATAATTTGCAAAATGTACAAATTTAAACTGATTTATCGACTTAATCTATCATTATGTTGTCCCATTATGCTCTAGAAAAGGACCGTACAGCATGCAAACGTTACATGAGTGTAACCTCACTCTGTTTCATCTTTGTCTCCCTGCTCTTCACCTTTCTCTCTTCTCCATCACACACTGTCTCTCTCTCCCGGGTGCTGACTCAGATTAACAGCCACCTGACCCTGCAGGTTTCTAGGCAGCGACTTCATTCAGCTTTGTCTACCAATGCATCTCTGCCTCATTGACAAGTCTGATTAGTTTTAAAAATATGTTTTCAGTATTATTATTGTTAGTGAGAGATTTGTGTACAACCACCGTTAGATACGTTTTTACCTTTTTTTTCTGTTTTCTCAAAGATTTCTTTGTTTACAGGTTTTCTGATTTATGTTTTTATTTGTAACATTTCAGCCCCTTGTGTAGCATGTTTTGAATGTTTTCCCTGTACACCATTCTTCCTGTGACAGCATGCAATATGTTATCCTCCAGTCCATCATCCTGTCAGAATGTGACAGTGAAACTGTGTTGTGTTGGTATTCATTTTCTTCTCTTCTCTCCTCTTTCTCCACTTGCTTCTCCCTCTTTCGCTTTTGTCCTGTGTTCTCTCTTTACCCTTGTCTTTTTTCTTACCCTCTCTATGCGACTTTCCAACTTTTCACATCACCCTTTCCTTCTCCTGCTCTTCCTCTGCCCTCACACCCTCTTTCTCCTCCAGTCTCTATCAGCCCCCCAGGCGCAGGCCCTCAGCTGTGTGGAGTCCCTGTGCTGCTACCAACATGGGCAAAGCGGCTGTTCCCGCCTGGCCAGCCTCCTGGAGCAAATGACCGGGCACTGCCAGGCCAGCACCAACCATTGCCACGCATCCAGCCGCAGCAACAGGTGGGGGAGGACGTTGTCAAGAAAGAAACGATGCTTATGAATCCTGATAAACCCACACCACCTCTTGGTGTTAAAGATTTGGGCTGCAGTCCTGACTGTTATAGCCCATAATGTGGCCACGACTCTACTGTAAGTCTTTTTGTAAAGATCCGATGCAGGTTGAGCATACAGTTGTGGGGGAGCAGGGTTTCTGGTGGTCAAAGAGACTGGTTTTAAGGTGCGCCTTAGCATAATTTGTGGACAACAACCGAACGAGGACTTAGAGGCAGAAGATGTGTTGATCAAGCCATCATGGACTGCACTATTATGAGTTTCTTATTTCCGTCAAAGTCTGTTTTGGGAGAGTATGGAGTCTGAACATTTTGATTTTGACAAAAGGATGTGCTTAATCACATATCCACAGTAGTGTACTATCTAACTAAATATATCATTAACACCTTGTAACCAAAATCATAGAGACCAATGACTGAATAGAATGTGATGGCCATACTGTCTTCATAGCATGCACTGCAATGGCAGTCTAGCCAGGGAGAATTTGGTATTTTTATTAAGGCCCTTACACCGGAGACCTGCTGCGATATACAGGCACCCAACAGGACTCAATGCTACACTGTGTAACCTGTCTTGTCTATGTTGCCCCTACATTGGGGCGGGTCTGTCTCTTAGACCATGTGTCTATGTCCTAATCATCTATGCTATGATCTGTTTTTCTGTCTGTCTTGTCTGTCTCTTCTGTTTCTGTTCACTATTCCCTTAAAATCAAAGGTTGGTGTCCAAATTAGCCCAATTAGCTAGTTTTTAAGGAGAACTGCCTGATCTGTAATGCACTTTAATAGATGACACCATTGTCTATTTGTCAATTATTAAGTTGACTTGTTAGCTTTAGGTTGACTCCTAGATTTTCTTGTAGGCCCTGTTGTTCATTTGAGTGCTTCTCCACTTGAGGTGAGGCTAGCTGGTTGAACAGTATATGATCCGAGTCACCAAATTTGGATGACTACATCTCTAGTATTAACCTACGATTGAAGAGATGTGGAAGTGCTTTATGAGTGATGGGTTGTGGTGACTTAGCTTTCAAGCTGCATTTGGCAATTTTGCATTTTGGTAGTCCTAAATGGCAGAGAGGGGTAAACGTAATAAAACATGATGTCAGTTTACTGCACAAAGTGAGCTCTCAGTAAGTGCACATAAAACACTCTTCTCTGCTGCAGCTCAACTTTGTGATTCAGGATAATAAAACAACTTGTTTTTTGTTCAAATTATTATTATTTTTGCCAAGTGCAGCTTTAAAGATGAGTAAGTAGAGTTCACAGTTTGCTGGGCTGCCCAATCTGCAGTTTCAGAAATATTGTGTCTTTTCGGCTGAATCCCAGAGACTCAGTGGGGTTATTGATTAATTGACCTGATCAGCCCTTTCTGCTGAGTAATCAATACTACCCAACACCGCTTGGGAATCTTAGTATTGATTACATCAGTAATGAAGATGTAGCATTCTTGTTCTTTGTGTGTGAGACTTGCAGTGGAACTTGCACAGAGGCATGTTTGTTCGTTCATGACTGTGTGCGTGTTTGTGTTTGTAAAGGTAATGACTGCATGCAGGTCAAACAAGGAATGCACTGTCCCTCCCTTCAGCCCCTCTGGACAGCAACCTGCAGACTCTCTGTGGTCAAGTAGATGAATGTGTCATCCTGGTCAGTCAGGCCTGGGAGATACAGTACAGCAGTCGTTATGAGTAATCTCATAGTAGAGACATACAATTGTGACTGGCTGTTAACAACATCACTTTTTAATAATCATCTGATGATTTGTAACTTTGATTCAGCCAGTCAGGAGCATAACATGGGTCCTACATTTTAATACTCATACCTTTTCAATATTCCTTAGATAGAGGTGGGTGGCATATGATCCATTAAATAATCTATTTCACTTGCTGTCAGGAACACTTCCCTGAAAGAAAGATCTTTGTCCGATCGCTCCGGGGTCAAATTTCCACTTAATGCATGATTACATTTAGATGAATTTCTTCCTGTGGGAATGATTGATGTGTTTACTGACCTTTGCACGAAGCAGCCAATTGAATAATGCCAACTGAGCAAACAGCAGCCAATTAGTACTCCCAGAAGGATAAGCATAAACATAGAACATTAGTTAAAAAGCTCTGCTTAGATGGGCTTCATACTGTAAATTCAGAAAGGACACAATCGACAAATAGAATTGGGGCTGAATATGAAGGTTTAGTTTTTATCCCTTGTGTCCTTACCTTACTATCAACTCTCCTTGTCTTCTCTCCTCGTCCTCTTCTCACCCCTCTCCACCTCCTCACCCCTCCTTTGCTTTCCACGTACCTTTGTCTGTTCCTCCCCTTCCTCTTCTTTACCTTCTGGGTTTGAGGAAGTACAGCATAAAACCACAGAGCAAATGAAAGACTAGTGAGACTCAGCCTACATTTGGCCTTAATGCTAGGATACTGCCATAGGGGAAAGGGAATGTATCCACCCAGTCCTATATATCATACTTAATGATGGCAAATGACATATAGTAAGCATATTTACAAACTTATATAATACTTCAAGTATTTGTCTGTTCTATATTGGAAGCCCAACTGTAGCTGGCTGCTTGACTTGGCCAGTTGTTGCAGCGCTGAATGCCGGCCACAGCTGAATCATGGCTAAGGGGGACAATGCAGTAATGGACACGGATGTCTGGAGTCAAAGATGATTTTCCATAATATACGTGATACATGCCAGTGTGAAGTTGTCAAATCTGACCAGCTGCGCCTTCATCTGAATGTCAAACAAGTTATACTCAGACCTTATAAATGTGAAAAAAAAGTCCAGATAAGAAAGACTTTTAACTCTGATTGGCATTTCCAAGAAAGGCTTCTTAAACATCAAAGATAGTTAAAAGTGAATACATATACTTGGTAGTATCTGGATATATAAAAAGATCTAAACGTATAAAACCACATGTGAGCTGTTAAACCGTCCTACATGATTATTTCGTCAACAAACTTTATTCTTCAAGTCTGCTTTGAAGCAGGATTTGTTGAACCTTGGAAATTTAATTATTTAATCTATTCATCTTCTCTAAGTAAATGCATCATTATTTAAAAAAAAAACAAAAATGAAAAAACACCTTAGAAATATGTATGTATGAAAACTCTGCCTGCTGTCTGACATCCCTTGCTCCTCATCCTCCTCTTATCCTAGAACAAAGGTACCCTAAACCAGAGAGGCTGCTGGGAAAATTAGTCTCGGAGTCTTTTTTTGGCTACTTCCTATATCTATTAGTCTTTTTCTACTGGATCCTGAAGCCTTATGTGCTTCTGAGAAGAGGCCAACTTTGGGGACATGCTCGTTTTATGACCAGGGGTGTTCCAGGTGGGTGGAGTTTACCTTCTCCACTGGTTTAAATTACAGTATAAAACTCCACCTGTCTTGTCCACTACAGGCTACAAAACAAGAATGCCCAGACTCTGTCTTGTTGCATGGGGGCCGCTGTTGCCTTTGGTACTTTGTATACAATGTAAACCTGTATGTATTTGTGCCCCCTCACACACTCGTCCTTTGCACTTGTCTTCTTTTTTTCCTCTCTGTCTGTCTGTGTCCTTGTCCTTCTGTGTCTGAAATCTGCATAATGTTTTTCAACCTCCCAGAGTAATTATTCATGTGCTGTTAACGTCCCCCATGAGCTTCGTCTTGTCAGAAATCTGCCTATTCTGTTCCTTTTTTGGGTTCATGTTCCCATCAGCTTATCCCAAAAGTGTTAACGTCCTCTTTGTTGTGCCGTAACCTGGGGAGCAAAAATGGTTTTAGCACTCATATGTTACAGTTTGACCCCAGCCCTGGTAGCCTGCCGAGCTGGTGCTGTAGCATGTGAGAGTGCCCCCAGTCAAACCACCATTTGAGTCATCAGCCTATTTTAAAGTCCCTGGGTGGCCCTGTTTTCCTGTTTACCAGGTCTTAAAACGGTTGTCTTCATCTCAGCGAGCAGCGTTAAATTAAAGGTCATGAGAATTATTTTGAGTTTTAAAAGCAGCTGACATTTAAAAATCAAAAAATATCTGAAGATTTGGGTGGACAGGTGCTGTCTTCCTCTCGTCAAGCATTCAGCTACAAAACTATTCCGGCTTTACACGTGCAGTCATGTGAAGATCAGTTGTAGCAGCCAGAATGGAGGCACTGTTTGAACTCAGGATGTTGTTGAACCACAGTCTCTCTGCTCCTCCCTGCTGGTGCTTTGAGGTAGAAGCTCTGATCATTGACCCTGGTTCCACTTGATGCGAGTCAGAATGCTGGCGGTTGGTTTGTTGTGACCTTTAGGAATGGAGCAAGCTGTTAGTTTCATGATGTATCCATGTTGTATTTTTTTCTTGTCCAGCCCGATCACTGGCAGTTTAGTTGTATTAGGTTTTGAGCGGTCTAGAAAAGGTTGAGATAGTGTGCTAGTGTTGTCTTTGTTAGACATTTCCAAAGGAGATCCAGCTTGCTAACCTAATAAGAGAAAGGAACTGTGCCTCTGTCATGTCTCTAAATAAAAATCTACCGTGTATCATAGATTTTATACTATATGCATACATGTTTAATATTGTGGGATATGAAACCTTTTTTTTTTATTTATTTAAAAAAAAAGTAGATATTTAAATACACATCTAAACTTAAGGATGTATATTATGTATGTTATCATGAGAGTGAATATATGAGGCAAGAATGTTGCTGATGCTTGTTTATCATGATTTATTTCTCTTTATGATGATTGTGCTGATTTTTATCCATGAGTGGAGTAGCTCAAGTCTCACCTCCTCACTCTAAGAACAAACCAGAGTCGGAATTAGAAAACCAAACCGGTTTAAACATCGGATGACTTACAAGAGAAAGACATTGACTTTGTGTCTTATGAAGCACCAAGCATTTGCAGCAAAGAACCTTTTCATCATTTTTGAAGTGTGAGGTCGGAGACGTGCGGTACCTCAGGGCTAATGAGCAGTCTCTGAACAGCTTTATCAAATCTAAACCTTGAGACTGTCTCCCCACCGAAGACCTTTAGCATAATTTGCATTTAAAAGCACTGTAAGGACATTGGTCTACTATGACTCCACACTGCAGATAGATTGTTTTAAGAAAATAAGAGATTAAAATGCATACACTAAGATTTAAATGTTTTTTCTAGGGCTGTCAATCAATTAAAAAAAATAATCTAATTAATTACATACTCTGTGATTAATTAATCGAAATTAATCGCATACATAATTAACGGTGCCTGAACCGATACTTTTTAAGAAAGTAAAAAAGAAAAGGGAAAAAAAAGGGTACTAAACAACAGTCTGTGACATTAAAGAACAGCTTGTTTATTGCTAAGGCCATATGGTCAAAATTAAATGATTTAATAATAATGTATAACAATAACAATAACTTATTTCACTAATAAATTGCTGTTGAACGACAAAAACAACCACCACATGGGAAATGGACATTTACAATAACTTCAAATGCACCACGAGGCTGTAGTTTACCAGTTTCATTGAACCAGCTGTGTTGTTTCTCCGACGCCAACTTCAGATTGTTACATAGCGGTGTTGAATCCTCTACAGTAAAACACAGTCAAACTTTACACTGTTTAGCGTTAGCTGTCAACATTTTAACAGTTTTTAATCCAGCTACTAGCTAGCGTTAGCTGCTGTTGAGTATAGTGTTAACTAGCGTCACGTGCAGCGGTGTTTGTGTTGCCTGTATCGTCTTCAGAGCATCAGAGCAGCGCAGACATATCAGTGGCACCAGATTTCGTAAGTAAATGTTCTAATTAATGATCCAGGCAGCACATTCTCGTCTCCCTCCTTCATTTTACAGTCCAATGGTGGCTAGAACGGCTCCGGGTCAAACGTCAATATGGAATGGATTAATCTGCGTTATTTTTTTTAACGCGTTTTCTCAGATTAATTACGCGTTATTTTGACAGCCCTAGTTTTTCCTTTCCCATCCTGGATTCTATTTAATCCAGATCATGGTATCAGCAGGTCCTCAAACTGGGCCTGTGATATTGTGAGTTAATGAGGCGAGACTTTAGAAACTCATCACTAACACCATCACACCCATTACTAACGCTTCACTCTTCCATCCCTCACTCTTCTCTGCTTCTTCCCGTATGGTTTTGTAGATTATAATTGCGATCTCTGTACAACAGTGTGTTAGCTCCTACTGTCTCCCACCACACTCAAACACATACACACACACACACACACACACACACACACACACACACACACACACACACACACACACTCCGTCAGTCTCCTAACCCTCAGCCACTACTGCCTGTTTTCAGGTCTTGGAGCGACACGGAGAACTCTTATTCCAACGATCGAAGCATCCTGACGCTTTCACCCATCGAGGCCACCCACTGCTGACTCCCAGGGCCGCTGACTCTAACACACAGAGCTGGGGAAGAGCTTCCGCTCCGCATAATCACCCCAACCCCCTGCTACCATTTTAGAAACCTACTTCAGTTTAAGCTCAATGCATTCTCAGCTGGATGCAACGCTGACGCATCATGTGAAACCAAAGGATTCGGCTCGGTGCAAGCAGGCTGCTTCATCCTTCACCAATTTGTTTTACCCGAGTGAAAGCATTTCTAGTAGAAAGTTTACAAGAGACATCAGATAACAGCTGCAACATGAAAGTAAATAAAACATGAAGTGTGGAGCAAGTCAGCATGGCATGAAGCCAACATCTGTGGAGCTACTCCTGTAGGAAGATCCAGTCAGCATCTGAGCAGCAACAATTATTAGAGTCCTGCTGCTTACTCAGTCTCTGAGTCCTACAGAAGTATCTGAAAATATCATATTCAAATTCAGGACTTTTTTTTTTTTTTTTTTTTTTAGTTTTTTTTAGCAGCTCAAAGGTGCTGCCCTCTGAGATCAGACCTGTTACATGAACTCTCATGCAGCTATTTACTTTTCATTTTCAGCACAGTTGCCAAACTTAGTTTTTCTTGCAACTGGCATTAAAAATGACTTTGTAAGTCTTACGTGTAGGCACAGAATGAGTATTCCTGACGATCGGGACTTTCTGCAAGCTAATGTCAGGCAGCAGCTGCTCAAAGCATTGCAGCCTGAGGGCTGTAACGTTACCGAGGTGGTTCGGACATGCCATTGATCTCAACGCAGGACTGACGTGGCTTGTAGACACCAGTCGCTAGGATCGACCATGTAGCACCAGGACAGAAGCTCCGCAAAGTCACACTTCATCTCAGGGGTGTCGCTGTTGCTTCCACAAACTTCCTCTCTGAGCTGTCGGCCCCGCTGCACCTTCTTCTTCATTCACACAGAAAGGGAAAAAGCTAACTGCCTGTAGCTTTCAGAGCCTTGCTGGTTCTGTTAACGTCTAGACTTGTTTCCTTAGGAACAGTACAGTACTCCGTAAGATGCTGTACAAAGAGATTCATCTCTAACATGGAACCAAAGACCAAAGGATTCAGACTGGAGTGTTTATTTTTGTGCCTGATTGTACAGAAGCTTATATCGTTGTTAAGAAGACTATTATTATAATTGTTCGTGCAGCTTTCTTCGTCTGACTTTTCAGGCCTGCGTCTCCCCAAGTGCGTTGCTCTGAAGGAGACCGGATGGGGTTTGTTTAAAAAGCCATACATTGTCAAGAGGATATAACTTTTGATAGATTATTGAAGGTACTGCAGATAGAAGCTGTTTGAGCCTGTTGTTGTTACTTTGTGTTTGGAAATTTGTTCCCCTTGAATGCCTTTTCTCATTCGGCCTGATTAGCAAAGGGATCTCTGCATTAAAGACCATAATGCTCAGGGAATATTTTGAGGTAACAGGATCAGTGTTGAAGGCTGACTTAATGAGGTTATATAGGTAGAATCATCCCACTCAGTTGCCTAAAAATATTACCCGAGTATTGGATCAGATAATGGTACCATTTTTATTTCAGCGAGACAGAAATGGCTTAAATGGCGAGAGGCTTTTTACAAATCACGGCTGATGCATGTTGACCCAGACAGCAGAATGTCTCTATTTTTAGACGGATAGATGTATCAGATAAATATAATTCAGCTTCTACGGAGATGGAAAGAAAAGCAGAGCGTTTGCACAAGTCACACATATCAAAATCACATTTTGTTGTCTCATTTGTCACCATTGTAATCATCTGAATCATGTTTTTGCTGTTTTGTTGTTCTATCCACCTGTTGTTGAAGAGTGTGTGTGTGTGTGTGTGTGTGTGTGTGTGTGTGTGTGTGTGTGTGTGTGTGTGTGTGTGTGTGTGTGTGTGTGTGTGTGTGTGTGTGTGTGTGTGTGTGTGTGTGTGTGTGTGTGTGTGTGTGTGAGCCATGTTGGTACGTGTAAGTACGGTACGTAGCCATGTTGTAAGCTCTTTCTACGATCACTGTGGCCACATGCTGCCCGCAGGTCAAATGTTTATCTTTGATGCTTGGTTTGACCCTTAAAAAATAGGTGAAATGAGGAAAAGTTTGAAGGTTTTTATTTGTAGGAGAATTCATTTTGACTCCAGAAGTGTAGAAACGTTTCAAGACAACCGTTTTAAACTTGACATCAACAACAACTACACCACAATGACCAGTACATGCCTCAGCTCACACAGGGAACGTACAGAGTCATAGGAAGTTTCTGTTGCTGCGCTTACTGTTTAGAAAAACCTGTCAAATTGAGAGTCAATAATGTTTTTGTCAGTCAATTTATTGAATATTCTTGATGTTTATTTTCAATATGGTACACACGTTGTTTGATGCATACCTGGGCCTTTCTGTTTATACAGGTGCAACTGGCAATGAAAGTGTCTATTTATTATTGCGGTACTTTTTTTCTGTTTGTGTTGATCTTTTCTTACATATCAATATAACTTGTGTGTCCTGTACATGGCCTGAATGCAGCAACTTCCCACAATGTTTTTCTTGATCTGAGACATGTAATCAGGAGGTTTGGACCTGTATCTAAGCTCTGTTTTGTTGTGTTTGTTTTTTGACCTGAAAGATGCCAGCCTGAAATAAACAGGATGTTTGTAACCTTAAAGGACATTTAAAATAGCATAGGGCACCTTAAAACTTCCAGTTAGATCACTCCATCCTACAACCCATCAAATAATGATCGGGCCACATTTACACAGGAAATTACCTTAATCATTTGAGTTCATATCTGCTATCAAAATGTCTGCCTGGATACACCTATACCTGTAATTTGGACCTGGATTTAGGAAAAATACATGTTAATGCTGTTTAAAAGGGGGCACTTCACTAGCTTTACTCAGTCACTTTACTTATCTAGGAGAGCAGTACTCTCCTGTGGAAATAATGTCCTCTAAACAAAGCTTTCCGAAGTCTTAGAAGTCAGACAAATGAGTACTTGAGGCTTCAAATAATTGACAGAAAACCATTATAAACTAGGTGCATGGCGTTTGAGAGACGAGGGCATGTGGAGTGGCTCTTAGGATTCTATTGAGATGCTTTATGGGAATTGTAGGATCCAGTGTTTCTTTAGATTGACTCATGCCTTAACCTCTGGATAACCTGGCTCCTGCTACATTTATTTGGACGAATATTTTTGTATTTAAGTACAATACTAAGTCCATGAGTACCCCTTAAATACCTTGAAAAAATGTCAACTATGATGCAGCAGAGGCATTGATATCCTGACTTAAACGCTGGATCCTGCAACATTTGTAAGGCCCTCCCAGCCGGGTAAATGCCAACATATTTCCAACTCGCTTTCTGTTAAATATTTGAAGTGTTAAGCCTGAGCTGGGATAACCCTGCTGATGACATCAGTGTTTTTTTTTTACAGTAGATAGCTTCTCCAGAGCCACAGAAGAAGACATCATACATTTATTTCACAGTGCAATTCCACTGAAGGTCAGTAGATAACATTAAATCCTCATCCAGCCCAAAAGGTTTGACGTGCCAGGGTAAGAAAACTAAACTCCTCTTTGGAATCAGCAATAAACTCCAGAGGAGGGGATAGAGTCCTTCCTGGCCAAAGGCAGAAACACCTGCAGTGTTAGTGCACTTCTAAAGCCCCCTTTTGCTCACCTATGGAATCCAAAGTGTTCAAAATTAAGACATTATGACAAAGATAATCCTAAATAAATAGAAACATAATGTTTAGGTGTGTCCTATTAACAGGGATATACAAATAAGCAACAAGTAGTAGTTACATGATTAAAAAAAAAAACAATGCTTCCTCCAAGACTTAAAAAAATAAAACCAAAACCAATAGGGTTATGTCACAATTTCTTTGTTATATATTTATAATGTTGGGTTTCTATATTTACATGTCTTATGTAATTGCATTTTTATCCAGACTTTTTTTTTTTTTTACATGTGAAATGTCGGCCCCAGAGTGATATATTTTCTGATGTTTACGCAGAAAACAAATGCTATATATTTTTTAAGATAAGAGATCAGATGTGACATAAGTCACGATCAAGACCTGATTTTCCAAAGCATCACAACACTGACGTTGTCTTAGCTTCATTACAAGAGAGCTGCACGGTTTGGATTTAAGTCCTCTGGGACAATTGTGGAAGAAGGAGATTACTCAGCCACATAATTCAAAAAATTGTCATTTAATATTTTATCAAGTACAGATGATGATCACCTCATCCTTTAGAAGCACCATCCGAGTTTAATTGGATAACTTATTAAGAGCTGTTGAATTCTGTCTAGAGATGTGGTTTTAACCCAAGTACTACTGCTTCAGGAAATATTGGCCATTAACTGAATGTGTAAAAATAAAAACTGGAAATCGGTCACTGTTTTCTGTCAGTAACCACATCATCCAGAGACCAGATCCTGAACAATTCAATTGCCAAATGTATGGTTATTGTTACCATAAATTACACTTAGGAACAAACACAATTTTACAGAAAAGAAAGGATTTAGAAATGCTGTCCGTGCAGAGATGCTCTTGGAAAACCAAGTTTGCAGACCTCAATCAAATTAGGGTTTCCTTGATCTAATCAGCTAAAAAGAGCAATCTAAATTAAAATGTCAAACGATCAGTTTTCTGCCGCAGAATATCCTTTGACTCAGTATGAGCCGGTATGACTTGAGGCTGCAGATCAATGCTGAATGGTTTATTGAAAGCATTTTTATTCTCTCATTTCCTCAGTAACTCATGCTGCACCAAACTATTAATAAACCACTATCATCACTCTTTTGTTGACTGATATCTGTTGCTGTACTGTCTGTCCCTCCTCCTCCTGTCTGTAAATCTGTCTTATAGCTGATGTTTATGAAGATGCCGTTCTATTTACGAAATAAATACATTTTTAAGAAACATCTGTGAAGTGCCACATCATTCATCTAAGTGCTCTTACAAAAAAAACAGTCATAGTATAGTATGTTGAAAAAAGTCAGCATAGTATGTGGAAAAAAAAGTCAGAGTATAGAATGTCAAAAAGTCATAGAAGAATAGTATAGTATGTTGAAAAAAGCCATAGTATATTATGTCATAAAAAGTCAGAAAAATAGTATAGTGTGTTGAAAAAAAGTTGTAAAAAGGTCATAGTATAGTATGTCAAAAAAAGTCCTAGTATAATATGTTATAGAAAGTCATAATGTAGTGTGTCATTAAAAAGTCATAGTATGTCAAAAAGTCCTAGTATAATGTTATAACAAGTTATAATACTGTATGTCATAAAAAAGTCATAGTATAATATGTTATAAAAAGTCATAGTATTGTAAGTCTGAAAAAGTCCTAGTACAAATATTACAAAAGTCAATATAGTTAATGAAAAAGTCATAGTATAGTATGTTGAAAAAAAGTCATAGTATAGTACGTTATAAAATATTAAAAAAGGCACAGTATAGTATGTCATTAAAGGTATAAAGTCATAGTATGTTGAAAAAGGTATAAAAAAAGGCAAAGTATACTTCGTCAAAAAAAGTCCTAGTATATGTAAAAAAAAAACAGTATGTCATAAAAAGTCATAGTATAATATGATGAAAAAAAGTCATAGTATTGTATGTCGGAAAAACTCATAAAAAAGTCCTAGTACAATATGGTACAAAAAAAGTAATATAGTTCATGAAAAAGTCATAGTATAGTATGTTGAATAAAAGTTATAAAAAGTCATGAAAAAGTCATAGTTTAGTACGTTATAAAATATTAAAAAAGGCACAGTATAGTATGTCATGAAAATATTATAAATATAGTATAGTATGACATTAAAAAGTCATTATAGTAGTTCATAAAGTCATGAAAATGCCATAGTATAGTATGTTATAAAAATATTTTAAAAAGTCATAGTAAAGTATATCATAAAAATATAAAGATCATAGTATAGTATGACATTAAAAAGTCATGTTATAAAAGTTCATAAAAATGTCATTAAAATGTCATATGTATGTCGTATGTCATTAAAATATTAAAAGTCATAGTATAGTGTTTTAAAAAATAAAAATAAAAAATCATAGTATAGTATGTCATAAAAATATTTAAAGTCATAGTATTGTATGTTATAAAAAGTGGAAAAAAGTCAAAGCATAGTATGTCGAAAGTTATAAAAAAGTCATAGTATACTTGGTAGAAAAAAGCCATAGTATAGTATGTCGAAAAAAGTCATAAAAAGTCATAGTATAGTACGTATAAAATATTAAAAAAGGCACAGTATAGTATGTCATAAAAATATTATAAATATCATAGCATAGTATGACATTAAAGTTATAAAGTCATATAGTATGTCATAAAAAGTCATGAAAATGCCATAGTATGTTATAAAAATATTTTAAAAAGTCATAGTAAAGTAAATCATAAAAATATAAATATAGTATAGTATGCCATTAAAAATTCATAAAAACGTCATATGTATGTTGTATGTCATTAAAATATTAAGTCATAGTATAGTGTTTTAAAATAATAAAAAATCATAGTATAGTATGTCATTAAAATATAAAAAAGTCATAATACTGTTTGTCATAAAAAAGTTATAGTATACTTTGTCGAAAAGTCAGTATATGTTGGAAAAAGTCATAAAAAGTCCTAGTACAATATGGTACAAAAAAGTCATAATATAGTTCGTAAAAAAGTCATAGTATAGTATGTTGAAAAAAAAGTTATAAAAAAAGTCATGAAAAAGTCATAGTATAGAACAGTGTTTTTCAACCTTTTTTGAACCACGGCACATTTTTTACATTAAAAAAATCCCGCGGCACACCACCAAACAAAAATGTTACAAAATGACACATTGTAGCCTAATAAGATCAGAATCTGCATTTTTCCTTTTTAAAAATGTATCCATGGCTGTTGCAGGCTTACATCCTGTCACTGCCACCAGGGGGCAGTAATTCTATGGTCTTAAATCAACAAGGTCATTATTGCGCTATACTGCCACCTACTGACACTGAATAGTATTTTATTTCTCTGCCAGTCATCACATTGCAGTCACAGATGCGAAAAATTGGCAAATTATTTGCAGTAACTCTATAAAAAATATTTGTTGGACCAATTAAGTAAAATCGGATAATTTCCCACGGCACACAGGACGATCTCTCACGGCACACTAGTGTGCCGCGGCACAGTGGTTGAAAATCACTGGTATAGAACATTATAAAATATAAAAAAGGCACAGTATAGTATGTCATATAAATATTATGAATATCATTAGTATAGTATGACATTAAAGTTATAAAGTCATATTATAGTAGGTTATAAAATATATAGTATGACATTAAAATATTAAAAGTCATAGTATAGTGTTTTAAAAAATAAAAAATCATAGTATGTCATTAAAATATTTAAAGTCATAGTATTGGATGTTATAAAAAGTGGAAAAAAGTCATAGCATAGTATGTCAAAAAGTCATGAAAAAGTCATAAAATGTCAATAGTATGTCATAATGTCATAAAAATCTAAACACAGTTTGTCAGACAAAATATTATAAAGCACGTCACAGTATTGCATGGGAAATTAAAAGTGTTACACAAATCAACCCACCTTCACACACTTCAAGTACATCAAGAATGACATGGCGCTTTGCATACTTTCAAAACATTTTTATTACAGTATCTGACCAGTCCAATATAGCAAATATTTTGTTTTAATCATCTGTCACACATCTACAAAATTAACACAAGTGTATGTTTTAATAACATAACACACCAGTTAGTAAAAAGAGAGTAATCAGCAGTAACAGGTCAAGTTCACTTGGACTGACAGCAGACTGACACAAAACAACCATCTGTTTGTTTAAAACCCTCCTTTATGGGTTATTCTTAAATCAGAGTCAAATCCGGTCACAAAAGTTGAGAATCATTTGATAATTCTGGAGTGATTTTCTGCTTTCTAAACCTAAAGGCCTTTCAATGTGTTACAATCTCCTTTACATCAAACAACATAGGCTTACAGCAGACCTCTGTTTTTTTATAAGCGCAGAGCAATGTTGTGGATCTGGAAAAACAGGACATTAACAAACCCAAATACAAAATATTTCCTGCACCAAAAAATAGGTTAACATCCGGTAAATCTTTCCTCCTAAAATCACTGTGCAGTGAAAGCCATGTAGCTTCCAAGTGTCAATTCATAATGATTAAGAAAAACAGTATTGCTTTAAGCTAACAAGAGGATACCCAGCCCAACTCTTTCACTAACACTACACCACTGACAGAAACACATAGGGAGGAGAATTGCAAGCACAAGTTGCCAGAGCTTTACTGACTCAAACATATAAAACACACAAGAAAGAAAAAAAGGAACAGACAAAATTTGTACAATCAACAGAAAGGTAAAATTCTGATGTGTAAAAGGCAACTGTACATTAGGGATTGTCGTGGTGTTTACCCGCTGGCTGTCACACAAGTCAAACCCAGGAAGATTTCAGGTCACTAATTGTTTCTGACCTTCGTTACGCATGCTGGGTCCCCAGGGTGAAAGTATTTTTCTATTTTATTCCATACTGAACCAGACTCGCTCCCAACAGATGATTCAGGTCCTGATTCACATCTTCAGAAATACTAATTAAGCACTGGACACCAACTCCGTTCAGATTGACTCACTTTCCCTCAAGCTGTCACAGTAACTAGTTCTGGCTCTCTCCTACCTGTCAGTGTGTGTATTCATGGGTTTCCGTCTGTTTACTGGCTGCTGCTCCCCTCCCCCTCCCCCTCCTCTTCCATCTCCACCAGAGGAGCGTGGCGATTGGCCTGAGAGCCCTCGCTGAAGAAAACTCTCTTGATCACACCTGACTTTGGCGCCCGGATTGTATGCTGCAGAGTCAAAAACAAACAACTTTATTACAAAGGCATCAGAGTGTGTGTGTGTGTACCCGTGTACAGGTGAGAACGTATGTGTGAGGCAGAGCCAGAATGGAGTCCCTCACCTCCATCTTCATGGCGATCATGACCATCAGCGGGTCTCCCACAGCCACTTGGTCTCCAGCCTTTACCATCACCTGAACACAATACAACAGATTGGATTTGTCTGCACAGAGGACACTCGGTCTTCATTCATCACAACAATAAAGATCAGACTGATGATGTCACTCAAGGATTATGTCTTTATTACTTATTGTCTAGATTGCTGGAATTGTCTTTTAAATTTATGGCTCAGTCATCTTTAAACTCTTTCCAGTGGTTCAAAATATGGCCGCCAGTCTGTCAGAATCTCGCTATGTCCGAATGGCTCAAACTGTATACATTTTGGTAACACTTTACTTGAAGGTATCTACATAAGAGTGTCATGACACTGTCATGACACATGAACCCTAACTCTAATCCTAACTTGTCAAGACAAAAACCGAATGACACTTAATGACAGAAGCGTTATGCCATAAACGTTTATGACTTGTTTATGACACGGTCATGACAGTGTCATGTCACTCTTATGTAGATACCTTCAAGTGAAGTGTAGCCTTTATTTTCACCTTAAGTTTTGATGTAATAATGTTAAGTTACAGTGATATATTATTACTACTAATAATAATAATAATAATAATAATAATAATAATAACTAAAAGGCTTGTACAAAAACATTTACATTTACAATTTATTATTAAATATGATTATTATTAAAAGTGCTGTAGGTAGGATTGGTGAGATCCAGGACTTAGCCAAAAAAAAAAAACATCAACAACTTCTCAGTCCCTCCCAGTTTTCTGCTAAAGCCCAAAAATGTTCTCCTAAACCCCTCCCCCCCATGGCCCTGATTGGTGCATCTGAACAGGGAGCGGTGGATTTTTGCAAATCGCACTACAGGCTGTAGGTGGTGCCAGAGGAGCCGGGTTTTTTTTTTTTAATGACCTGCTTCATGTAGTTCTACTGGAACATAGGGTCACTTTCAGCAAATATGATAGAAAGTTAGTTTTATAAGTCTTACCTACTGCACCTTAAAAAATACATTTGGGATAACTAGTTTGGTCTGAAGAAAAATTCCTTTGCATGACAAAAATTAAATTCAAAATCCATATGTTAATACAACCAAACGCACCTTCTCTATGGTTCCAGTCATGGGGGCCACAGCTCCAGCCTGTGCCCCAGAGCCGCTCACACCAGCCAGATACTTGGGCACTGGAACAGACACTTGGGAGCTTCCCTCCTGCAGAAAAGATATAAAAATGTCAAGAGACAGAAGTGACATTTAACTGCCAGCTGAGGTAAGAGGATTTGAAAAATCTTTAATTTCCCTGATGTCAGATGTGGCGGGTTTGTCCCCAGTCACCAGTTTTCAAAGATGACAGATGCTTAAGACGTGAAATAGAGACAGTTTCTCTGTAGTGACAGGTGAAGTCTAGCTTCCGTCAAATTGACTGGGGAAAGCACGGATATACAGCTTTTGCTAAATGTATTATTTGGGCAAATGAAACTGCAGTAAATCAACCAGACGAGCTAACTAATAAACAAATACTGTACATCTTGTACAGATTTAAAATTGTCAAGGCTCACAAAGACAAATGCAGACTTATATTTGTATCGGTAAATGCGTTTGAGAGAGTTACTGCACTAATTTACTACATAACGAATGAAGAACTTTGCATTTGAGTTTAGAACACATTTTCATACTTCCCATCCAGATAAATACGTAAATGTTTTACCATGACTTTTATACCATAAGTAGAGAAATAATGCATGCAACAGTCACTCAAGCTTGTGATTCTATTTTCAACAGTAGTGGTAGGAACATACCGTGGAGAATAGGTGCACGGTGTTGTCCAGGATCACCAGTTTGGGACGAGACTTCATGCCATTGACAGAACAGTGAAGGAATGACGCTCCATCTTCCATCTCCACCTCCCCAGTCACATGGTACACCTCCTCACCAATCTGAAAGGAGAAATACATTCATGATGAATGTGAAGGAGGCAGATCAACCACTACAGATGCACCTAATACGCTTAGCGATAGTGTTACTTTAAAATTGGATTTTAAAATTGTAACTCACAGCCTGCATCAGTGGATGGAGTTTGCTCAGTATTCAACTGAACAACAAAAAATGAAAACAGTGATTAATGATGTGAGATACAGGACATACTCCAGCTTACCTGCATTGTGTAGCTGCCATCTTTGTTATACACGACGACAATATCGACTTCTAAAGACAACAAACACACAAGGAAGAAAGCGAATAAGATGTGATACTGAAGTAACTTAACACAAAAGCTTTAGTTGAACTCGTCCTCGCTGATTTATTTTTGGCCTTGCAGTGACATTTATAATAGAAACATTGAATAATGAATATGAGTTCATTAAAAAAACTGTCACAGAACAGATCAGCTCTAAACTTAATTATTTAAACGGCCATTAGAGAGTTATGAGTCAACCCTAACTGTACTGACCTGCTTATTAAAACTGACATTATACAATTTCTAAAACTAATAATTAGGGCAGCACAATTAATCGCAATTGTATTGAAATCGCAATATGGACTAATATCCAATATCCAAATCGCAGGGGGGCGCAATATTTGTTAATGGCAAAATATGTGTCAAGCCATTCTGAATGAAGTATTGGGATGCTGCAGAGACGTCCCGGCCTACAAATCCTATCCTACAGACTAAAGAAAAAAATCTTTGTTTGGTACGTATCCTCGCAAAAATCACACTACAATCATTTTAATTTCTTTCAATGTTAATTATTGTCAATGAAAATGAGAATAATTATACAAAAACAATCATTCCTTCCAATATCGTGAATCATACCGCAATATCAGTCAAAATAATCACAATTAGATATTTTCCTCATATCGTGCAGCCCAACTAATAATCTTCAACTAACACATAATGTAAAGTCATCCCTGTCAGTCTATACCTCCAAAGCATCCAAAACTTCTAATTTTAAGTTAGTTTGTTTTAATGGCTAATTTAACATCAGGCCAAGGGACAACAGTGGCTAACACTGGGCACATTTACAGTGATGTGATTAATGTGCATTGTCCCGGAAAATAAATACATTAAATTAAATAAATAAATGAATACACAACGTTTTTGTTTTACAGGCCTATTGATGTTGTTTCTACAAACGTAGATATGTGATGAAGACATATACTACATACTAAAATAATCCATGTAATACATGAACAAAGATATGTGGTATTATCTCTATTTATTGTATGTTGTTTGCCCTTAGTTTTTCACGCCACTAGAATGCACCGCTCCTGGTGCACTTTACAATAACAGTAAACTTGGAACTATGTCCTGTTAGCTGCTGGTGCTAACTTAAAGTAAATTAAGAACTTTTTGAAGCAGAACAGGATCAGTTCAAATGACTGGTGTCTAACTGAAAAACTAACTTAAAAAAATCTCAACTGTGATCTTGAGTCTCTTGTCAAAGACAAGAGAGTTTGTAATGCATTTGGTAGACAAGAAGTGAAACACTAAAAAATATTAAGAACACATGTTTCTCTGCAGTCCCACCACTCGGATTAAAATTTTGGTTCTAGACTTGTCATTTCTCCCTTGTTTACCTACCCTCTACCTTCCCTCACTTCCTATACACTAGGGGGAGGTAAAAGCTCACCATTTGTCTGTTACTCACTTTTGTCTCCCAGCTGTAACGTCATGTTTCTATTAAACTGAATGTTGCTTCTCCAGCCGCTGCTGGAGCCAAATGGGGAGAAAGGGTCTGAAAATAATCACACACAACACACAACAAACACACACACAGTATGTTACTCAGTATATTTAAAATCTAAATCATTTGTCCTGACAAGGAACATGTTATCCCCTCACCAGTGGAGGTCTGTGTGAACTCCTGTGTGTGTTTACTCTCCTGCAGAATCAGGCCCAGGGCCGCCTGGCAGACTGTTTCCCCAGAGGGAGTCCTCGGAGTGGGGAAGAGGTCAGCGTAGTGTTGAGGGATGAAGCTGGTGGTCACGTTTCCAGCCTCAAACTCCGGGTGACCCGAAAGACTCAGCAAAAAGTCAATGTTAGTGTTCAGTCCCACGATCTGAGGACAGAAAGGACGCAAAGAAAGATAAGACACAGAGCCATGAATTATGTATAGGCATTTGTGCATGTGTTGTATAATTTAAAGTTCTCATATTATGCTCATTTTCAGGTTCATAATTGTATTTAGAGGTTGTACCAGACTAAGTTTACATGGTTTAATTTTCAAAAAACTCCATATTTTTGTTGTACTGCACATTGCTGCAGCTCCTCTTTTCACCCTGTGTGTTGAGCTCTCTGTTTTAGCTACAGAGTGAGACATCACACTTTTATTCCATCTTTGTTGGGAGTCACACATGCGCAGTACCTAGGTAAGGACTACTAACCAGTCAGAAGCAGAGTATGAGGGCGTGCCCTGACAGTAGCTAGGTAAGGACTACTAACCAGTCAGAAGCAGAGTATGAGGGCGTGCCCTGACAGTAGCTAGGTAAGGACTACTAACCAGTCAGAAGCAGAGTATGAGGGCGTGCCATGCTAGCAGCTAGGCGAGCATTATAACGTGTGTTACAAAGTCACCACGTTCGTCACGGAAGTAAAGGCTGGACTACAATAGAGCTGTTTGGAGCAGTTAGTGAACAGTGTTTTCTGTTGGAGATGGTAAGTCCCTTTGGGGTGGACTTTGGGCTTTTTCACTTTGTAAACCTATAACGTGCACAAAAAGATATATAACACAATGAAGGACAGGGGAAAAGCCATATATGTAATTAAAATATATAAAAAGCATAATATGAGCACTTTAAATCAAATGCTGGATGTTTTAGGTTTAGTAAATACTGCATTTATCTTACAAGTCCAGTTATATGACATGCATAATTTGACCGTGTGTCTTACATTGTACTGTCGTAAGCAGTAACGCAGCTTCTTTAAGGCAGCAGATCGGTCTTCTCCCCACACCACAAGCTTGGCGATCATTGGGTCATAATGTGCCGACACCTCGTCCCCTGAAAACAAACGCACACAGGCAGACACTATGGCAGTTGGAAAGCTCCCTGTATTTTTGCATTATGGTAATTAATTTTATTTGTCCAATCCTTATTATTAAAATACTAATAATACTATAATAATACATTTTGTTTGCCCTTCCGGTCTCTCATAACTACTTCCACATACACACGTAAATCCACATATCCTCATTTTATCTATATTCTTGTAATTTACTTTATGCCTTTGTTGTTTATGTAGCCAACCTTGTTTTTTTTAAATTCAGTGCTTACTTGTGTTCAATTTGTAGATTTTAGGACTCTTGTAATTGTAATTGTTCATTATATATTTTTTCTTCTTCTCTTCCTTAGGTGAAATTCCTTCTAATCACAATCTTTTTTATATATATATATATATATATATATATATATATATATATATATATATATATATATATATATATATATATATATATATATTATTTTCTTTTCTTGTGTTACTGTTGTCTTGATTTTATTGTGCAAAATAAACAAATTAAAATAAAAAATAAAAATGTATAATGTGTTGGCACATTAGAAAAAACAAAAAAACAGAGATATTAACAAATGGACGGAAACCAGTCAGCACTACACAACCAATCATTTTTGTGGTCTCGCACTGCATTTCCCAGAGATCTCTTGGTTCTTGGTCTTTGTTCTCCGTTTAACAGCTATTTTGATACATTAAGCAATGTCAGAAGGCAGAAAAGTAGACACTTACTGTAATTCTGTTGTGTTCCATAAAGAATAATAATCTATCCATGTACATACAACCAGAGAGTTAAATCAAAACTCCCTACCTTCCCTGACTCCAGTCTCTATGCGTGTGTATTGGTCTGCTGAAGGGGTTGAGAGATGCAGCAGAGGCCCCGCCCCTGGAAGGAAGTCATTGTTTGGGTCCTCGGCGTAGATACGAGCCTCAAAAGAGTGTCCCCTTAAAATTATGTCATCCTGGAGGAGAGGCAGGCGCTCCCCTGCTGCCACCTGAAGGAGAAAATCACAGAGTTATCACTGAGACTGAAATCAAAACTTTTTATTGACAAAAGGTCATTTTTTTTCAACTTGATGTCAGCATTTCTTCTCTCCTTTTATTATTTCTCTCTCCCTCCTCTCTCACCCTGAGCTGCCACTCCACCAGGTCCGTTCCAGTGATCATCTCAGAGACAGGATGCTCCACCTGCAGCCTGGTGTTCATCTCCATGAAGTAAAAGTTGTGCTGGGCGTCCATTATAAACTCCACCGTACCTACACAGGAGGACAAACAATATCATGTCCATACACTGTGTGTTCTGAGACACTGTGGTGAGGTGTGTGCAGGTGAGTGTTTGATGTGTTCATCTTACCTGCTCCTACATAGTTGACAGCCTTGGCTGCTTTAACTGCTGCCTCTCCAAGTTTCCTACGAACCTCAGGACTAATACCAGGCTGATAAAATACAAATAGGAACAGAGTGAAAATACAAAAAAAAACATTCCAACAGCTGACCCAAAAATATTTAAGTGATCATATCCCTAATACCCAGTTTCACACTATAGATCCACGTGAGATGTTTACACTGTAATGGTAATTGGTTTGACACAAGCGCAGCTGTAAACTCTCCCAAAACAGGTGGACTGAAGATTGTGTGGAAATCTTTTCTTTTCGTCACTGTCGTAGTTAAGGAAAGACACCGATATGTCTCCTCTTCCAAGAAAAAGAGAATAGTAGCGGAAATCTGCTGTAATGCTCTTTATTTATTTTTTTATTTCTATCTTTATTTTTAATTTAATACATACTGTGTACATATACTTTTACTTATATTGTTTATACCTATACTTATATTGTTTAATATTCCATCTAGAGAATGTGTGACGTGCACCAACACCACCAAAACAAATTCCTTGTATGTGTTAAAAAATGTACCTGGCAATAAAACCCTTTCTGATTCTGATTCTGAAACTGAAAGCTAAACTAAGAGCTTTTATTGAATGTACATTTATGGGTTTGGGACAAACAGATTTCCAGTTCCTTGTTTGGGGGAATAGTTTGATAATCAGAGTTGCTAATGTTTTAAAGAAGTTATTTTACTAAACATTTTCAATGACCTACAAACTAATACTTTTCTCTTTGACAATAAGAGAAACAGTTCCTCTATGCCAACAATAAGACTGGTGGATTATTTCAGAATAGTGGCACAACATATCCTGAACTTAAACCTCCAGTTAGATGTGGCAAATCCAAATGTATCTTTGCAAAAGATTTAAATGTCAGCATTTACATTTACTCAAACTTAGATGTTGCAGATTTAGTCTAATTTGTGCAAATTTATAGCAACATTTACAGTTCCTTTCTCAGTCAGTATTAATTTAACTCACCCCTGGTGCTTCCTCTATGATCTTCTGATGTCTTCTTTGGACACTGCAGTCTCTCTCAAACAGATAGACAGCGTTCCCGTGCATGTCCCCGAACACCTGCACCTCCACATGTCTACAGGAGACAGACAGACGGACAGACCGAGAAATAAAATTAATCTTTAAATAAACATAACATGGTGACAGAGCTGGATCTGAGATAATGAATTATTATTATTACCTAGGATCCTCTACAAACTTCTCAACTAGCATGACATCATCATTGAAGGATTTTCTTGCTTCTCGTCTCGCCGACTCCAACTGCTCCAAGAAGTCTGAGTCTGACCGTGCAATACGCATCCCCTAAACACACACACACACACACACACACACACACACACACACACACACACACACACACACACACACACACACACACACACACACACACACACACACACACACACACACACACACACACACACACACACACACACACACACACACACACACACACACAACTTAACATCATTTAACCTATGTTTCCTGAAGTTACTATGTCAAAGTTATTTAGGCTTTTTCACTGCCTCTTACCTTCCCTCCTCCTCCACGGACTGCCTTAATCATCACAGGGTATCCGATCTGGGCAGCCTCTGCTTGCAGCCTCTCATTTGATTGGTCCTCTCCATGGTAACCACCAATGATTGGCACCCCGGCAGCTGACATGATGTATTTGGATGTGCTGAAAAAAGAAGACAAAGCAATAAAAGTGATGTTTACATATCTTGTTATTATTGATTTGTTATGTTTCTATTCAGCTGTTCCTTGCTGCGTCCCATAAACCAATTCCTCTACAGGGATCAATAATGTTTCAACTTAGTCCTTTATTATAACTTATTATTATATTAAATGTTAATTAGAGACAACTAGAGAGAGGTTATAAATATATATATATATATATATATATATATATATATATATATATATATATATATATATATATATATATATATATATATATATATATATATATATATATTGTTCTGTGTGTTTTACCTTTTAATGCCCATGTCTCGGATGGCAGAGGAAGGTGGCCCAATGAAGATGATGCCTTCTTGTTTACACGCCTCTGCAAACTCTGTGTTTTCTGACAGAAAGCCATAACCAGGGTGGACCGCCTAAACACACAAACATGTTTTCTAAAACCCCACATTTAACAACAATGTCAAATCACCTTGGTTTATTGTCAAAGAAGAATAGTTTAACATGAAGGACAGTTAAAGGGGTTGACAAGACATAAACATCATAATGTTCAATTCCTTTTTTGAAGTAGCTCCTTGGCAGGACTAAAGGAAAGTGACAGCATCACTTCTGTTCCCAAAACTGTTTACAACAAGTAGAGGATTACTCACATGTGATCCAGATGTCTTGGCCACTTCCAAAACTTTCTCCATGGAGAGGTAACTCTGCTGGGAGGGTGGAGGACCGATACGGTAGGCTTCATCTGCCTACAAAGAACAAAACAAAGCAAAAACAGACTGAATATACTGGAACTAATACAAGTGTATAAAGTATTATTGGCCAATGTAAGAAAAAAACCACATTAGCAACACGCTGCCTTCATTGTTTGTTAAAGCAACTGCAGAAATTGTAGAAGAACACAGAGAGCAAAGTCTAAGAAGCAAATGACTACAAATACTTTGCAAGACCAGAGCTATCCAGCATCTTACCATGGCCACATGCATGGAGTGTCTGTCTGCATCACTGTATACAGCCACAGAGCGGACGCCCATCTTCTTGGCTGTGCGCATCACACGACACGCAATCTCTCCTCGATTGGCAATCAGCACCTTCTCTATCCTTCCCACCCCTGGAGAAGATAGCAGAGACTTTAGAGTTTATCCCAAAACAATGAAACGTTCTTAAAATGAACTGCACAATAGTCGTCACTTCACTATTTGAATCAAAAGCGCAAAATGTTTTAAAGGGTGTGCAACCATTATTGTCCAAGATCTGTTGGAATAAAGTTGTACTTGTATGCAACATACAGTAGTGATCAAAACAACCACAGTACAGGTTTGGGATCCACAGTGCATGTTGAATAATATTTATAAAAAAGACATTACTCATTACAAATACATTAGTCAGATAATTAATAAACAACATTTTTTTTTTAAATCTATTACTTAATCAAGTAATTTATCATTACAAATACCAATTATTCTCTGCTTCCAGGTTTTTAAATGTGAGGATGCTTTTTTCTGTTTTATATCATTGAAAAATGAATATCCTTGGATTTTGTTTGGATAAAACAAGCAATATGGATTTGTCATGTTGGGCTCCAGGAATCTTGCGATGGACATTTTTCTCTATTTTCCAAAATGTAGAGACTTAAAAAGGGGAATACATTTTTATTTTGTCATTGGTTTCATACACTCAACGTTATAAAACATCTAAAAGCAAAAATCATATCAAACGGTGGACCCTGCATTGGACAAAATGTTATCAAATGGGGGTCCATGGTCTAATTTGCGTCAGTTTAGGGGTCCTTGACGTGAAACGAATTTGGGAACCACTGGGCAAAAATAAATTATTGGATTAATCAAAAGATAATCATTAAATAAAGTGAGACTTAAATAATAGCTGCAGCACTAAAGTTACACTGGTATGTATGTTTTAATGAGCCTGGCTCCCAGGAGGAGAGAGTTAAAGTTTGAATCCCAAACAGATAACGAACGTCTCTTGCACTGCAACTGGAACATAAATGTCACCCAAATCAACTATAAAAGACACTCTTTTTGATAAGAGGTTCAAATAAAAACAGAATAACTTGTGTTGTGATTGCTTATACTATTACAAGGACAATTTCCTTCACTCACCTCCTGAAACGAGCCTCACCCCTCTTTCGGTCCATGACAGTTTTCTGAGGAGAGGAGCACTCATGGTAAAGTAACTATAAATCACAACAGAGTCTAAATAACTAAGGCAAATGTGATACTCAGTAAAGGCTGGTCGCACAGGTATGAAATGTAAACATATGCATGTTATACCAGCAACATTAGCCATGCTAGCTGAGAGTTTGCTACCTTTATTTAACCTTGCTCAGGTCTTATCCCATTCATTAGTTAGCATAATGAGAACCAATGTATACGCTGATGTTGAGGGGAGAAATAACTTGATATTATCCTGTCCAGCAATCATGAACAGCAGCAGATCATTAACAATGTGTCGTGTGTGGCAATGATAGCTGCACAAGGGCATCTGTCAAGTTAGCTCAGATCAGATGTGAAGAAGCGTCGCAAACTTTAGTTGTAAGCTAACGTTAAAAAGAAGCTTGTTGGTGGGAGATAACGTTGAAGGGGGCAGCCTGTTTTCAGACAAAATCCTAACAGCCGTGTAACGCTTTAATGTACTCACTGCGTAAATATCCTCAGACCCTGCAGAGTTGGGAAACTCAAAATAACTGCAGCCATAGCTAGCTGCTGAGGCTAGCTGCTAGCTAACTAGCTAGCTCACTGATGACCAGCTGAGGAAAGGCGAAGTGGTAATTTATTCAACAGCTCTCATACTCCGTTTTGTTCTATTTTAACTGAAGCAACCACTCAACTTTAACCAAAGAGAAATATTTTGGACATTACAAGTTTACACTCGACCTAATAAACACTGTCACACGCTTGCAAATATCGGTATTATTATTTTTGATCTTTCCAAGTACTCGTAGTCTCGAGTAGCCAATGAGAAAGAGGGATATGGAGGTGGGGATGACGCTGCAGTTACCACAATGCACCAGCAGACGGAAGCAAGCGTTTATTTATTTTTTTACAGTATATGTGTCAAACCAATGGTAAATTACAGGTAACAAAGAACATCACACAATAGTACAATAAAGCTCATTACATTTATAAACAATACTTATTCATTGTACAGCAATACAGAAATTATGAGACAGAATTTAGTTGAAAAAAGTAAGCATTCAGCAAGTATACTGTATTACCTTTTCTGTTCGAAACTAAACATTTTAATCAAAGAATGTCCAAAACTGGCAGATAAATGTTGATTAGGTTGCAAAACTTGAACTAATTACCTGAGATGTTTATTCTGCAGTATATCTGCCATTTAGGTTTAAGAGTTATATTATGATAAATCAATAGTCTGGTTCATTATATTGCTTACGTAATTAACGGCTCTATTACTAATTTCCCACCAACTTCATAAGAGTAGGCCTATTCAATAAGCAGCAGTGAAAAAAAGTTATCCCTGAAAGCAGAATGAAAGTGAAATGAAATGCAAAATATAATTCAAATACAAGAGAATGGAAAAACAAACAAAGAAAGAATAGTCAAATAAATAAATGTAACATTGTTTACATTTATAGTTATAATATTAGACATATCAGACCTCTTCTCTATTATTAGAAGAATTCCAGGAGCAAAATATATATTTTCACGTTAAGGAGAGCAATTTCAAGAACATTTTGTAACAGTAAGTAAGTTTAAAAAATTCTATCAGACGGAGTATATCTTCACCCAGTTTTCACAACGAGCTCAAAGCCTCTCGTATCCTTGTCTGTCTCTGATGAACAGGAAGGTCAGCACAGCGACCAGAACGAGACCCACCACTGTGGCCCCGACTACGATGGGGATAGTTCGCTTGTTAAAGTCGGCCCAACACTCCACCTCTAAAACATATAGAAGGAGAGCAACATGCAGGAAGAAGAAGAATGATTTAAGAAAAATAAGGACCTTAATTTAAGCGTGCACACACACACACACACACACACACACACACACACACACGATCTAATGCTTTTGTGTGTTTCATTAACCACTTGAACCACTCAGGTATCCTGCAGTGCAGAGATAGGTCCGCTGCTTTTAGAACAAGGGCTTCCATCATTTATAGATTGTGCACAGCAGCAGTAAACCATTAACTTTAGTTTCAGGACACTTTTCTTTTTTGGGACACTGTTACGGCAGATTTTCACTAGGCTAAAACTAATTATCACAGTCTGGTTCTCTAAAGTATCATCCTCAAAAATGGAAAGCTCACAGTACTGTATATCCAGGCAGGCCTATCGCCTCGATCAATCAATCAAAAGGGTCACCAACCATAATTACATTTATTGTATATGGCACAACTCCCTGCTTCTGTCCTAGATGTCTGGGAGAAATAAAGACAATAAAAGCTGATAGAAAGCATGGATTGCAACAGTTGTTTCATAGCTTCTTGTTTTAGAAAGTGAGTTTTATCACAGCTAAATGATTGCCCAGTTGGACTGTGATGAAGCCCAGTGGATAACAGAGTGGTAATCCCAAAACTATAGCAAAAAACTATTAGGGAGTTTTTGTAGATGTTTTAAGTGTTTTAAAAGCAAAAACACAACGTGATCCAACTGTAGAAAACAAGTCCAAACCTTGCAATATTCATTTATTTGATAGTATTTTTACTTGGTATAAACACCTGAGAGGAAGCAGAGACAAGTGCATCATGTTGTATTATGTTGTTGTAAAGCGTTGATTTACTTTTAACTCTGCATTGTGAATTTGGTCTAGAGTTTAAGGAGCTTCTAAATAAGATTATTATTATTATTAGTTTACCCCATGCATTATCAAATCATTAATCAAATGCTTAGTCACCTTTTCCATACTGTCCTTTGGGCAGAGTGAAGGCCTGTATCTGCAGAGGAACCAGCTTGATCCTCAGCTCCGATGACATCAAAAGCAGATTCTCAGATTTGCACTTGAAGCTCTGTCCAGTAGCTGCTGCAAACAGCTTGTCAACGACCACCAAACCTGAGTAAGTCTTATCTGGGAGGGAGAGGATGTATAATAGGGACAGTTACATTCTCAGTGTTTGCAGATTTTTGTTGTTCCAAATCTGAAATACCAGCTGTATTATCTGTCTTCTCTTTTTTTCTCTGTCTCTGTGGTCTTACTGGCACATCCTTGGCAGACAGGCAGAGGAGACACATGAACAGTCAGTTTGTCGACGTAGAAAATATTCTCTTCCTGGAGACAAAAATACAAAGATTGAAGCCAAATGTATGAATTCTGAACAGATAGGCTACACACGTTTTCCCAAGTAAAGAAACAGTTTTCATCCTTTGTAGTGATCTAGCTGTGAAGCTGGAAGACACTGATGCTCTGTGCAAACAGATTTTGATGGAAATACTCAAGAAATACTCAAGTTCAGTACTTGACAGTACAGAGGATAATGTGAAGTTTGTTGTACCTTTTTGAAGGTGAACTGCAGACTGGCGGCATTGTCTGGCAGCGTGAGAGAGAGAACAGCAGCTTCTTTGTCACAGTAACCACTGGCTCTGACTCTGGAGGGGTCCAGGTTGAAATACCAAGTCTTCTGAACGCACACAGGAGAGAAATATTACTTTATATTACGCGATGGTGTCACAAATCAGTGTCTCCTCTCACTGTATATTTTAACTATTGTCAAAATGTGACAGTATTAACAGTTACCAAGGCAAATTCCACATAAGTGTACTTATTGTGGCAATAAAACCTTTTCTGATTCTGAGTTCTGATTATGATTCTTACAACTCATATTGGATACATATGAGAGTACCTCAGCCAGAGTACGCACATATTTTAATTTCTTAAAATGGTGATTTTATTTTACAATTTGAACAGTTAAACCAACTTGTAACTCCTCACAATGACATGCCATTGCTGACACAAAAACACACTCTCTGCACTATTAGAAAATTACACAAATGCACGGTGAAGCAAACACACAGCACACTATTCACAAATTAACATGACACACACATACACAATTCTAACCTTCTTTTCAATGACAATGTACTCTGCTCCCATGGTGGCTTTGATACAGGATTTCCCGACAAGGTAGGTCCCTGTGCACAAAACATGCACACACATGCACGCACACACACAAAGCAGCCAAATAGTGTCAATATTCTATTGTATCTCCCAGTTTTATGCTACCGAGATGTTTCATATATCAAATTGTGTGTATTTCTTTTTTAAACCTTTATTGTTGATTAAAGAAGTTTTTTTCCCGATGTGTCTCTTTAATCTGATGTGATTGAATACATTCTAGGTTTTTCTAACTGATCAGCTATAGTTAAATTCTCACAGTGATGATGACTTTGAGTTATAACTTCATGTTAGTGCAAGAAAACTTAGACTAATTCCAAATATCACAGGTTTCACCATTATGTGCTTATCACACCTGCTTCAGCTTCCAACAGCAGTGTATAGCATTTAAGTTATAAAACACATTAATGAGTTTTCAGATGCAACACCTTAAAAAAGCTACACACAAAATCAAGCCAATCACCATGCAAGCTTATAGCAGGCATTTTCTTTAAAAAACAAATTGGCTACAGAAACTGGTGCTTTTCTTAAATATTTTTGAAATAAATCTGGTGTTGTGTTGTAGTGTACCTATTGGAGGCACGGACTCAGAGGGGTGCATCTCCGGCTGGTAGATCTGCACCTCAGAGGAGAACTCAGAGGCAGGCGGGACGGAGTGGTCATTCCTCTGGAGGTGGACATCTGGTGGAGGAAGAGACATGTCACTCTCAACATCTGTTAATCGCCTGAATGTTTTATTGTTTTGTAAATAAAAACGTGGCTTTTAAAAATCAATTAGGTCCATTGCACACAGCAGATATTGACCCAAATGACCCAATAACTGCATTGTAAACTCATTTAATCATCACCATTGGAGCATAATATAGAGTGTATTTTGACATAGGGACAGAATCACAAGATTAAGTAATAATACAGGATTAGCCTTAGTTTATATTGTTCCTCAGTGTTGCAAATTCCTATAGAAATGTTCAATTAATCAAATGATGTGCAAATAGTTGACAACCAGTGAACCCGGTGCTTTGGGTCATCTGTAAAATAGGGGTACTTGTCCACTTTGGTAATCCAGTCAAAGCTTCAACAAATGTTGCAAAAAAAAGTCAAGACATAGGAAAGAAAAATCAAATCTAACATTTTTGTTGTCTGCTTTGTCCACTTTGCAACAAGCCACTGGGTTTTTGAAATAATTATGTAGTAAAAGGCCAAGAAATTGAAGAATTGAATTAGTGCTATGCTATACTACAATAAAAATGGCTCTGATCATTGTCATCCCATCTGTTTGCTTAAACCACATTTTGAGAAAAAAAGAAAAGAGTGTGAGACCACTGAAGACCACTAAAGCAATGTTCACTGTGTGGGACAGGAAACCAGAACAGGCTCATTTCTGACACAGATCAGACAGCACTCGGTATATGTTCAAGGAAATACCGCTCTTTGAAGAGAAAAGGTGAAGCAGCAGTATGAAGACCACCATATAATTCTAAACCATTAAAGATAAATTAATAAATAATCAGAAATATCCCAATCGCAGGTTCGGTCCCATCATTATTGACCTCCATGTATGTGTACACATAATTATAGAATGGGGTACTTAATTAAAGATTAGATGGTGCTGCATGGCGTCATGTAAGTTTATTTGTATTTTGAGTGAAGCTGTTTTATTTTTGGGACAAAGATGTTGGGGGATCGTCAAACGTCTCATATAAACACTGAATTGAGTTACAGAGGAAAAGACAAAGAACAGTCTGTCGAGAGTTTAGTCCACAGTCTGAGGGTGAAATGAGATTTGAATATTAACAAACGTACCTGGAATAACAGCAGCGAGGAAGAAAAGAGACCATCCACATGTGTGATCTCTTAGCATCATAGTAAGTACAGAAAAGTAAAATAAATGAAAAAAATGCTGGTAATAGATGATGAGTGCAGTGTGAGTGCTGCAGCTGTGGTTTGTCTTGTAAATGTGAAACTGTTGAACACCTTAACACCTAAATGAGCCATGCAGAGGAAGTGAAGTTTCACAGGAGGGCGGGTCTAGAGACCATCAGCCCTCTCAGCTCTGAACTGA
The DNA here is from genome assembly GCA_023566125.1 of Zingel zingel. NCBI lineage: Eukaryota > Metazoa > Chordata > Actinopteri > Perciformes > Percidae > Zingel > Zingel zingel. The sequence continues at coordinate 32,084,078 of CM042322.1, read as the reverse complement.
CACCTCAAATGGTAACTTACGTCAGTAAATGAGTGATCACTGTCCACCTCATGCATCACCATAGTGGACTTTCCAGACAACAGATGAACCCCTGTTTTCATGTATGCTCAGTGGTGGAAAGTAACTAAGTATGATACTTGAGTAAAATTTTTGATGTACTTGTACTTGAGTATTTCCATTTTATGAAACTTTATACTCCTACTTCAGTACATTTCACAGGGAAATATTGTTCTGTTTACTTCACTACATGTATCTGGGAGCGTGCCTATGTTCCCACATTTCTAAGATTTTTTTTTCAAAATTAGGCCCTATATTCCCACAGTTCCTTTACCATAAATTTGTATCCGATTTTATCCCCCTTTCTCCCAATTTGGTGACACCCAACCTATTATCCAGTAGCAATGGACTACAGATTGAATGTAACCCTAACCCTAACATAGGGCCTAATTTTAAGAAAAATCTTAGAAA